>CAUYUJ010014675.1:267875-272875 GCA_963575745.1 Prorocentrum cordatum
CCTCCTCGCCACTTTCGAAGGTTGCTGGGGGCCTCAAGATGAATGCTGAGCAACGGTCAAGTGCAAGGGTGCCAGGAGAACGCTTCCGGGTGCTGGGTGCGTCATCGCTTCACCGGAAGGGGGGGTCCTCAATTGCTGGATGAGGTTACCCTTAATTCAAGCACTGTTGGGGTAACCTCGCTGCCCTCCTCCCCCGCTGCCCTCGCCACCGCTCGGACGTCCACGCCCAGTGCTCCCGTCGCGGCCTCGGGCGTGCACTCCTCGCCGCAGGAGGTTCAAACGCGCTCCTCGAGGGCCCCTGCCGAGAAAGGGCGCGCACGTCCGAACGGTGCCGAGTTCCTCGCATCATCAAACCTCTCAGCTCCATTCCGACCTTCACCTCGGTTCCCATGTCAGCTCGGACTGAGTCGGCCGAGCTCCCGAACGGCGCCCTTGAGCCTCGGGCACCATCGCCCTGTCCCTGGCGGGGCCTGGGGTGGCGGCACAGCACCCGGGCACCCCTGCGAGGGCGCAGAGGCGGGCGGGCGGGAGACCGAGAAGTCGATGTAGCCGTACTTCGCCTCGGGGAGCGCTATTCTTCCTCCTCCTCCCCCTCCTCCTCCCCTCCCCCCTCCTCCTCCCCTCCTCCTCCTCCTCCTCCGCCTCCTCCTCGTCCTCCTCCTCATCTCTCCTCCTCCCTCCTCCTCCTCCTCCTCCTCCTCCTCCTCCCTCCTCCTCTCCTCCGCCTCCTCCTGATCCTCCTCTCCTCCTCCTCCTCCTCCTCAATCCTCCTTTCTCCCCCTCCTGCTGCTCCTCCTCCTCCTCCTCCTCCTCCCCTCCTCTTCTCTTCTTCCCTCCTCCTCCTCCTCCTCCTGCTCCGCCTCCTCCTCCTCGTCCTCCTCCTCTTCCTGCTCCTCCTCCTCCTCCTCTCCTCCTCCTCCTCCTCCTCCTCCTCCTCCGCCTCCTCCTCCTCCGTCCTTCTCCTCCTCCTCCTCCTCCTCCTCCTCCTCCTCCCATCACATCATCATCATCATCATCATCATCATCATCATCATCATCATCATCATCATCAGCATCATCATCATCATCATCATCATCCATCATCATCATCATCATCATCATCATCAGCATCATCATCATCATCATCAGCATCATCATCCTCCTCCTCCTCCTCATCATCATCATCATCAGCAGCATCATCATCATCAGCATCATCATCAGCAGCATCATCAGCAGCATCATCATCAGCAGCAGCATCATCAGCATCATCATCAGCAGCAGCATCGTCATCACCAGCTGCAGCAGCAGCATCATCAGCATCATCAGCAACATCAGCATCACCATCACCATCAGCATCATCATCATCAGCAGCAGCAGCAGCATCATCGTCATAGTCAGAATCCTCATCAGCAGCATCATCATCCATCAGTATCATCTTCCTCATCCTCATCATCATCCTCATGCTCATCCTCATCCACCTCCTCCTCCTCCTCCTCAATCTCCTCACGTCCAAGCAGGCGACCGCCTTGCTCCTCAGCCACTGCCGCTCCCGGCTCTGGTGGATCAGCCGGCGCCGCTCTGGCGCCCAGTTCCTGCGCGCGGGCGTCCGGACAGGTGGTTTTGATCGTTTCTGGTCACGGTCGTCACCCGACGGCGGGGCAGGTCCTCCTCCTCCTCCTCCTCCTCCTCCTCCTCCTCCTCCTCCTCCTCCTCCTCCTCCTCCTCCTACCCCTCCTCCTCCTCCAACTCCTCCTCCTCATCCTCTCCTCCGCCTCATCCTCCTTCTCCTCCTCCTCCTTCCCATCCTCCCCCTCCTCCTCCTCATCCGCCTCCTCCTCCTCCTCCTTTCCTCCACCTCCTCCTTTTCCCCCCTCCTTCTCCTCCTCCTCCTCCTCCTCCCTCCTTCTCCTCATCCTCCTCCCTCCTCCTCCTCCTCCTCCTCCTCCTCTCCTCCTCCCTCCTCCTCCTCCTCCTCCGCCTCCCTCCTCCTCGTCCGCCCCCTACCCCTCCTCCTCCTTCCTCCTCCTCCTCCCCTCCTCCTCCTCCTCCTCCTCCTCCTCCTCCGACTCCCTCCAACTCCTCCTCCTCCTCCTCCTCCTCCTCCTCCTTCTTCTTCTTCTTATATTATGATTATTATTATTATTCTTAGTCTTATATTAATTCTTCTTATTATTATTATTATTCTTCTAGTATTCGTCTTATCTTCTCTTATTATCTTCTTATTAGTATTATTATTATTATTATTATTATTGTATTATTCTTCCTCTTCCGTCCTCTTCCTCCCGATCCTCCTCCTCCTCCTCCTCCTCCTCTCCTCCTCCTCCTCCTCCGCCTCCTCCTCCTCCTCCTCCTGCCTCCTCCTCCACTCCTCCTCCTCATCCTCCTCCTCCTCCTCCTCCGCCCTCCTCCGCCTCCTCCTCCTCCTCCGCCTCCTCCTCCTCCTCCTCCTCTCCTCCTCCTCCTCCTCCTCCTCCTCCTATTCCCTCATCCTCCTCCTCCTCCTCCTCCTCCTCCTCCTCCTTCTCCTCCTTCTCTGAAATTGGCGATGGCGGGCACAGACCATGATTCAGATCGGCATCGACAGGATCCCGCGACCTCTTGGTCATGGTCCCCGTGCTTCTTCGCTCGAGTAACGACCAGCATGGGGTCTCAAGCGCACATCGGCCGCGCGAGGATCGAGCACAGCAGATATGGGAGGAGACAAGAAGCTCAAGACGGCCGACCTCAAGCAGCAGACCGAGCAGGTCATGAACACGAAGAACCTCGGACCGCTCAAGGCACTGGTGGTGGTGCTGACGCGCTTGGCCATCTCCAACAGCCGCGACGTTGCAGACCTCATTGGCGCCTGCTTCAGCTGTTTTCTCACCCCCGCAGAACACACAGTGGTCACCGAGATGCAAGCCGCGGGCCAGCAGTACGCGACGAAGTGCAAGGAGATCGGCAAGGACCACGACCTGAGCCCACCGTGGCCGCACATGTGGCTGGCTCTCCCCACAGCCCTGCTGCAGCACGACGAGACCCCGCAGAAGGCCAAGCAGGCGCTCCAGGTCTACTGAGAAGCCAACATCGCAGGGGACAAATGCAGCCCGCAGAGTCTTCAGGACCAGGTTCGATACTGCCGAATCCGCCCGACCTACTACAACAAGAAGCAGGGCAAGAAGCCCACCAAGTTCAAGACTCAGATCATGCTGTCCGCGCAGTTGCAGACGGTACTCATCACATGGGATGGGCAGCCAGTGGGCACGGTGCATCAGGCAGTGTGCGACAGCCTCCAGGCCACAGGAGGCAAGTTTCGAGTGGGGGGGCCACCCAAGGGAGGCCTCGAGAGAGAGAGAGGCGGAGCGGCTCCTCAGCAAAATTGGCATTAAGAAGAACGACGACGAAGTAATGGGAGAATCAGACGAGGAGGAGGACAAGTAGCTACTCGAGTGTCTATATCAGGATCTGAACGCATGCGACAGATGGCCAGTGATCATCTCCTGAGGCATGAGGGTCTTCAGTAGCTGCAACAGACGTCAGAGCAGCCCATGTTGTGCTATATCACTGCCACAGGGCAGCGATTCCATGTTTTCTACTCTCCCCCTTGAGGCTTGAGCTCTCCCTCCTCGATTTGGCCTCTCGCTCGGCACACGTGCGCAGTATGTCATTGCATGGTGTGCATACCTCAGTTGATGCTGTCTCTGATCGCGCACATCGATTGCGTGCGCCTAATGTTTTCCTGTCATGCGTAGAGGGGGTCAGGATGAGGATATCAGAGTTGAGCCTGTCACTCAGCCACCAGAAACTAGAGTGTAAGATTGATTTGATGCACCTTTCATGCGAGATCACTCGTCTCTGGTGTGATGCCTCTTGTGTGCAGTGTGATGGTGCCTAGCCTCGGCCTCCAAGCGTTCCCCCATGAGGTTCGAGGATTGGGCCAGAGGCAATCAGCTCGGCAGGGCGGTCGACAGGAGACCTCACATGCAAACCTCATGCAGATCCGTGCAGTGTCTTGTCAGATGCGCTTCTCTTTTGTGCAGGTAGTGCAAAGGGCAGACAGACAAGGGTTGCAAGCGTATCTTACCTGATCTGATCCTCATCCTCATCCCCATCCTCATTCCCATCCTCATCCTCATGCTCATCCTCCTCCTCCCCCCCCTCCTCCTCCTCCTCCTCCTCCTCCTCCTCCTCCTATCCTCCTCCTCTCCTCCTCCTCCTCCTCCTCCTCTCCTCCTCCTCTCCTCCTCCTCCCCTCCTCCTCCTCCTCTCCTCCTCATGCGCCGCCGCCGCCTCGCCGCCGCCGCGCCGGGGGGGGCCGCCGCCGCGCCGACGCCGCCGCCGCTGCCGCGTGGAGGCACCGCGAAGGACCCGAAGGCCCGCCGAAGGGCCGCCGACGCCGCCCGGGCGCGGCCCTCGACACCGTCGCTCGGAGCCGCCGAGGCCGCCCGGAGGCCGCCGGTGCCGCCCGCCCGGAGCCCGCCCTGGGAGCCTCCGCGCCGCCTGCCCGCGTCGGCGGCGGCGGGCTCCGCCGCGTCCCTGCGCGGACGCGTAGCCGGCGCCCCCATGGCCGGCGCCGGGCGGGGCACAGCCCTAGCGCGGCAGCCTGCCGCGGCCTCGTCGGCGCGGTCCGGCGCGTCGGTCCGGCGGCGAACGTCGGCGGCGCGGCGTCGGCGTGCCGATGGTCATCGGCGGCGTCGGCGGCGCTGTCGTCGCGGAGAACAGGAGTAGGAGTAGAGTAGGAGTAGAGTAAGTAGTAGAGTAGAGTAGGATTGAGGAGGAGGAGGAGAGGAGGAGGAGGAGGAGGGGGGGGAGGATGGCTTGGATCTGCAGCGCAGGGAGAATTCTGTGGCTGCGGATTTCCCTCCTCCTCCTCCTCCTCGCTCCTCCTACCTCCTCCCTCTCCTCCTCCTCCTCAGCCTCCTCCTCCTCCTCCTCCTCCTCCTGCCTCCTCCTCCCTCCTCCTCCTCCTCCTCCTCCTCCTCCCGTCCTCCTCCCCTCCTCCTCCTCCTCCTCCTCCTCCTCCTCCTCCTCCTCCTCCTCCT
>CAUYUJ010014675.1:277875-312875 GCA_963575745.1 Prorocentrum cordatum
AAAGCCCGCGCCCGCAAGAAAGGAAGCGAGGACCCAACGATTCGACGGCGGCAGCGGAGGGTAAAGCCACCTTCGGCCCCCTGCCCCCTCCCCATGCGTTCGGGCCCCCCCGAGCTTGAGGGCACGAAACGCTTCCATTGAAAGCGCCACCCTCGGGGGCTCAGAGAAAACCGCGCCGCGGAGAGGGGCCCGAGGGCCGAACGACTCGGCGGCGGCGGCGGAGGGCAACGTGACGCACTCGGCCCACCTCGCCTTTCCCCCATCATTGCTTCGGGGGCCCCCCTAGACCCAAAAGCCGCGACATGCTTCCACTGTAAGCGTCGCCCCCGCAGCAGCGGGGGGCAAAATGACCCGTTCGGCCTCAATCACCCCCCCCATGGGTTCGGGTGTTCCCCGACCCCCCGAGGGCACGAAACGTTCCCATTGGAACGGTCGCCCTCGGGGGCATGGCGCGCACGCAGGACCGGAGGCGGTGGCCGAACAAGTCGGCGGCGGCAGCGGAAGGCAAAGGGACCCGTTCGGCCCCCTCCCCACGCCCATGGGTTCGGGCCCCCGAAGCGTCGCCCCCGGGAGCTCGGAGGACCCTGCGCCCGCGGGAAAGGGCGCGGGGGCCGAACGACTCGGCGGCGGCGGCGGCGGAGGGCGACCCGTTTGGCCCGCCCCTCCCTCCCCATGGGGCCGGGGGTCCCCCGAATCCCCCAGGGCGCGGACCGCCCCCATTGGAAGCGTCGCTCTCGAGGGCTCAGGGAACCCCGCGCCCGACGAAAAGGAAGCGGGGGCCGAAAGACTCGGCGGCGGCAGCGAGGGCAAAGTGACCCGCGCGGACCCCCTCCCCCCACCTTCAGGGTTCGGGGGCCCCCCCGGGCTGCCGAGGGTGCGAAACGCTGCATCGAAAGCGCCACCCCCGCGGGCTCGGAGAACCCCGCGCCCGCGAGGAAGGAAGCGGGGACCGGACGACTCGGCGGCAGCGGCGGGGGGCACTCTCTCCCCATGGGTTCGGGGGTCCCCCGGACAAAAAAACACACACAAAAACACACTGTGGGAAAAAGCACCGTCTGTGGGAAGAAAACGCACAGTGTGTTCTTGTCCCACAGACTGTATGTTTTCCCTACAAAAACACAGCGTGTGCTTTTTATATGTTTTTTGTGTGTGGTTGTGTGTGTGTGTTGTGTGTGTTGTGTGTGTTGTGTGTGGTGTGTGTGTGTTGTGTGTGTTGTGTGTGTGTTGTGTGTGTTGTGTGTGTTGTGTGTGTTGTGTGTGTTGTGTGTGTGTTGTGTGTGTGTTGTGTGTGTTGTGCGTGTTTTGTGTGTGTTGTGTGTGTTGTGTGTGTGTTGTGTGTGTTGTGTGTGTGTTGTGTGTGTTGTGTGTGTGTTGTGTGTGTTGTGTGTGTGTTTGGTGTGTTGTGTGTGTTGTGTGTTGTGTGTGTTGTGTGTTTGTGTGTGTGTTGTGTGTGTTTTGTGTGTGTTTTAGTGTGGTGTGTGTGTTGTGTGTGTTGTGTGTTGTGTGTGTGTTGTGTAAGTCTGTGTGTGTGTGGGTGGGTGTGTGGGTGTGTGTGGGTGTGTGTGTGTGTGTTGTGTGTGTGTTGTGTGTGTTGTGTGTCTGTGTGTGTCTGTGTGTGTGGGTGTGTGTGGGTGTGTGTGGGTGTGTGTGTGTCTGTGTGTGTGGGTGTCTGTGTGTGTGTGGGTGTGTGTGTGTGTCTGTCTGTCTGTCTGTCTGTCTGTCTGTCTGTCTGTCTGTCTGTCTGTCTGTCTGTCTGTCTGTCTGTCTGTCTGTCTGTCTGTCTGTCTGTCTGTGTGTGTGTTTTGTATTTGTTTCCCACGGGAGCGTGGCGCTTCCATTGGAAGCGCCGCCTTCGGCAGCTTGGAGAGCCCCGCGCCCGCGGGAGCCGAGGCGGGAACCGGACGCCTCGGCGGCGGCAGCGGGGGGCAAGGTGACTCGTTCAGCTCGCTCCCCTCGGGGGCTTGTGGAACTCCGCGCCCGCAGCACGGGAGGCGGGCACCGAACGGTTCGCCCCGTGGTTGTGCTGGTGACTGGGCGCAGACGGGCATCTCTGTCCGCCAGATCTGAAAGGGGCCCCAGGGCACACAAATAAGTACACACAAGTAACCATATTTTTGGGGGGTTTTCGTCTTCCCCCCCACTGCCCGTATTTTCCCACATCTTCTGGGGAATCGACGATTAATTGTGTCTGTGTGTGTGTTTGTTTCTCCTCCTTAAGTAAATCTACGCAGCAAGGGCACGGCTGCGGAGTCGACTGCAGAGAACTCTTCCCGCCCCGCGGGCACAGCTTCCAGCGGCCCGCGCGACCCACCCAGTTTCATCCGCTGGGGCTGGGCGAATCCGAATTCGCGTCCGCTGCGCGACGCGGGCGCGCGAGAATGGCGACGCCGCAGTGGGCCCCACACAGCGGGTTGAGTAACGCGATGTAACCCATCCCAGGCCGTGCGAGACCATGGTGCCTCAGCCACGACAGCCTCGAAACAATCCCACAATGTTTCTCCTCCGCCTCCTCCTCCGCCTCCTCCTCCTCCTTCTCCTCCTCCTCCTACTCTTAGGGAGCCTATAAGGAACCTTTGAGGAACCCCTAAGGAACCTCGAACGAACCTCTAAGGAACTCCTGGGGAACCCCTGAGGACCTTCTAAGGAGCTTCCAAAGCGGCCAGAATTGGTACCAATTGGTTGGGAGTAGTATCGAAATCTCTGGAACCTGTCCTAGTTGTTTATACTGTGTTCCATGTTCGGTCCCGAGGGGGGACCCCGTTAGGTATCGAGGGGGCTCCCAGGCGAGAAGGCCCAGGGCCCAAAAAGGCCCCAAAACGGGCGACGAGTGCCCCAAGAGGATCCCAAGACGGTCCAAGAGGGCCCCGAATCTCCGAACGATCGGCTTCCAAGACGCTCGAAGAAGCCTCCAATAGCACCCCAGAGGGCCCCACCAGGCAAACTTACATCATTGCCCGTCGGTGTTTGAAAGATTGTGGCGTTCTCGCATTCTCGGTATCCCGACGCTCCAAGACGGCTGAAGATGCCCCCAAGATCGCCCCAAGAGGCTCCCAAGAGGCCTCCAAGACGGCCCAAAAACGACCCAAGAGAGCCCCAAGATGGCCCAATGGATTGCCCAGATGGAAGACCCGAACGAAAATCTCGAGCCCTCAACCCCGAGAAGCTCCCAGAAGGCCCCAAGACGTCTCCAAGAGGCCCCGAGGAAGCCGTAAGAGGCCCCCAAGGGGTTCCCAAGAGGCGCTGCTCACAAGAGGCCCCGAAACTGCCCCCCAGAGGCCCACGAGAACGCTCCGAAAAGATTCCACGAAGCATCCCAAAGACGTTGACCCACGTCAGCGTCGTCGCCGCCGCCGCCGCCGTCGTCATCGTCCCCCTTGAGGGTCGGCGGCACTGGCCGTAAGGCCTTCGCAATAGAGACGGGAGTTGTCACAGGTTATGGCCTTTGGGGCGGTGCTCGAAGCGTCGCCATGCAAACTGCTGCGCTGGCTCGACCGCGGGACTTCCCGCAGGCAGCTGGATATTAGACCTCCAATCCTTCACGTGCACCGCCCCTCTCGAACTCTCGCTCCCTCTCTCCTTCTCTCCTTATTTTCTTGTTCCTCTCTCTCTCTCTCTCTCTATGTTTGTGAACATCTCCATCCTTTCATCCTTCTCGGCCTCTCTCCCTCTCCGTCACCCTTCTTTCTCTTTGTTTGTTTTCTCTCTCTCTCTCTCTCTCTATCACTCTCTCTCTCTCTCTGTCGTTCTTATGATACTGTCCATTTACATTCATATAAATAACTCTCTTTAACGCTCTCTCTCTCTCTCTCTCTGTCTCTCTCCCTCTCTCTCTCTCTCGCTCTCTCTCTCTCTCTCTGTCCCGCTCTCTCCCGCTCTCTCTCTATCTCTCTCTCTCTCTCTCTCTCTCTCGTTCTCTCTCTATGAGTGTGTCTATATCTCTCTCTCTCTCTCTCTCTCTCTCTGGCTCGATCCCTAGCGCTACTGCACGTTCTGGCTAGCATGCGCGGGCACCTTTTTTCGCCATATTCCGCTACGGAAGTGTCTCATAAGCCGGCATGTAACGCGTCGGAGGCTGGCTTCCAATCTATGTAAGGAAGCAAGATAAGAAAATAGCCGCGGGCGCGTGGTTTCCGCAAAAGCAACTTTGAGGTGAGGTTGGGAAGCGGTGAAAAGACATCGAAGATATTTTGACACCAGACCAGCAAGACACATGAAGGATAGTTGCGCAAATAGCCATCAACGAAGACATTTGCAGATCACTCGCACACGGGACCCCCCTAATTGACTGGTACAGCATGGGGATCATGGTGATGCACACGGAACCACATGCCCTCACCCAAGGCGGCCACCCTGCCGAGAGGTCCCCACAATTTGGGCACGACCGGACAGGTTTAATAACACCTGATCGGCCCTCCTTCGGGGGGCCCAAATGCCATGTCTGTTACATCGCGATGACCTTGGGGCTCCGGACAGAAGTGCCTGCAAGGCCAAAACCGCCGTTCCACCTGAGAGGTTCCGACAACGTGGGCGCGATAAATCCCCTGTGCAACCCCCCCTTTGTGGGGCCAGTGTGCCACGATGATCTTGGGGCTCCGAGAGAAACGTCTACACAGCCAAAAACGCCGTTTCACCTGAGAGGTCCCGACGATGTGGGCGCGAACGGGCCCGTGATAATCCCATGTTCGACCCCCCCTTGGGAGACCAAATGTCCACGATCATCCTGGGGCTGTGAAAAGACACACGGCTACCCCGCAAAGCAGCCATGCCACCTAAGGTCCCAACAGTCTGGGCGCGAACGGGCCGAACGGGCCCGTGACAACACCATAGCTCGCTCTCCCATGGGAGGCCCAAGCGCAGTGCCTACTACATCGTGATGACGTTGGGGCCCTGAACGGAGACAGGTCTACCCAACCGAAACGGCGATTCTGCCTGCGAGGTCCTGGCAATATGATCACGAATGGGCCCACGATAATCCCCGCGATGAGGCTTGGAGTATGAGTTGATCTGGGCATGGGGGATCTGAGTACGAATGAGTCTGAATATGAAGGAGTCTGAGTGCGAGTCCATCGGAAGTATGGCTTGATCAAAGAATGGGTGAGTTTGAGCGCGAGCGGGTCTGAACAGACATGAGATGGTCTGGGCACAAGTGGTCTGAGCATGAGCGGATCTGACTATGAGTGGACCTGAGCAGTGGATCCGAATCAGTGGGTATGAGTAAGGAGTGCACTGGAGGAGGAGGAGGAGGAGGAGGAGGAGGAGGAGGAGGAGGAGGAGGACAACGACGGCGATCGAGGCCCGAGGATCCAGGACCCAGGACCGGAGAGGACTGGGAGCGGGGCGAGAGGGGCGGGACTTGGGGGGGTGGGGGGGAGGCGGGCGGCCCTCGGCAGGCGAGGGAGGCCGCCCCCAGGCGAGGGGCCACAGGGGGGGGCGAGCAGGACGCTCGCGCCGCCGGGCCAGGGAAGAGCGCGAGAGAGAGATCCGCCGCCGCGGCTGCGCCGCGGCCGCCCCCCCGCGGCGGGCGGGGAGGCCGGCAGGGCCCGGGCCCCCCCCTGCGTCGCTCCCGGCCTCCTGGGTAGGGAGCCGAGCTCTATATATGCACCGACGCCCTTGTCTGGCCCCCCATACTCCTCCTCCTTCTCCCCTCCCCTCCTCCTCCTCCTCCTCCTCCTCCCCTCCTCCTCCTCCTCCTCCTCCTCCTCCTCCTCCGGTAGGGAGCCGAGCTCTACACGCACCGACGCCCTCGTCTGGCCTCACACCGACTCTCGCACAGGCAAGCGGAACCTGGCGCATACGGGATCATGGCGTATACATGCTTCGCTGCTTCCCCGGGAAAACGGGGGAACAAGTGTACATCACACCACCCCGACGTCCTAGATGCTGAGCAGCGACCGACCGTCCCGGCATTCCTATGGGTCTGCCATGAAGTCGGGCCTGTCCCCCTGCAGGGGGATTTAGGGGAACAGTAAAAGATAGTAAAACAATATTCCAAAATGAATAAAAACAAATCATCAAAACATAGCCCCCAGACTATGTTAGGTTATTTTTTGAATATTCCTCCTGTAGAGGGACAGGCCCGACTTTAGTCTACCACGACATGTTCTTGGAACCAGAAGATGCTCGAAAAACAGAGGCAGTGCTCTTAGGACAGAAGCCCGACGTGTTGAAACACGATAGTCTCAGCCGAGCATGTTCTAAGAACATGTCGTGCAGACCACAAAAGGTTCTTAGAACCTTATTTGGTGCGCCTATAGGCGCGCCAGGACGCTTCGCCACTGCTTGAAGATGGGGTCCGAGTAGATGGGGTCGGAGGATCGCGCCGCATCGCCAATGCAGGGGCGATGCATCGGCGATGCATCGCCGACGTCGGCGACGCACCGGCGACGTCGGAGTGGAGAAAATCGGGCTCCGCGCCGAGCCGCATCGTCGATGCATCGGCGATGCGGCGCGATCCTCCGACCCCATCTACTCCGACCCCATCTAGGAGGCCTAGAGTCGTGGGAAAAACCACGTCGGCAGGTCGCTTGTCATTTTCAGCTTCTGGGGCAGGGGCGAGGGGGAGCCCGTCAGGCCCCCCTCGCCCCCAAACCGGCCCTCCTCGCACAGCGCAGGCGGATATAAGCACAGCAACACGGCTAGATATTATGCACGGTGCGTGTCGTGCCGCAGCGGTCTTCGGCCCTAGGGAATGGGAGGGCCGTTCCTCCTCCTCCTCCACCTCCTCCACCTCCTCCTCCTCCTACCTCCTCCTTCTTGCCTCCTCCCCTCCTCCCTTCCTGCGCTTCCTCCTCCTCCCCCTTCGTTCTCCTCCCTCTATCTTCCTCTTCCTCCTCCTCCTCTCCTCCTCCTCCTCCTCCTCCTCCTCCTCCTCCTCCTCCACTCTGCCCTCTGCCTCTGCCTCTGCTCCCCTACCTACCTCCGCCTCCGCTTCCTCCTCCGCCTCCGCCTTCCCGCCTCCGCCTCCGCTCCGCCTCCGCTCCCCTCCGCCTCCGCCTACCGCCTCCCTCCGATCCCGCCTCCGCCTCCGCCTCGCCTCCGCCGCCGCCTCCGCCTCCGCCTCTCCTCCTCCTCCTCCTCCTCCCCCTCCCCCTCCCCCTCCCCCTCCTCCATCCCCTCCCTCCTCCCCTCCTCCCTCCTCCTCCTCCTCCTCACTCCTCCTCCTCTGCCTACCTCCTCCTCTCCTCCTCCTCCTCCCTCCTCCTCCACCTCATCCACCTCCTCCTCCTCCTCCTCGGACTCTCCTCCTCCACCTCCTCCCTCCACCTCCTCCTCCTCCTCCTCCTCCACCTCCTCCTCCTCCTCCTCCTCCTCCTCCTCCTCCTCCCTTCCTCACTCCTCCTCCTCTCCTCTATCCTCCTCCTCCTCCTCCTCTCTCTCCTCCTCCTCCTCCTCCTCCTCCTCCTCCTCCCCTAACATATTCACCCCCGGACTTCTCCTCATAAACGTCCCGACCATGAGTGTCGAGGCGGATCCAGCCGCGGCCGCGATGCGCCTCCCGGAGGCCCGAAACAGAGCCGAAAGCGCCCGAACACCTCGAAGATCGAACCCCAAGGTTCGAGCCTCCTCCCCTGAGATCGGAGGTTGCGAGACGAAACCAGACGAGACGCGCGTCCGCCGGCTGGCGGGCCCCTGAGGAGCGGCGCGGGCGGGCCGGGGCCCGGTCGATGTGCAAGCGTGTGCAAGGGTATCCTTCCCCCAGTTGTTCCACAATGTCCGGTTTCCAGCAACATCCAACCACGTCATGGTATGATCCCCGGTGGTAGATCGCACAAATCGCGACAGTGCGAAAACTCACGGCCAGAGCACCAGGCCCCACGTTTCTGCCACACTTGTCGAGCCGCATCCATCTGTGATGGTCCCGAGGCCCGAGACTCAGCGAAACCGCCCGGCGTGAAAAATTGCGACGCCCAGATCGCGGGGCCCTCCCTTGCCCCTGGACCCGTCCTCGAGCCGAAGCCCCCTGCGCCAGCCATTACGGCGGGAGCGCCTCCCTTCTGGCGACACGACGGGAACGCCTCCCGTCGTCTCAAGAATCGAAGCTGCAGGGGGCGCTGACAGGGTGGGCGGGGGAGAGGTGCCCGCCGCTGGAGCATCGCTCATTCAACATCCGATGCTCAACGTCCACGGGCTCGGAGTCGTGCCGTGCCCCGGGGCCTCGAGGAAGGGCGGATGTCCAGACGCCTGCCTGCCCCTGCGGGATGTCTACCAGCCACCGCTTCCTGGGCACCCAGGGCGGGACTCTGGAAGCTGTGCGCATGGATGGATTCTGACGGTGCAGGGTGGGTCAGCAGGCCAGCTCGGGGAGCTCCAGGCCCTGGCCACGCTCCGAGCCCTGCCCCTGGCGAGGACGTGGCCTCGACCGAATCCGCGTGATAAAAAGCATGTTCCGGAGATAACGCTGCAAAACGCACTCCGATGCGATTTCTGTGTAGCACCACGCGAGATAGCTCCCAGCTTCAATTCAGCGATCTGGCCTTTCGGGGTCACCGTGAGGACCTTGGAGACCAGGGGCGCCGATCTGAAGGATTTCAGTGTGCTAACGCGCCGAGATCCCTCAGCTCAGTAATCCCAGCATCCTCAATCCTCACAGTGGCCTTTAAGGACTGGGTACGCACAGCCAGCCCCCCCTCTGCGAAAAATCCCCCGCCCCTTGTCAACGACCCCAAATGCACAGCTGGCGGCGCAAAAGGGGGGGGAAGAGAGAGAGAGAGAGGGAGATGGGGCAGCGGCCGTCTGTTGGTATGAAAAGCTCCTCCTCCTCCTCCTCCTCCTCCTCCTCCTCCTCCTCCTCCTCCTCCTCCTCTTTCTCCTCCTCCTCCTCCTCCTCCTCCTCTTCCTCCTCCATGCCTTCTCCTTATAGATAAGTTCTCCCTGTCGCACCCCGAGGTAAGTTCTCTACCTAGGCTCTGCCTAGAAGGGCTCTTACCCTATAAGCTTAAGGGGCCGGGCAGTGGGAACCGCCCCGGGCGGTTCCCCCAGGATCCGCCCCGTGGTTCCCCCAGTGACGCCCCCTGGGTTCACCCAGCTTAGTTACGCTTAGCTTAGCTTAACTTAGCTTAGCTTAGCTTGGCTTGGCTTAGCTTAGCTTATATCATCTTAGCTTAGCTTAGCTGAGCTTAACTTAGCCTAGCTGTGCCTAGCCGAGCCTAGCCGAGCTAAGCTAAGCTTAGCTTAGCTTTGCTTAACTTAGTTTACACCACCTTAGCTTAGCTTAGCTTAGCGTAGCTTGGCTTGGCTTAGCTTAGCTTAGCTCAGCTTAGTTTAGCTATCGCAGCATAGCGCAGCGCAGCATTAGCACAGCATAGCATGGCATAGCATAGCCAAGCATAGCATAGCATATCATAGCATGGCTCAGCATAGCATAGCACAGCACAGAATAGCATAGCGCAGCATAGCATAGCATAGCATCGCATAGCATAGCATTGCTTAGCATTGCACCGCGCAGCATAGCATAACATAGCACAGCACAGCATAGCAAAGCATCGCATAGCGAAGCATAGCATGGCATGGCATATCATAGCATAGCATAGCATAGCGCAGCATAGCATATCATAGCATAACGCAGCATAGCATAGTATAGCATAACATAGCATAACACAGCGCAGTCGAGCGTACCCTAAGTGTAGATGTAGATGTAGATGTAGATGTAGATGTGGATGTAGGTGTAGGTGTAGGTGTAGGTGTAGGTGTAGGTGTAGGTGTAGGTGTAGATGTAGATGTAGATGTGGATGTGGATGTAGATGTAGCTGTAGCTGTAGCTGTAGATGTAGATGTAGATGTAGATGTAGATGTAGATGTAGATGTAGATGTAGATGTAGATGTAGATGTAGATGTAGATGTAGATGTAGATGTAGATGTATATGTAGATGTAGGTGTAGATGCAGGTGTAGATGTAGATGTGGATGTGAGTCTCGCGGTTGATGCTGTTGTAGATGTAGATGCAGGTGTAGATGTAAATGTAGCTGTCGGTGTAGATGTAGATGTTGCTTTCCTAAATGCTCCAACTCCTAGGTAGGGTCGCACTGGGATAATTTTTAGAGAGGGCCGGGCGTTTCGCCTAAGACGTCCTCATCATTCATGACCCTGGCACTGCAAAGGGTGGTTTTCAAAATGTGGCTGTCGCCTTGGCGCCGCGCACATATGTTCTAAAATTTGCAAGAGCTTCACGGATAGAGGGCCACCCGTTTTCAAAATGTGACTCTAGCCGTAGCGCCGCGCACACGTGCTAAAAAGTTGCAAGAGTTTCACGGATTGAAGGCCACCCGTTTTCAAAATGTGGCTCTCGCCCTAGCGCCGTGCACACTCGTTGCAAAAAAAAACTGCAAGTGCTTCACAGGTTGAGGGCCACCCGTTTTCAAAATGTGGCTCTCGCCGGAGCGCCGCGCATATTCGCTTTAAAAGATGGCAAGAGTTTCACGGATTGAAGGCGGTATCGCTCTCGCCTTAGCGCCGCGCACATTCGCTTCAAAACAATGCAAGAGCTTCACGGATTGAGGGCGGTGCCTTTTCACAATGACGATCAACGTACAAGAAATTGCGTTTTGGAAGGATTCAGGATTATGAGGGCGCAACAGTTACGTTGATGCGCGGCGTTGAGGTCCCAGGAATGGCGTTCTGGCAACAATCAAGACCTTCAAGACGCAACAGTCAAGTTGATCCGTGGCGTTGGAATGCCGAGAACGATGTTTTGGCATGCTTCCGGATCTTCAATCGGTTGTCTTCCATCGAAGCACGTCCCTCAGTGGAAATGAACCCTTGTAGGGGCCTATGAAAGGGGGAGCTTGGAGGGAGGGTTTTTTCCAACACCGTCGATGACTTTTGAGATTACACTCCTCCTCCTCCTCCTCCTCCTCCTCCTCCTCCTCCTCCACCTCCTCTCCCCTCCACCTCCTCCTCCTCCACCCCTTCTCTCCTCCTCCTCCTCCTCCTCCTCCTCCTCCTCCTCCTCCTCCTCCTCCTCCTCCTCCTCTGGGTCCCAGGGGCGACGGGACCTCGACCGCGGGGCCCTCCCCTGGAGCGAGCTGCTCATCCTCGCGGCGACGTCTGGGCTCGCAGGGGCCTTCGCTGAGGAGGGCCGCCGCCTCGACGGCTGCGCGCCCCGCGCCCACCCCGGGGACGCGTCGTCGTCCTCCTCCTCGGGAGGACGACGACGACGACGACGACGAGGGAGGGGGCGGAGACGCGGCGTCCCGACGCGCGGTCTCCCAGGGAGGGGACGCGTCGTCGTCCTCCCTGGGAGACGCCCCCCCCCCCACCCCACCCCAGGGAGCGGGGGGGAGGGGCGCCTCGGAAGGCCGCCCGCGGCAGGCCTCGGGCGCCATGGCCGCTTCGCGGCGTGGGCCCCACCTGGGCCCTCCGAGCCCGCCGACGGGCCGCCTCCCGATCGCCCTGGGAGGCCCGGAGCGGCAGCCTCGGGAGGCCCAAGACATCGGAAAGAGCGGCCGCAACGACTCTCCCTCTGGAGGCTTCCCGCATGGGATCCGAGCGGACGGGGTCTGAGGATCGCGTCGCATCGCCGGAAGATCGTCGATACATCGCCTTGTGCACCAGCGACGCTGCCGTGGGGAAAGTCGGGCCCCAGACCGAGCCGCACCGCCGATGCATCGGCGATGCGGCGCGATCCTCCGACCCCATCCACTTTGACCCCGTTCGGGAAGCCTGGATACTCACAACGCCCAGGGAGGCACGGACCCCCGCTCTAGCGGCGCGCACAGGGTGGGGGGGAGGGGGCCCGCTGTGAATGCGGGGTGTTTTTGGAAGCCCCATCTCCCTTCTCAGAGGCCTTCACAGAAGGCCGATCTCCCATCGAAGTCCTTTTCCTTCTCCTCCTCCTCCTCCTCCTCCTCCTCCTCCTCCTCCTTTTCCTCCTCCTCCTCCTCCTCCTCCTCCTCATCCTCTTCCTCTCCCTCCTCCTCTCATCTTTATTATCAGTAATATTTTTCGTGATAGTAATATTATTACTAGCATGATTATAGTTATTAACATTAGTAGTGGCACTATTATTCATAATAGTATTAGCAGTCGTAGTACATGAACAATAGCATTATCATTACTAGTGTTCATATTATTTTTAATCTTACTACTACTATTATTCGTCGTTTGTGTATTATCGTCTTTTTCTTATTCGTATGAGTATGTGTTCTCGCTTTCTTCTTCTCGTTATTATTCGTATTAGTCATCTCATTAGTACAAGTAGTATTAGCAATATTATGTGTATGCTTGTTGTGCGTCTTCTTCTGCATCGCATTAATACCTAACAGCGAAGACTGATAGGTTTCTAATGGTCTCAAAAGAAAGCATCATGACTCCCCAGGGGGGTCCGGGCAGGATCCGGGGAGAATCCGCGGATCCGCCATTGACTATGGGGAACGCACCACTGAAGCTGAGGCTGAGGCCCCCAGCGCCGCCAGTGACTATGGGGAATGCACCACTGAGGCTGAGGCTGAGGCCCCCAGCGCCGCCAGTGACTATGGGGAACGCACCACTGAGGCTGAGGCTGAGGCCACCAGCGCCGCCAGTGACTATGGGGAATCCACCACTGAGGCTGCAGCGCCGCCAGTGACTATGGGGAATCCACCGCTGAGGCTGAGGCTGAGGCTGAGGCTGAGGCTGAGGCTGAGGCTGAGGCTGAGGCAGGCTGGGGCTGAGGCTGAGGCAGGCTCAAGCTGAGGCTGAGGCTGAGGTTGAGGCTGAGGCTGAGGCTTAGGCTGATGCAGGCTGAGGCTGATGCAGGCTGAGGCTGAGGCCGAGGCTGACGCAGGCTGAGGCTGAGGCAGGCTGAGGTTGAGGCTGAGATTGAGGCTGAGGCTGAGGACGAGGCAGGCTGAGGCAGACGCTGAGGCAGGCTGATGCTGAGGCAGGCTGAGGCTGAGGCTGAGGCTGATGCAGGGTGAGGCTGAGGCAGGCTGAGGCTGAGGCCGAGGCTGAAGGCAGACTGATGCTGAGGCTGAAGCAGGCTGAGGCTGAGGCAGCCTGAGGCTGAGGCAGCCTGAGGCTGAGGCAGGCTGAGGCTGAGGCAGGCTGAGGCTGAGGCAGGCTGAGGCTGAGGCTGAGGCAGGCTGAGGCTGAGGCTGCGACTGCGACTGCCGTTGCCACTGCGACTGTCATCGCGAATGCGACTACGACTGCGAGAACCGCAGAATTCTACAACTGGATTATCATCTGAATTGTAAGGGGAATGCTTCCAGATATGCTCCTACACATCGCTGTTAGGTTGCTTTGCCAGGATACTTTTTGCAATTAATAATCGTATTATTATTCGTCGTAGCATTATTCTTCGTATAATTAATACTCGTATTACCATTGATGTTCGCATTCGTACCATTATTCGTCTTATCGTGATTCGTCATGCCCGTCTTACTAACATTCTTATTACTATAGCATTATTGTTAGTATGATGATTGTTGTTCTGACTCTTATTCGTATCAGTCTTCGTCTGTTCCGTAGTATTCTTATTACTCCTTCTCCTCCTCCTCCTGCTCCTCCTCCTCCTCCTCCTCCTCTTCCTCCTCCTCCTCCTCCTCCTCCTGCTCCTCCTCCTCCTCCTCCTCCTCTTCCTTTTCCTCCTCTTCCTCCTCGCCCCACTCCCGGCCACAAGATCCACGAGACTGGCCCCAGGGCATCTCCTAAGGTCCCTGCGGGGCAGCTCTCGTCGAGCCGCGCGCAGCCGAGGCCATCGGGGGCGCCTTCGGAGAGCCCTGGAGAGGACCAAACCCAAACATGATCGCGTCGGATGTTTTAATGTGTATATATAGCTGACGAAGCACCCAACCATAAGCAGCTGCGAGTACCGCGAAACGCTGTCCTGGATGGCGTTGACGCATGCGGCCTGTGCCACTGGAGCCTTCGGTGGAGCTCTCTATGGGGCCACGAAACGCTGTCCTGGGTGGCGTTGACGCATGCAGCCTGTGCCACTGGAGTCTTCGGTGGAGCTGCCTGTCGGCCACGAAACGCTGTCCTGGGTGGCGTTGACGCAGGCGGCCTGTGCCACTGGGGCCTTCGGTGGGGCCACGAAACGCTGTCCTGGGTGGCGTTGACGCATGCGGCCTGTGCCACTGGAGCCTGCGGTGGAGCTGCCTAGGCCACGAAACGCTGTCCTGGGTGGCGGAGCCTTCGGTGGAGCTCTCTATGGGGCCAACGCTGTCCTGGGTGGCGTTGACGCATGCGGCCTGTGCCACTGGGGCCTTCGGTGGAGCTCCCTATGGGGCCACGAACCGTGTGAGGGGTGTGCTGGAATGGGTGGGATGATGCTGATGATGACGAAGACGATGACGAGGCGGATGGGAAGACGGACGAGGAGGAGGAGGAGGAGGAGGAGGAGGAGGAGGAGGAGGAGGAGGAGGAGGGGAGGAGGCAGAGGGGGAGGAGGAGGAGGAGACGGAGGAGAGGAGACGAGGGGCGCTGTCTCTTCAAAACGAAGACAAAACCACAGGATGGCTGGGAATCAGGACGGGAAGTTTTGGACCGTCTTCGGCCTCCGGGGGCCCGTACTGGGCCTCGGGAGCGTCCAAATACTACTCAGGACGAAAAACTGGTCCCGGGGAAAGGGTCGGGACTTCCAGGGACCCCGCACAGAAGAAATCAGGACGTCGCATGTCTGGGAAGGCCTCCCCTCGCCCCCACCCTCTGGTGCGCGCCGCCGGCTGCCCCCCCTTTCAAACGCCGCCGATGCAAATATAAAGTTGCGCAGCTGCCGCCCGCCGCCTGGCAGACGAGGTGCCTGGAGGAGGAGGAGGGAGGGATAAGGGAGACGAGGCGCCATGGGCCTCCCCCTCCTCCTCCTCCTCCTCCTCCTCCTCCTCCTCCTCCTGCTGCGCTGCTGCAGCTGCTGCTGCTGCTGCTCTCCTCCTCATCCTCCTCCTCTTCCTCCCTCCTCCTCCTCCTCCTCCTCCTCTCCTCCTCCTTCCCATTCCTCCTCCTCTCCCAGCCTCCTCCTACCAGCTCCTCCTCATCCCCCCCTCCTCTCCTCCTCCTCCTCCTCCTCCTCCCCTCCTCCCCCCTCTTCCTCCGCTTCTCCTCCTCCTCCTCCTCACCTCCTCTTCCTCCTCCTCCTCTCGTCCTCCGCTTCCCACTACCTCCTCCTCCTACCTCCCCTCCTCCTCCTCCTCCTCCTCTCCTCCTCCTCCTCCTCCTCCTCCTCCTCCTCCTCCTCCTCCTCCTCCTCCTCCTCCTCCTCCTCCTACTCCCTCCTCCTACTCTACTCCTAGTCTCTCCCTCCCCTCCTCCTCCTTCCTCCTCCTCCTCCTAGTCTCCTCCTCCTCCTCTCTCAATCCTCCTCCTCTCCTCCTCCTCCTCCTCCTCCTCTCTCCTCCTCTCCTCCTTCCTCCTAGTCTCCTCCTCCTCCTCCTCCTCCTCCTCCTCCTCATCCCTCCTCCTCCTCCTCCTGACTCCTCCTCCTCTCCTCTCCTCTCCTCCTCCTCCTCCTCCTCCTCCTCCTCCTCCTCCTTCTCCTCCTCCTCCTCCTCCTCCTCCAGCGGGCTCCTTCGGGGAACGGGCGCCGCGCTTCGGGGGCCCCCAAACAGGGTGGTGACCACACCGTGCGGTGGTGAGTCGGTGGGGATTCGGGGTCACCGCACGGTTTTGTGACTCGGGTCGGTCTCCGAGGACGTCTCGGGCGGTAGGGGGCCTCCGGGGTCCCAAGGCCGTGCGGTGACGGACCGTGCGGTGAGGTCTTGGGGGATTCTGACGGACCGTGCGGTGAGGTCTTGGGGGATTTCGAGGTCACCGCACGGTCAGTCACCGCACCGTTTCGGGACTCCAAATCTTGGGGGGGAGCGGGAGCACCCGGACCTCCAGCGCGGGGATTGTTGGCACAGCGCCGACCCCAGAGGTCCCAGATCCCCTCGCGTTGCGAAGAAATCTCGACGGGACGTTTTTCCCAGCTATCTTGTGGTTTTGGGTCCTCGTTTCGAAGGGAGCTCCCCGCGCCCACTCTCCTCTCCTCTTCTCCTGCTCCTCCTCCCCCTCCTCCCTCCTCCCTCCTCCCTCCTCCTCCTCCTCCTCTTCCTCCTCCTCCTCCTCCTCCTCATCCTCCCCCTCCTCCTCATCATCATCATCCTCCTCCCTCCCTCCTCCCGTCACGCCCCTCACTTTGGCACAGCCCTTGCAAGTCTCGTGGTCCCATAGGGAGCTCCACCGAAGGCCCAGATGCCAACCGCACCCATGTTGGCACACCCCTCACACGTTTCGTGGCCCCATAGGTGGCTCCACCGAAGGCCTGGATGCCAGCGGTCGCATGCGGCCACCGCACATTTTTTGAACACCCCTCACACGTTTCGTGGCCCCATAGGGGGCTCCACCGAAGGCTCAGATGCCAGCGGTCGCATGCGGCCACCGCACCCACTTTGGCACACCCGCATGCGGCCGCCGCACCCATCTTGGCACACCCTCACATGTTTCGTGGCCCCAGAAGGAGCTCCACCGAAGGCCCAGATGCCAGCGCTCGCATGCTGCCACCGCACCCACTTTGGCACGTTTGGTGGCTCCATCAGGGGGCCCCACTAAAGGCCCACATGCCAGCGCTCGCATGCGCCCACCGCACCCATTTTGGTAAACCCCTCGCACGCTTCGTGGGCCCGTGGGGAGCTCCGCCGAATGCGGTGCATACGACGGTGCCCACAACTGCAAATGGTTGGGTCCCTCGCCAGGCGAGTTCACCCTTTTCGGCCTCCAGGGGCCCCCACGGGGCCGCGGCACCGTCAACAAAGCAGCTCGGGATGAAGAGCCGGTCCTGGGGAAGGGGCCCAGACCTCCTGGAGACCGACGTGTGAACAGAAATCACGACGTCGGGGGTCTGGGCATGGCTGGACCTCAACGCTGTTTTGCTGGACTTCGGCCGTGTTTTGTGTTTCGTTTTGGTAGGGGTGGTACAAGAAAAACAGGTAGAGCACAACGGAACACAAAACGAATAGCATAACGAAAACAAGACGAAGCACAGCGTGTAAGTCCAGCCCTGGGTCTGGGTTCTGGACCCCTTCCCGGGGGACCGGATTTTCATCCCGGGTTTTCGTGACGGCCCTGGGGCCTGACGAGGGCCCCTGGAGGCCGCGCACGGCCAAGAGCCTGCCGTCGTGGCTTATCTCCACTGCGAGAGGGGTTGAGTCCCCCTCCTCCTCCTCCTCCCCCTCCTCCTCCTCCTCCTCCTCCTCCTCCTCCTCCTCCTCCTCCTCCTCCCCTCCTCCTCCTACTCCTCCCTCTTCCTCTTCCTCCTCCTCCCCTCCTCCTCCTCCTCTCCTCCTCCTCCTCCTCCCTCCTCCTCCTCCTCCTCCTCCTCCTCCTCCTCCTCCTCCTCCTCCTCCGTGCCGGGAGCTCCCTGGCCGTGCGCAGGCCTCGTCGCCCGAGCTGCGGCCGCGGGGGCGCGAGACGGCGCCGGAGCGGGCGCGGGCGGGGCCGCGGACAGTGTTGGCGCCGTGCGCGAGGGGGTACGGGGTAGAGGGGGTACGGGTTGGCGCCGTGCGCGAGGGGGTACGGGGGCGCGCTGGGACTGGCGGGGCCGATCTGTGCCCACTCGGGTCCTCTGCATCCCTGCACGTGAAGCGCCTGGCAAGAGGCGTTGTAGAATGGGGCAACCCCGTGGATTAGCGTCCACGGTAGAGGAGAGAGAACTATGCACATACACCGATTCTGGCCAGGCCCATCCTGAGCCCAGGATCGGTGCCTACGCCCTCTTGCCTTGGCCAGGGAGGTATAGGCACCGATCCTGGGTCAAGGATGGACGTTGTCAGGATCGGTGCATGTGCATAGTTCTCTTCGCCCGAATGGGGGGTGGGGAAGGCTGCTTAGAAGCGATGAGGCAACTGCTGGGAGGTCTTCGCGGGAAGGAATTAGGGAGGACTCAGCCCTAGTAGGGGGGCTGTTGCGCCGGAGTGTGCCTCGGACTCAGCGGGATGAAGCCGGATTAAGCGGGATCAAGCGGGATCAAGCCGGATCAAGCGGGATTAAGCCGGATTTCGGACCAGGGCAAAATCAGGATTTGACCTCCCAGGAGCTGCATCCGAATCAGAAGGAGGCCGCTTCCTGGAAGGCGCGGGCCTTGCACCTGCAGATGGAAGGCCGCGCCTTCTGAGAAGCAGCCTCCTGCCAAGAAGCCTTCCCCCCTCGGCCACACGTAAGAGTGGCCCTGGGCAAGGGTGCTCTTTGGTGCCCGACTCAACGGAGGGGCGCAGGGTGGCCAAACCTGGGCGCGCGAGCCGCTGCTGCCGCTTCGCGATCCGCGAACGGCCACTCACGACGGATCCCTCCAGCGAAAGGCCACTCTTGTGGGGGAGCCACAAGGTACAGATACTGCTACTCCTCGGGCCTCTCCCAGGGTGCGTTCTGACCAGGATCTCGGGGCGCATCCAGCGGTAGCGACGAGGGCCTCCCAGGAGGCCCAAAAAGGCGAAAACGAGGGAGCGGCAGCGGTGTGGGCACTCTGGATGGGACAACGGTCGCCCCCCCCCCCCCCCCCCTCCTTTCTTCCCCATCCAGCATACCTCTGCCTCCCCCGATCTCCCACGTGCAGCCGACCCCCTCTCCCACGCCCCCCCCGCCTCTGCGCGTGGCCGCCCCGGGCCCGCGCCGCAGCCCTCGCCGCCGCGGGGCCCCCATGGTCGGGGCCTTCGCCGCTGCGGGCGGGCGGGCGGCGCGCTCGGGGCGGCCGTGCAAAACTCGCGCGGCGGCCCGGACCTCCGGCCTCTCGGGGAGCGAGGCCCGAGGCTCCCAGCGAGGTCGGGCCCGTCCCTCCACAGGAGGCACATCCTCCTCCTCCTCCTCCTCCTCCTACTCTCTCCTCCTCCTCCTCCCTCCTCCTCCTCCTTCCTCCTCTCCTCCTCCCTCCACCTCCCTGCCTCGCTCCTCCACCTCCCCTCTCCTCGTCCTCCTCTCTCCTCCTCCTCCTGCCTCCTCCTCCTCCTCCTCCTCCTCCCTCCTCCTCCTCCTCCTCCTCCTCTCCTCCTCCTCCTCCTCCTCCCCTCTCCTCCTCCTCTCCTCCTCCTCATCCTCCTCCTCCTCCTCGCTCGCTCCTGCTCCTCCTCCTGCCTCGCTCCTCCTCCTCTCCTCCTCCTCCTCCCCTCCTCCTCCTCCTCTCCTCCTCCTCCTCCTCCTCTCTCCTCCTGCCTCTCCTGCCTCGCTCCTCCTGCTCCTCCTGCCCTCCTCCTCCTCCCCTCATCCCTCCTCCTCCTCTCTCCTCCGCCTCCTCCTCCTCCTCCTCCTCCTCCTGCCTCGCTCCTCCTCCTCCTCCTCCTCCTGCCTCGCCAGGCCGTGCCTCCACAGGAGGCATATCCAAGGACGGTCCAGAAATAGCCTGGGGACGACTTCTGTGCATGTTTGCTTTGACCATGTGGGGGTACTGGGACATCAGGGTGGGCCTGCATGGAGGGGGGACTGCTCCTCCTCCTCCTCCTCCTCCTCCCTCTCCGTTGCTTTGCCATGAAAGCGTCTTGAGCGCCCATGAAAGCGTCTTTGGGGGTACTTTGGGGGGGGCATCTTTTATTTATGTTGCATCATCGGGGGACCTTGTCTGTCCCGCCGCGGCCCTATCCGCGTCGAATCCGTTTCGAATCCATGTCGGCCTCGACGGATCCGTGTCGAATACGTGTCCAATCCGCGTCGAATCTGCGCCAAATCCGCGTCGGGCACCAGGAAAGACACCAACTCGGGGGACAGGCGAGGCCCCCCGAAGCTGCAACGCAATTTTCTATATTTGGGGGTACTTTGGGGGGGCATCTTTTTGTTTTGTTTTTTTTTGCGGGGGGGGGGGGCATCTTTGTATCTTTCGCCCACACTCCCCCTGCAGGGCGCGTCCTCCTCCTCCTCCTCCTCCTCTTTCCTTTTCCCTCCTCCTCCTCCTCCTCCTCCTCCTCCTCCTCCTCCTCTTTCCTTTTCCCTCCTCCTCCTCCTCCTTCGTCCCTGCTCCTGCCCCCCTGCGCCTCTCCCCTCCTCGGCCACTCCTCCTCCCTGCAGGTGCCTCCCCCTGCAGGGGGGACAGGCCCGACTGGAGGCTCCCGGGCGCTGCGAGGCGCGCCCCCGGGGCCTCCTCGAGGCCTCCATCGCGGCAGGGGCCCGGCCCCCCTCTCCCCACTCGCAGAGGGCGCCCCGGGAGGCACGCAGAGAAGTGGACACGGACCCCGGGAGTCCCTCCACCTCTCCTCCTCCTCCTCTCCTCCTCCCTCCTCCTCCTCCCACTCCTCCTCCTCCTCCACCTCCTCCTCCTCCTCCTCCTCCTCCTCCTCCTCCTCTCCTCCTCCTCCTCCTCCTCCTCTCTTCCGTCCTCCTCCTCCTCCTCCTCCTCCTCCTCCTCCTCCTCTTAGTAAAACGTGGTTTAGTGAAAACGACCCGGGCCAAAATAGGCGGGCGCAGGCAGGAAAGTGACGCCGCGCGCCCTCATCGAGAAGCCGAAAAACGGACGATCACGGAATCGGACGTGTCAGTGTTGGGGCTTCTGTCCACCCCCGAACGGATCCCAGGAGTCCCCCCATGTTCGGGCGGGCAAGAGTAGGGGAACAAGAAGTGCATAAACATAACAACTCGGAGGTCCCGAAGTCCTCCCCGTTTTCGGGGGGGGCCAAGAGTGGGAACGAGAAGTGGCATAAACATAACAACTCGGAGGTCCAGGAGTACCCCGTTTTCGGGGGCGGCCAGGAGTAGGGGAACAAGAAGTGGCATAAACCTAAAAAATCGGAGGTCGCGCGGGATTTCTAGGATCGGCGCTGGGGCCCCCTGGCGGCGCCTCCGGCGCCGCCCTTGGCGCGCTCCGCGCGCCAGGGAGGGGGGGGGGTACAGCGCGGATCCGAGAAATCCGCGCGGACCTCCGAGTTTGTATGTTTATGTCATTTCTTGTTCCCCTAAAGAGGGGGGTGTCCAAGAGGAGGGGTTCAAAGCATGGCTGGCGGCATGTGCGCGGTCCCAGCGGGGGGCCAGGGAACGCATTGAAACAAGAAGAGGCGCCATGAGATCTGAGGAACTAGCATGGCCCACGCCATGACATCCAACCCCCCTAGTCATCACCCCCCTCTTTGCCGCCACCGATATTTTTGTGGATGCCACGGCGATGGACACCCTAACAGTCCGATCATTGAAATTAAAATGTAGGAAGATGTGCCAAACATGTTTTGAACATGTTTTTCACAGATTGAAAACAACTGGAAATTATGTGGCAGCATGCTTCCTCTCCATTGATCGCCCTCCACAACCTTATTTCCCCATATCTTCTAGGTTTTCGTCTCCCCCCCACTTCCCACGTCTTCCCATATTTTCCTGGGAGTCGACGATGAATTGTGTCTGCGTGTCCGTGTGTTTTCCCCTCTGGACACTCGGGGACGCGCAGAAGTGGGGTCCGGGGCAGGGGTGGGGCTGTAGAGAAAGCTCGTTCCAAACGGCCCATGGAGGAAAGGAAACGTATGCTCCCTGACCCCACTTCGAGATAGCCCCCCCTGCCCCGAGCCACGCCCGGGCCGGAGCACACCCCGGGACGGGTCGGGGGACCGACCCCCGAGCCCAGATCTCCGACGTCTTCCAAGAAACCGAGCTCACCGCTTCTGGCCCATAGTGGGGGGGGGGGGGGCGGCGCTCGTGCGCCCCTGGACCGTCCAACGCCTGCGTGTTGGACGGGTCTCTGGGCCACGTCGCGAAAAAAACGCGACGTCGGAAGTCTGGAAAGCGTCCGGGGGGGCAGCCGGCTCCGCGCCGAATCCCGCCCTGGCCAAAGGCCGACGCCGGGCTCCGGATCGGTGTGCACGCCTTCCCGGCCGAGCCAAGAGGACACGCACACCCCGAGCATGGTCTGGAGGAGGAGGAGGAGGAGGCGGAGGAGGACGAGGAGGGAGAGGAGGAGGAGGAGGAGAAGGAGGAGGAAGAGGAGGAGGAGGAAGAGGAGGAGCAGGAGGAGGAGGAGGCGACCCTAAGACCCTGAGACGCCTCAAGCCTCGACTTTCCGGACGTCGGAGGTCTCAGCTGGTGCTCGCCACGCTTCTGCAAATTTCGGAGGGAGGCGCCGCGCGTGGCGGTGGCCGCGCAGGGGCTCCCACTGGGGGGGGGGCGCTTTGGCCGAGGCGCACTCTTTGGTGCTGGCCGCGAGGGACACACTGAGTGCCCTGGACCGCCACAGGATGTCGAGAAGGAGGAAGAAGAGGAAAAGGAAGAGGAGGACCCTTCTCGCCCCTGTCCCTCCTCCTCCTCCTCTTCCTCCTCCTCCTCCTCCTCCTCCTCTTCCCTCCTCCTCCTCCTCCTCCTCCTCCTCCTCCTCCTCCTCCTCCCCTCCTCCTCCCCTCCATCCTCCTCCTCCTCCTCCTCCTCCTCCTCCTCCTCCTCCTCCTCCTCCTCCTCCTCCTCCTCCCTGCCTCCTTCCCCTCCCCTTCCTCCTCCTCCTCCTCCTCCTCCCTCCTCCCTCCTCCTTCCTCCTCCTCCTCCTCCTCCTCTCCTCCTCCCCTCCTCGTCTCCTCGTCCTCCGCCTCCCTCCTCCTCCTCGTCTCCTCGTCGCCTCTTCCTCCTCCTCCTCCTCCTCCTCCTCCTCTCCCCTCCTCCTCGTCCTCCTCCTCCTCCTCCTCCTCCTCCTCCTCCCCCTCCCCCTCCTCCTCCTCGCCTCCCCCCTCCTCCTCCCTCCTTCCTCCTCCTCCTCCTCCTCCCCTCCTCCTCCTCCTCCTCCTCCTCCTCCTCCTCCCCTCCTCCTCCTCCTCCTTCTCTTCATCCTCGTCCTCCTCCTCCTCCTCCTCCTCCTCCTCCTCACCATCATCATCATCATCATCATCACCATCATCATCATCATCAGCATCATCATCATCATCATCATCATCATCAGCAGCAGCAGCAACAACATCATCATCAGCATCAGCATAGTCATCAACATCCTCAGCATCAGCAACAGCATCATCATCAACCTCATCATCATCATCATCATCATCATCATCATCATCATCATCATCATCATCATCATAATCATCATCATCAGCATCATCATCAGCATCATCATCAGCATTATCATCGTCATCATCATCATCAGCATCATCATCATCATCATCAGCCGCAGCATCATCATCAGCATCATCACCATCATCGGCATCATCATCAGCATCATCATCAGCAGCATCAGCATCATTATCAGCATTCGCATCATCAGATCCGTCCTCATCAGACCAGCGCCTTCATGATCAGCGTCATCATCATCAGCATCAGCATCAGCATTAGCATCGTTAGCATCATCATCATCAGCAGCAGCAGCATCGTCATCATCATCATCATCCTCATCATAATCATCATCATCATCATCAACAACACCACCGACATTTTCCACCAGCATCATCATAAACATCATCGGCACTTTCAGCATCACCACCAGAATACTCAGCATCATCATCAGCACCAGCATCATCAGCAGCATCAGCATCACCATCATCCTTAGCATCATCATCAGCTTCATCATCAGCAGCATCAGCAGCATCACCATCCTCATCAGCGTCCTTACGATCACTTTCATCATTCGCATCATCAACAGCAACATGGTCATAATCATGATCATCCTCATCAGCATCATCAGCATCAACAGCGATCTCATCATCAACAACATCATCATAATCGTCCGCCTCATCCTCCTCCTCCTCGTCCTCCTCGTCGTCCTCCTCATCAGCATAATCATGAGCATCATTATCAGCAGCAGCATCAGCATCATCATCACCATCATCAGTATCGGTGTCGTTGTCGTTATCGCCATAACCACCACCATCATCATTACCATTTTCGCCACCATCGTCATCATCATTGCCATCAGCAAGATCATCAACAGCAGCATAATCATCGTACTAATCACCCGAATCATCATCTGCACCATTTTGACCGTAATCATCACCAGCCCGTCATCATCACCAGCATCGCCATCACAACCAGCATCATCATTATCATCATCAGCAGCATCATCATGATCATCACGATCATCATCGCCAGCACCCCCATCACCATCGTCATCAACAGCACCGTCATCACCTGCATCCTTATCATCTCCATCATGGTCATACTATTTCTCCTCATATTCCTCTGCCTATTCCTCTTCATCCTCGTGCTCATCCTCCTCAGGCACCACCGTATTCCTCCGCCTCCTCCATCCTCCTCCTGCTGACGCGTCTCATCCTCTGCGCTCTGCGCTGCTACACGATGCATCTCGTGACGACAAGATGCCCGACAAAGAAAGAAACAACACCTACATGCTGGGGATGGGAACGGGCACGACCACCTCCCCCTTCGGGAAGGACGGGTTCTTGCCACTCTTCAGAAGACGGAGCGAGCTCCCCTTCAATTCGCCGACTTGGCGTGTCGCAGACTTGGCCGCAAGATCCTCACTTGGCTCTCAGCGTACACTCCACAGTCGATGCACCAAAGTACAAGCCCGTTGGCCCACAGCACGTGGGCGGGGTGAGCTTTCGCAAAGAACACGGGGACCCCAAGGTACGGCTGTTGCACAAGCCGAAACCTTCTGGAACGTCCCAACCCACAGGCCGCACATCCCCACACACCTGGAAAGTATGTTACACAATGACCCCTGTCACCTGGAACTAAATCGAACAGAGGGGCCTCTGAATTAACAGGGGCTCTCTGCCTAGGCGATTTGATCGCCTCGACGTCAGGGCAACCTAACATATGCACATACTTCAACACATCTGCCATGCACCTGGCCAGGAAGGAAACCTGGTCTCGATGTTGTTTGATCCTGTCACGGACGTGGTAGTTTATCGAATGCGCCTTGGCTCCCATTCTGGCCCATCCGTCGGCGAGCCTGTTCCTGTGGAAAAGATGAAGTTCGACTCCTTGATTGCACGCCGTCAACCTCGACATGTGCGAAGTGATCTTGACCAGCATGATGTTATCATTGCCTTAAGCCTCCACGATCCTCCAAATTTGCCCCCCCGAACTCTGCGTATGCTCTATCAGGATGGGTCGAGTACGCATTTCCCACCCCCCCCAACCGTCTATCACAATCTGGCAGTCCGCGCACACCGTGATGGTGGGCCCCATGAGGCAAACTGCCATAAGAAAGGGCAGAAAGTTCAGCCTCATCTTGGACGGGAAGCGGCGATGGGGCACACGCATGGCCTCGACCTCGAGCTGCAATGAAACTGACACTACTGCCCACCCTGCTATGGGCAACCATCCCACGTCATTGTCGAACCCGGAACCATCCACACACACACACACACACACACACACACGTGTGGCCACAGGGTACCGCGCGGATGAGGGGGTGGGCCTATTCGAACTCAGCACCATGCAAACGATTTGGGATGTTGCGCCTGTCGTTGTCGACCAGCGCCCGCTCCCATCTTAAACCGGGCCTGCTTCCCTGAGCTGCACGTACCTCGTACCTTTCCTTGGTGATCTTAATATCTGCGAAATCCCCACGAAGCGTCGCAGCAACAAATACGATGGTGTGTCGAGCCATGAGCAAGAAGAATACCTCTGCCTGAAGAGGTCCGTCTGAATCCAGGGGCCCTCCGAGACCTGGGCGATGAGGAGGCCAATCCCCAGAAAGTCCTCCCGCGCTGAGGGCGTCCTCCCCCCGTTGTGGCCACTCTCGTCTGCGCTGCCCGCGCATCCCCGCCGCACGAAGATGGGGCACAGCTTTCTTCTGCCGGTGTGGCATCCACGAGCTCGTGGTGACGATGGTCGACACGTCCGACATAAACAGCGCGAGCCTGCTCAAGGGCAGCCTCGGTCAACTTTTAGAGCAGCTCGCTTCCTCGTCTCTCATGCATCCCTTCCTCCCTCCCTCCCCCCTTGTCTCCCTCCCTCCCTCCCTCCTTCTGATAGGAGGATGAGGATGGAGTGAGGAAGGGAGGGAGGGAGGGACTAGACAACCGTGTAGCACAACCAAGAACCTTCCTCCCTCCTACCTCCCCTCCTCCTCTTCTGCCTCCTCCTCATCATCCTCCTTTAACTCCTTCGACCCTCCCCCCTCCTCGGTCATCCTCCCTCACCCTCGATGAAGAAGTAGGGGGAAGAGCATGAGGAGGAGCAGGAGAAAGGGGATCTGACGAAGGATGGAGCAGGAGGACGGGGGGCGGTGAGGAGGACGGAAGAGGTGGAGTAGGAGGGAGCAGAACAAGAAGGAGGGAGTTCAAGAAGGAAGGGGGAGAAGTCGGAGGAGGAGGAGGAGGAGGAGGAGAGGTAAGGGAGGAGGAGAGGAGGGAGGTTGAAGAGGGAGGATGAGAAAGGGGAGGAGGAGGAGGAGGAGGAGGAGGAGGAGGAGGACGAAGAGGAGGAGGAGGAGGAGAAGAAGGAGGAGGAGGAGGGAGAAGGAGAGAGGAGGAAGGAGGACGAACCAGAAGGGGAAGGAAGGGAGGGAGGTGGAGAGCGAGGCGAGCTTGCGGTCACAACGGGCGCGGCCGTCTTTCCCGGAACCAGGCGCGGAGGACGAGGGCGCACACGAGCAGCCCGGCCCATCCAGCGGCGGCCGCGGGCGACGATAAATTCAAGGGCGGCGGGCTAAGAGCCGTGGGTTCTTCGGGCGGGACCGTCCCCTCTCCTCCTGCTCCTCCTCCTCCTCCCGCACTCCTCCTCATCCGCAGCTCCCCCTCCTCCTCCTCCTCCTCCTCACTCCTCCTCCTCCTCCTCCTACTCCCCCTCCCACTCCCCTCCCCCTTCCCACCTCGTCATCCTCGTCCTTCCTTTCCGCCGCTTCACTTGCTTCCTCTACTCCTCCTCCTCCTCCTCCTCCTCCTTCTCCTCCTCCTCCTCCTCCCCTCCTCCTCCTCCTCCTCTCCTCTTCCTCCTCCTCCTCCTCCTCCTCCTCCTCCTCTCCCCCCTCCTCCTCTTCCTCTCCTCCTCCTCCTGCTCCTCTCCTCCTCCTCCTCCTCCTCCTCCTCCTCCTCCTCCTCCTCCTCCTCCTCCTCCTCCTCCACACTCACCCCTCCCCTCCCCCTCCCCCTTTCACCACCTCGTCCTCCTCGTCCTTCTTTCTCCGCGCTGCTCCCTTGCTCCTCTACTCCTCCTCCTCATCCTCCAACTCCGCCTCCTCCTCCTCCTCCTCCGTCCTCCTCCTCCTCCTCCTCCTCCTCCGCCTCCTTCTCATCATCAGCATCATCAGCATCATCAGCATCATCAGCATCATCAGCATCATCGTCACCATCATCAAAGACACCACCACCACCACCACATCGTTATCATCATCATCATCCAAATCATCCTCTTCCTCCTCCTCCTCACCATCATCATAATCATAATCATCATCACCATCACCATCATCATCATCATCATCATCATCATCATCATCATCATCATCATCATCATCATCATCATCATCATCATCATCATCATCATCATCATCATCATCATCATCATCATCATCATCATCATCATCATCATCATCATCATCGGCATCAGCATCAGCATCATCATCAGAAGCATAATCAGCATCATCAGCATCGTCGCCGTCACCAGCAGCAGCAGCATCAGCGCAGTCAGCACCAGCATCATCATCAGTATCAGCATCGTCGTCATCATCATCAGCAGCAGCAGCAACAGCAGCAACAGCCTCAGCATCAGCATCAGCGCCAGCATAAGCAGCGGACTCAACATCCTCGTCGAGATCAACATCATAACCAGTGCCAGCATCGGCATCCTCAGCATCAGCATCAGCATCAACAACATCGGCATCGGCATCATCAGCCGCAGCAGCATCATCGTCATCAGCACCATCCGCATCATCAACATCATCACCACCACAACCATCATCATCAGCACAATCAACACCATCATCAGAATCATCAGCATCACCATCAGCATCCCCATCATCAGCATAATCAGCATAATCATCAGCAGCATCAGCAGCAGCAACATCATCACCATCAGCATCAGCAGCAGCGGCATCAGCATCAGCATCAGCATCAGCATCAGCATCAGCATCAGCATCAGCATCAGCATCACCAGCCTCAGCATCAGCATCAGCATCAGCATCAGCATCAGTACCACCAACAAGAGCAACAGGATCATCGTCAGCATCGATATTGTCATCAAGAGAATCCCATTCCTGATCATTGAGCTCGGCCTCCTTCTCCTCCGCCCTCCCACTGCCCCTGCTCCTCCTCCTCCTCCTCCTCCTCCCCCTCCTCCTCCTCCTCCTCCCTCCTCCTGCTCCTCCTCCACCGCCTCCTCCTCTTCCTCCTCCTCCTCCTCCTCCTCCTCCTCCTCCTCGTCCTTCTCCTCCTCTTCCTCCTCCTCCTCCTCCTCCTCCTCGTCCTCCTCCTCCTCCTCTTCCCTCCTCCTCTCCTCCTCCTCCTCCTCCTCCTCCTCCTCCTCCTCCTCCTCCTCCTCCTCCTCCTCCTCCTCCTCCTCCTCCTCCTCCTCCTCCTCCTCATCCCCCTCCCCTCCCCCTCCACAGCCTCGTCCTCCGCGTCCTTCTCCTCCGCCTCCTCCGCCTACTCCCCTATTCCGCATCAACCTCCCCCTCCTCCTCCACCTCCGCCTCCACCTCCTCCTCCTCCTCCTCCTCCTCCTCCTCCTCCTCCTCATCTCATCATCATCATCATCATCATCATCATCATCATCATCATCATCATCATCATCATCATCATCATCAGCATCATCATCATCGTCATCATCATCATCATCATCACCATCATCATAATCATCATCATCATCCTCCTCCTCGCCATCATCGTCATCATCATCAGCATCATCAGCAGCATCAGCATCAGCATCAGCAGCATCAGCATCAGCATCAGCAGCACCATCATCATCATCATCATCATCAGCGTCATCAGCATCCTCATCATCATCATCATCATCATCATCATCATCAGCAGCATGATCATCATCATCATCATCATCATCATCATCATCAGCATCATCATCATCATCATCATCATCATCATCATCATCATCATCATCATCATCAACATCTTCATCAGCATCATCAGCATCAGCATCATCAGCATCATCAGCATCATCAGCATCATCATCAGCATCACCACCACAATCAGCATCATCAGCATCAGCATCAGCAGCATCATCAGCATCAGCATCATCATCAGCAGCATCGGCATCAGCATCATCATCAGCAGCATCAGCATCAGCAGCATCGTCAACATCATCATCGGCATCAGCATCATCATCAGTGCCATCACCATCATCTTCAGCATCGTCGTCAGCATCAGCAGCATCAGCATCAGCATCAGCCGCATCAGCATCACCATCATTACCAGCATCAGCATCAGCATCAGCAAAAGCAGCAGCAGCACCAGCATCAGCATCGTCATCAGGAGTAGCCGCAGCATCAGCATCAGCATCAGCATCAGCATCAGCATCAGCATCAGCAGCAACAAACTCATCATCGTCGCCGCCATCGGCAAGATCGACATGAGTATTATCGCCATCATCATCAAGAACAGCATCATCATCATCATCATCATCATCAGCATCATCATCAGCATCATCATCATCATCATCATCATCATCATCATCATCATCATCATTATCATCATCAAACTCAGCATCAGCGTCGTCAGCATCACACTCAGCATCAGCAGCAGCATCATCATCAGCACCATCAAGAACAGCAACAATAAAAATTACCCCAGTGCGACCCTACCTAGAAGTTGGAGTCCCTAGGAAAGCAGCATCACTTGCTATGCTATGCTATGCTATGCTATGCCATGCTATGCTGCGCTATGCTATGCTATGCTATGCTATGCTGCGCTATGCTATGCTATGCTGGGCTATGCTATGATATGCTGTGCTGCGTTATGCTATGCTATGCTGTGCTATGCTATGCTGTGCTCTGCTATGCTAAAGCTCAGCGAAGCTACAATGAAGGTAAGCTAAGCTAAGATAAACCTGAACTAAGATGAAGCAAAGCTAAGCTAAGATGAAATAAGCTAAGTTAAGATGAGATAAGCAACGCTAAGCTAAGGGGACGCAACTGGGGGAACCGCGGAGCGGATGCCGGGGGAACCGCCCGGGGCGAGCCCCACTGCCCGGCCCCTTCAAGCTGAGACAGTAAGAACCCTTCTAGGCAGAGCCTAGGTAGGGAACAACAACAACAACTACAACAACACCTAGAACAACAGCCATACTAACAACAACATCACCACCATTAACCGCAACAAACCGCAACTTCAACAACAACCACAAGCACAACCACAACACCAACCACGGCAACGGCAACAACAAAAACAACAACATCATCACCAGCATCATCCGAATCGTCATCAGTAACATCACCACCATCAGCCGCATCAGCATCAGCATCAGCAGCAGCAGCGGCATCATCACCAACAACAAACAGCAGCAGCAACATGATCATCGCCAGCATCATCAACGTCAACATCGGCATCATCATCATCATCATCATCATCATCAGCATCATCATCATCATCATCATCATCATCATCATCATCATCATCATCATCGGCGCATCAGCATAAGCATCAGCTTCACCAGCATCATTACAACCATCATACTCAAAATCATCAGCGTCATCACCATCATCACCAGCACCAGCATAGTTATCATCAGCATCAGCATCACCATCATCATCATAATCAGCATCAACTGCATCACCATTACAATCAGCACAATCATTGTCATCCCCAGCAGCATCACCACCACCGTCAGCATCACCATCAGCAGCTGCAACAGCATCAGCATCAGCATCAGGATCATCCGCCTCAGCATCAGCATCAGCACCATCATCAGCCTCATCTTCAGAAGCAGCAGCAGCAGCAGCAGTAGCGTCATCAAGCTCGTCCTGCTCCTCATCATCGAGCTAGTCCTCCTTCTCCTCCCCCTCCGCCCTCCGACTCCTCCTGCTCCACCACCTCCTCCACCTCATCCTCCACCTCCTAATCCTCCTCCTTCTCCTCCTCCTCCTCCTTCTCCTCCTCCTCCCCGTCCCTCATCAAGCCCCCTCTCTGTTAGCCCCACCCCCCATACCCCTTCTCCTCCTCAGCATCCTCTCCGTCCTATTCTTATTCGTCGGTATATCTTTATGTGTCTTAGACTTCTCTTCTTTTTAGTAGTAACAATATTCGTAGTATCAGCAGAATAAACATTATTGTTCGTAGCAACCGCATTAGTAGCACGAATAGTAGCAAGAATATTCATGGCATATCCGTAATCAGACTAGGCCTTTTACTGTCAGTATTAAGAATATTAGCATCCGTACTCTTATTGTTGTTGTTAGTAGCATGTTTGTCATTTCGGTTCGCTTCCTCATTCTTGCTAGATGTATTCCACCTCCTCCTCCTCCTCCTCCTCCTCCTCCTCCCTTCGCCTCCTCCTCATCCTCCTCCTCTTCTCCTCCTCCTCTCCTACCCTCCTCCTCCTCCTCCTCCTCCTCCCTCCTCCTCCTCCTCCTCCTCTCCTCTCCGCCTCCTCCTCTCTCCCTCCTCCCACTCCTCGTCCTCCTCCCGTACTCCTCCTCCTCCTCCTCCTCCTCCTCCTCCTCCTCATCTTCCGCCTCCGCCTTCTTCTCCTCCTCCTTCTCCTCCGTCATCCTACTGGTCCTCTCCTCCTCCTCCTCCTCCTCTTCCTCCTCCTCGTCATCATCATCATCATCATCATCATCATCAGCAGCAGCATCATCATCGTCATCATGAGCAGCATCGTCATCAACATCATCATCAGCATCATCAGCAATACCATCAGCATCATCAGCAGCATCAGCATGATCATCATCATCAACATCATCATCGTCATCATCATCAAGTTCAGCGTCTGCATCAGCATCAGCATCAGCATCATAATAGTAGCGTCATCATCATCAGCAGCATCGTGATCAGCATCATCAGCATCATCAGCATCCTCGTCATCAGCAGCAGTAGCAAGAGCATCATCAGCATCCTCATCACCAGCAGCGTCATCATCAGCATCGTCATCATACTCATCAGCATCGTCATCATCATCATCAGCATCAGCATCATCATCACCATCAGCATCAGCAACAGCAGCAGCCGCAGCATCGTCATCATCATAATCAGCATCCTCATCACCACCACTGCCGCCACCACCATCATCAGCATCATGATCAGCATCATCATCATCAGCAGCATCATCATCAGCATCATCATCGTCAGCAGCAGCATCATCACCACCTTCAGCAACAGCAACATCAGAGAGAGCATGATCCACCGCCGCTTCACTGTGGAAAATGCCCCCCCTCTTCCTCCAGAACCCGCCCCCCCCTCCGAAAATCACCCCCCTCCCTGCTCGAACCCCCCCCCCTTCCCCCGGCAAAACTCCCCCCTTCCCTACACCCCTCCCCCTGCCCCCCCATCAGAAAACCGGAGAGGGTCACTACCGGTTCGCAACCCACCCCCCCTCCAGAAAACTGGGGGGGGTCACTACCGGTTCGAACCCCCGCCCAACCCGCCCCCACTCGCCGACTGCAAACGACTCCTGGCCGGTCCACACCACTATCCTCACCACCGCCCTCACCGCTGTCCCCACCACCACCGCCCCCACCACTGTCCCACTGTCCCCACTGTTCTCACCACTGTCCCCACTGTCCCCACCACTGCCCCCACCACTGTCGCACTGTCCCCACTGTCCCCACCAATGTTCTCACCACGGTCCCACCCTCCCAACTGTCCCCACTGTCCCGACCACTGTCCCACTGTCCACACTGTCCCCACCACTGTCCCACTGTCCCCACTGTTCCCGCCGCTGTCCCACTGAGCTGTCCCACTGTTCCCACCACTGTCCCACTGTCCCCACTCTCCCCACCACTGTCCCACTGTCCCCACACCACTGTCCCCACAACCACCGTCCCCCCCACTGTCCCACTGTCCCTCTGTCCCCACCACTGTCCCACTGCCCCCACTGCTCCCACAATTGTCAGCACTGTCCCCACCAGTGCTCCCACCAGTGTCTCACTGTCCCCACTGTCCCCACAACTGTCCCCACCACGGTCTCACTCTCCCCATTGTCCCCACTGTCCCCACCACTGTCCCACTGTTCCCACTGTCCCCACCACTGTCCCACTGCACCCACTGCTCCCACAATTGTCCCCACTGTCCCCACCAGTGCTCCCACCAGTGTCTCAATGTCCCCACTGTCCCCACCACTGTCCCCACCACGGTCCCACTCTCCCCATTGTCCCCACCGTCCCCACCACTGTTCCACTGTCCCAACTGTCCCCACCGCTGTCCAACTGTTCCCACTGTCCCCACCGCTGTCCCACTGTTCTGTCTCACTGTCCCACCACTGTCCCACCACTGTCCCCACTGTCCCCACCACTCTCCCCACTGGACCACCATCCCATTGTCACACCACCGCCCTCACCACCACCCTCACCACTGTCCCCACCACTACCGTCCCCACAACTGTCCCACTGTCCCCACTCTCCCCACCACTGTCCCAGTGTCCCCACCACCACCGTCCCCACCACCGTCCCACTGACCCCACTGTCCCCACCACTGTCCCACTGTCCCCACACCACTGTCCCCACCACCACCGTCCCCACCTCTGTCCCACTGCCCCCACCGCTGTCCCAGTCCCGAGGAGCGGGAATCGTTTGCTGGCGGCGAGGGGGGTTCGAATCAGTAGTGACCCCCCCACCCCTTTTCATGATGGATTTGGGGGGGAAGGGGGGGTTCAAACCAGTAGTGACCCCCCCGGTTTTCGATGGGGGGGGGCGAGTTGGGAACCCCCAGTGACACCTCCTGATTTTCCGCCAGCAGCGGTAGAACACGCTCTTGCCAACATCAGCAACATCAACACCATCATCGTCATCATCATCATCCTCCTCCTCCTCCTCATCATCATCATCATCATCATCATCATCATCATCATCATCATCATCCTCATCATCCTCATCATCCTCATCATCCTCATCATCAGCATCATCATCATCATCCTCATCATCATCCTCATCACCATCATCCTCATCCTCATCGTCAGCATCATCACCATCATCATCAGCATCATCAGCATCATCATCATCGTCATCCTCATCACCATCAGCAGCATCATCAGCATCATCAGCAGCATCAGCATCATCAGCAGCATCATCAGCAGCATTAGCATCATCATCAGCAGCAGCAGCATCATCAGCATCATCTATCATCCATCACCATCATCGTCATCATCATCATTATCGTAATCGGCATACTCGTCATCATCATCACCATCATAATTAGAGTCCTCATCATCAACAGCACCATCATCATCGTCATCATCGTCATCATCATCAGCATCATCATCATCATCGCCTCATCCTCATCATCATCCTCTGTCCTCCTACTGCTCCTCCTCCTCCTCCTCCTCGTCGCCCTCCTCCTCATCCTCATCCTCCTTCTCATCCTCCTTCTCCTCGATCCTACTCCTCCTCCTCCTCATTCTCCTCATTCTCCTCCCCTCCTCCACCTCCTCCTCCATTGCTTTGCCTTATAAATAACTCCTCCCTGTCGCACCCCGAGGCCAGCCGGAAGGGCAGGCCAGGCGTTTCGCCTGAGATTTCCTCAGCAAGTGTGGTCCTGATGCTTGCAAAACTCGTTACGGCTTCGCAAATGGAGGGCGGGTGGTTTTCAACAGGTGGCTCTCGCCTCAACGCCGCGCACGCTCGTCTAAGAAAATGACAGTAGCTTCACGGATTGAAGGCGGGTGGCTTTCAAAAGGTGGCTCTCGCAGTAACACCGCGCACATTCTTTTGAAAAACTGGCAGAATTTCCCGGATTGAGGACAAGTCGTTTTCAAAACGTGGCTCTCGCCCCAGCGCCGCGCATACTCGCTTTCAATACTTGCAAGAGCTTCACGGATTGCCGGCGGGTCGTTTTAAGCATGTGGCTCTCGCCTAGCGCCGCGCACATTCGTCTTAAAAATTGTGCCACAGGTTCACGGATTGAGGGCGGCACCTTTTCGAAATCCAATGAATTCCCATGGCTTTCAAACTAGAATTTAGTGGATCCCCATGTTTAACGTACCAACGGTGTTTTGGGAACGATTCTGGAGTGTCAGGGCGCATCAGGTACGTTGATTTGCAGCGTTCTGGCACCATTCACGATCGTCAAGACGCAACAGTCAAGTTGACATGTGGCGGTCGA
>CAUYUJ010014675.1:317875-355375 GCA_963575745.1 Prorocentrum cordatum
GTAGGCGTAGTCCTCGCCGTCCCGCGCTCCCTGCCGCGGCGCCATGGAGAGGGGCACCCAACCCCATGCTGCAGCGACCATGCGCCCATGCCCGTCGCACTGCACGAGCGACCAGCCCGCGCGCTGCAGCTCTGGCCACCGCGTGCCGACCGCGCTGCCGTCGGTGAAGATGAGGCCTGTGAGATACCCCGAGGCTGGTCGCTGGAACCACCGAACTGGGTCTCCATCGGGGTCTCGCCTCCGGATCACGTGGTCGAGCGACGGGAAGAGGCACCTGCCGAACATCTCGCCACAGTTGCCTCCTGCAGCCCGTGCCACCTCCGCGTGCCGAAGGAGCTCGGGCGAGGCCTCGTCCTTGCGATAGGCCGCGTGGCCATCGCAGCCGTACAGCCTGTGCCAGATTGTGCCAGGAGCGCTCCTGCATATGAGGCATTCCCACTCTGAGGCCATGCCTCTCTTGTAGAGCCGCGACTGGGAAAGGACCGTGCCTGAAATGACTGAGTGGAGTGCCGCCCGCTGGTGCTGCTGCCAGCCGAGCGACTCCTTGGTCCTGCCCAGACGCTGCAGCGAGCCCCAGAAAAGCTCCGAGCTCTGGTGGGGGTAGAGCCTGAAGGTGGCGTCGCGGTCCGACCACCTCTTGGCCGCGCCCTCTGCGAGCTCCTTGCTGAAGGACGGCGAGACCCTGGCGAGGTCGACCTCTAACCCCTGGTCCGTGGTGACATACCTGCAGCCCTCGATGGACCAGCCGAGCCTGTTGATGGTGAGGAGAAAGGCTGCCACGGGGTCCCTGCAGGTTGCCCATGGCCGCTTCGCCGACACGAGCCGCTGCTTGGCCTTCTCCAGCAGCGTGCTGAGGGCGAACGGGGTGGGGTAGCCCTGCCAGAGCGCCATGCCGAACTGCAGCACGACCTGGCCCGCGTTCACCACCGCGGGGTCCCTCTCGATGCCTTTGGGGAAGCACCTCAGCCTCAGGCCGACTGAAGCACCTGCACAAATGGCCCTTCACCGCGCGCTGCAGCCACACGTAGCCCATGTAGGACCGAGGGGGCGAGGCCAGTCGTGGCTGAGCCCCAGGTGGCGGCTGCCGCGGGGCCGCCCCTCTGCACCGTGGCGACCTTAGCGCCAGCCGTCCTCAGTATCTGCAGCCGCCGAGACCTGGCCAGCGCATCCTCAACGCGCTGCGCCCCGATGGCTGTGCGCCTCCAGCGCCCGTCGTGCACGTCGTTCCCCAGCAGCCTGCCACGCTGCGCCCTGCCGTCCTCGGCGGGCCACTCCGACTCCAGCTGTCTCGCAACCTCTGCGTCGGGTGTGAGACAGCAAAGCTTCCCGAAGTGGACGGGCACCCTCTTCTCGCCAAAGCAGCCCAACAGCATGCGCATGGCGGGTCCGAGCACAGCCTTCACCATGCCCGTGGTGCCGACCGTCTGGAGCGTGAAGTCGTCGACGACGCTGCCCAGCCGCACGCTGGGGTAGAAGGCCGCGACCTTCTTGAAGGACCTGAAGAGGAGGAGCTTGGCAATGCCCGTAGCGCATGAACAGCCTGCGAGCACCGTGCCCGTAGCCCGAAAGGGCGCGCTGCAGGCCCCGTCCACCGCGATGACCCTGTAGCCCGAGTACGTGACGCAGCAGGCCCTGCGGAGCTTGACTGGGGAGCCCGTAGAGTTCGCCTCCACCAAGAGCTCCTTGTGGCTGATGTTCTCGTAGAACCTCCGCAGGTCGCCCAGGGCCGTGCCCGTGCTGAGGCCCTTCTCGTAGGCCAGGGCTGTTAGGGCCTGGTGTACCCAGCCAGCCCTCTCGCACGCGTTGAGCTCGCCTCCGATGTACCATGCCTCATGGCGCTTCGCCTCCCATTCCCTGACGATGGGCCCTCGCATGGCCGACCAGAGCCGAATCTGCAGGCAGGTGAGCGCAATTGGCCTCCTGCCACCGTCGGCCTTGGCGCGGAAGACGATGACCGGGGGCCAGTCCAGGTGGGCCTCGGGCGCGTCCTCCCAGCTGGCCAGTACCTCGAGGAGCCTGACAAGGAAGGACTCGTCCAAGCGGAGCAGCTGCCTCGGGTGGAGCTGGTCCGCTGGTCCCATCCCAGGCCAGCCCACCTCCCGTACCGCTTCAGCAGGTACCTGAGGCTGTCCACCTCAAGGTGCGGCAGCGGCTCGGTTGCCTCCCAGCTGGCCGCCTCCTCGAGCCCTCCTCGCCGTCGAGGGTCGAGCCAGAGCGGGGGCCACTCCTTGAGGCAGTGCTGCACTGCCTCGCCGCCGTTGACGGGAAGCGCGTCGCCCTCGTCCTCGTCAGCCGTGACGAGGGTCGCCTTGGCCAGCGGCTCGGGCTTGGAGAACCGATGGGCCAGCTTCCCCCCGCCTGTGGCCGCGCCCTTGGCCCAGGCCTGCCACTGCTTCCTGGCTGCTGCAGCGTCGCTGCTCTGGCTGGCCTGGTGCTGAGCCCTGGCGTGCTCGATGAGCCTCCTCCTCAATGTTGCGTCGCTGGAGGTAGCTGCGGCGCCCAGCTTCCCCCTGGGCACAGGGCCACAGCTGCCGTCGTTGCCGCCCAGGCGCATCGCATTCAGGCGGCTGTCCAGGCTGGCCAGGCCCTGGGCGTCCTTCCCTCGCGCCGCCAGCAGGTCGGCCCGCTGCAGCAGGCTGACAAGACCGCCCCAGGCGTGGGTTTCCTGCGAGCTGAGCTGCGCCCAGCGGCGACGGCTGGCGTCGGCGATCGAGACGTTGACGAGGCGCACTCCGTCCGCCCTGCCTGCGAACTTCTGAGCATCGTCGCCGTACAGGTCGTAGAGCGGGAGAAGGTAGCCCTCGGCATGCCTGATCCACTCCTGCATGGCAGCCCTCGGGCTAGAGGGGACCGCACCCTCTTCCCAGGTCCAGGCAGGCAGCGGGACCCAGGGAGTGCAGCCGATGGCCCGATCAAACGGCAGCCGCGCTGTGCGGTGTAGCTGCTGCACCGCGGCGTCCGCATGCAGCCCTCGAATTTCCAACAGGACGGGGCTGTGCGGCCCGATCGGGGCTTCGACCACTGGCCCATGGCTGAACACGAAGTGCTGGAGCTCGTCGGAGATGATCTCGTAGTCCAGCTCACTGAGCGCCCCCGCCCTGCAGGTCGCCGCACCTGCATGTAGCACGAGTCCCCCAGCCGTAGCCGCCCACGCCGCGATCTGGAAGGGGGTCCATGTTGAAGCCACCAGCTAGAATCCACGGCCGAGCCGCCACTCTGAGCTGCGACGCTACGTCCCATAGGACGTCCGCGTTGGCCTCGCTCATGCCCTCGCCGCCGCGAAGGTAGACCGACATGAGATCGATGGCGAGCCCGTCGCCAATGTTGACCACCCGTCTGAGTACGCGGTGGGGCTGCCTGAACTCGGTGTCGATCGCGACGACCGCAAGCCGCTGCCGCACACCGATGCCCACCCCGCCTGAGACAGACAGTGGCCCTTCACCCGTGCTGAGCCCTGCAGCCAGGTCAAAGTCGAAGCCACGTTTGCGATGCCACCGCTGGACTGCCTCTCTGCCGCCTTCTCGCACCCGCGTCTCCTGCACGAAGGTGATATCTGCAGCTGGCCGCCTCGTCGGCCCTGCCACGCCGAGACTGTGCAGGCCGTCAAGCCAGTCGAGGAAATCCCGATAACCCTTCTCGGTGTTCGCATTGACCGTGTAGAGCCACAGGCTATCAAACCCGAGGCCTCTTGAATTGTGTCCCGATGAGGTCGCTGATGCGCTTGCGCCGCTGCTCGTGACTCTCGCCTTCAGGGGCGTCCTCCATGAGACTGTCGACCAGCTCGTCGGGGACGGGTACGGACTCTCCTCCTGGCTCAGCATTGCAAGGGACATCCTCGTGGCTATCCCCATCGCCGCCGCCAGCAGCACCAGCATCAAGTGCAGCTTCGTCGGCAGCATCCAGAGACTCCTGATCCTTCTTGACGACGTCCTGCAACTGGATGAGTCCGTGGAGTACTGCCTGGTTCTCCACTGCCGTAGCCTTGAACTGCTCGAGGACCTTGGCCAAGCCCCTGAGCCCGTCGCCGAGGACGCCTGCGGCGTGGCGGGACTCGATCTCGGCGTCGGCCGCCTGCAGCTTGCCCTTGAGCTCAGCGACCGAGTCTTTGGCCTCGCCGATCCGCAGGTCGAGCTTGGCACGCTCTGGTCCTCGAGCTCTGCGACCTTGCCGAGCGCCTTCTGGAGCTGCCCCTCGAGCTTCCTGCGTTGCCCTTCGAGGGCTGGAAGGCTCTTGGGCTTGGGCGGCTCTGAGTACTTGGCCTCCACAGCTTTGACGCAGCTCGTGGCCTGCTCGCCTCCCCCGAGCTTCTGGAGCTCCTCCTTGAGGTCACTGAGGGCTGTGAGCTTGGCCTTGGCGCTGTCCGCCTTGAGCGCCTCGACCTGCTGCCGAAGGGCGGCCAGCTCGCTGTCCTGGCGCTGGAGCTTGTCATGCTCCCACGGGGCCAGCTTCTGCCGCGCCCAGACCCCGCGGGGCTGCGGGTGGCTGCCCGGCTTGGGCCCGCCCTTGAACGCATCCTTGTGCGCCTTCCTGGCAGCGCCCTCAACCTTGGTGGAGCACCGCCTGTCGCACCCTCTGCACCTGAGCCTGCTTGCCCAGTTGGATGGGCATCCACAGGAGCAGAGCCAGAGCGGCAGCTTGGGCCCGCGGAGCACCACTCCTGCCCCCTCGGGTCCGTTGCGCCCATGGCTGGCCATAGCGCGCGAGGACTGGGGCAACTGACTGGATCGCACTGAATCGTTGAAAAGGATTTTGGCCCCGCCAGCACTCCCCCAGAGTGCTCGCAGCGCCACTTCGTGACTTGCACCCGCTAGGAATGCATGGCCTAGAGCCAAAACGGCTACGGATTGGTAGTAGTAGTAGTAGTAGTAGTAGTAGTAGTAGTAGTAGTAGTAGTAGTAGTAGTAGTAGTAGTAGTAGTAGTAGTAGTAGTAGTAGTAGTAGTGGTAGGTAGCAGTAGTAGTAACAGTAGTGGTATTAACCGTCGTAGTAATAGTGAATGATGTTGTAGTTGCTGCTGGAATAGAAGTAGTCGTAGTAGTAGTCATTAAAGTAGTAGTAGTAGTAGTAGTAGTAGTAGTAGTAGTAGTGGTAGAGAAAAAGTAGTAGTAGTAGTAGTAATAATAATAGTAAAAGTAGGAGTAGTAGCAGAAGTAGTAGTAGTAGTAGTGGTCGTGGTGAAGGTGGTAGTGGCAATAGTAGTAGTAGTAGTAGTAGTAGTAGTAGTAGTAGTAATAGTATTGGTAGCAGTAGTAGTAGTAGGAGTAGTAGTAGCAGTAGCCGTCGTAGAAATAGTAGTAGTGGTGGTAGTAGTAGTAGTAGTAGTAGCAGTAGTAGTAGTAGTAGTAGTAGTAGTGGCGGTGGTGGTGGTGGCGGTGGTGGTAGTAGCAGTAGTAGCAGCAGTAATAGGAATAGTCGTAGTGGTGTAGTAGTAGTAGTAATAGTAGTAGTAGTAGTAGTAGTAGTAGTAGTAGTAGTACTAGTAGTAGTAGTAGTAGTAGTAGTAGTAGTAGTAGTAGTAGTAGTAGTAGTTCGAGTAGCTGTAGCAGTAGTAGTAATACTAGTAGTAGTGAGGATACGAATAACAAGAATAGCAGTATCAGTAAAAGTAATCGTCGTCGTCGTCACCGTAGCCGTCGTAGTGGCCGTAGCCGTAATAGTGGTACCAGTAGCAGTAGTAGAAGCAGTAGTAGTAGTAGTCGTCGTCGTCCTCATCGAAGTCGTCGTAGCAGTAGTAGTAGTAGTAGAAGTAATAGTAGTAGTAGTAGTAGTAGTAGTAGTAGTAGTAGTAGTAGTAGTAGTAGTAGTGGTAGTAGTAGTAGGAGTCGTAGTAGTAGTAGTAGTAGTAGTAGTAGTAGTAGTAGTAGTAGCAGTAGCAGTAGTAGTAGTAGTAGTAGTAGTAGTAGCACTGGTGGTAGTAGTAAGAGTAGTAGTAGTCGCAGTAGCAGTAGAAAAGTAGTAGTAGTAGTGAGAATAGTAGTAGTAGCCATAGCAGTAGCGGTAGCAGTAGCAGCAGCAGTGGTAGTGATAGCAGTAGTAGTAGTAGCAGTAGTAGCAGGAGTAATACTAGTACTCGTACTAGTACGAGTAGTCGTACTAGTAGTAGTAGTAGTAGTAGTAGTAGTAGTAGTAGTAGTAGTAGTAGTAGTAGTAGTAGTAGTAGTAGTAGTAGTAGTAGTAGTAGTGGTAGTGGTAGTAGTAGTAGTAGTAGTAGTAGTAGTAGTAGTAGTAGTAGCGACAGTCAGTACGAGTTGTAGTAGTAGCAGGAGTACTAGTAGGAGTAGTAGTAGTCGTCGTCGTCGTCGTCGTCGTCGTCGTCGTCGTCGTCGCCGTAGCCGTAGTCGTAGTCGTAGTCGAAGTCGTACTCGCCGTGGTATAGTCATAGTCGTAGTCGTAGTCGTCGTAGTTGTCGTCGTAGTAATACTAGTAGTAGTAGTAGTAGTAGTAGTAGTAGTAGTAGTAGTAGTAATAGTAGGAATAGTAGTAGTAGTTGTAGTAGTAGTAGTAGTAGTAGTAGTAGTAGTAGCAGTAGCACTGGCAGTAGTAGTAGTAGTAGTAGTAGTAGTCGTAGTAGTAGTAGTAGTAGTAGTAGTAGTAGTAGTAGTAGTAGTAGTAGTGGTTGTGGTAGTGGTAGTGGTAGTAGTAGTAGTAGTAGTAGTAGCAGCAGCAGTAGTAGTAGTAGTAGTAGCAGTAGCAGTAGCAGTAGCAGTAGCAGTAGCAGTAGTAGCAGCAATAGTAGCAGTAGCAATAGCAGTAGCAGTAGCAGTGGCAGTAGGAGTAGCAGTAGCAGTAGCAGTAACAGTAACAGTAGCAAAGGCAACCTGAAGATCATACTATTCCTTGGGCTGGGGGAGTTGACTGAGTGCCTGCGCATCACATGGATTGTGCTCGGGAAGTTGACTGGACCACCGATGGGAGCGCGGCAGCGAAGTAACAATAGCAGCTAGAGGGAGGAGGAAGGGGGAGGAGAAAACTCCCTCGTCACTCCCTCCTCATTTCCCCCTCCTCCCCCTCCTCCCCCTCCTCCCCCTACACAGCCCCCCGGATCGTCCACCCCCATTCCCCCCAAACAAAAACTGCCTGCCTCCTCCTGATCATCCCTCCTCCTGATCCTCCTCTTCCTCCTCCTCCTCCTACTCCTCCTCCTCCTCCTCCTCCTCCTTCTCCTCCTCGTCCACCTCCTCCGTCCCACCCTTCCTCCGTAGCCAGTCGCGGGGATGGCGCCCCCAAAAGGACCCCAGGGGGCGGCCCCTCCCGTCCTCCCTCATTGATCTTTCCTCCGTCCTCCCCCGCTCCTCCTTCTTCCTTCCTTCCTCCCTCCATCCCTTCCTCCCGTCCTCCTTCCTCCTCCATCCCTTCCTCTTCCTCCTTCCTCCCACCTCCTCTTTCTCCCACCATCCCTTCCTTGTCCTACCTCCCCCTTCCTCCTCTCCTCCTTCCTCCCTCCTCTACCCGTGACCAACGAGAAAACCCCTGGAAGACCCCGCGGTTTGGCCCGCACCCCGCGCAAAAGCCGACCTCCGACGTCGCACTTTGTCCAGCCCGTGGGGCCCAAATTCTTTCGACCCCCTCCTCAGCGGAACGTACTTTCATCACGATGGTTCTTGATGTTCCAAGGGCATCGAGGCCGCCCCCTGGAAGCCGACACTGCGGAGAAAAAAAAACACGGACCAAAAATGACTCGCCAGAGGGCTGCCTGGGTCCTCCCGGTCCAGACCGGGCCCCAGGCCCAACACGGGGCCCCAAAGTCCAGCCGGGCCAGTTTTCCCAAGGTGCGTCCCGCCGCGGCCGCGAGGAGGCCCCCCGCTGGTGGTCCGCCAGGGTCCCGTGACCAAAATCCCACCAGCCCTCCGGGCGTCGGTGGTCTAGGGGGTTTCCTCGTCCAACCCTTTTCTTCCCCTTCGGGGAGGGGCTTACCCCTGCCCCTACTCCCTTCCCTGGACCTGGACGGGGGGGGTCGCGGGTAGTTGGAGCGTCCAGGATGGCCCACAACGGCTCCAACAGCGCCTGCGCGAGCCCAAGATGACCTCTAAGATGGCTCAAGATAGCCGAAGATGGCTCAAGATGGCTTCCAAGATGCTCCAAAAAGCCCCGGGAACGCTCCAGGACGGCTCCAAGAGGCCTCCGAAACTTCCAAGTAGGCCCCCAAGAAGCTCAAATCTTTCAAACACCTAAAGAAAAAAACATGTGTTTTGCATCGTTGCCCGCTCGCGTTCGATAGCCTTCCGAGGCCTCAAGATGCCTCCAAGATGGCGCAAGAGGGTGCCAAGAGAGACCCGGCCCGAGAGAGCCCCAAGACGGCTCCAAGAGCGCCCAAGAGCGCTCCAAGAGCGCCCCAAGAGCGCCCCAAGATGTGATTTTTGGGGTTCCCGAGGGGCAACCCTAATTGCGACCCTCCCGTTCTTTGGTCGATTTCTTCCAAGATGGCCCAAAGAGGCGCCTAGGAGGCTCCAAGACACCCCCAATAAGCCCAAGCATGCTCCCCGAGGCACCCAAGACGCTCCAAGAGGCCCCTGGGACCGCCAAGAGGCCCCCAAAACGCTCCAAGAGACATCCAAGGAGACTCCGAGAGGCAACTCGCCTGGGCATCGTCCCTGGATGGCCTGGTGGGGATACTTTTTCGCTTGCGAGCGCGCAGGAATGCCAGGCGCCGCCAAGAAACGCGGCTAACGAGCAGCGGACTAAATTCCGCACAAGAGCGCACAAGAGCGCGCTACGCCTGGTGGGAATACAATTTAGCCAGCGGCCGCGGGCGAGCGCGCCTGCGGCGAGTCCAGTCAAAGCGGGGCACGCAGCGACGAATCAACCTAAAGCAACGGAGGGTGGCCACACCTACAGCGGCTAACCGAGCCCTCGCGCAGCAGCCCAACGGCGGACCAGCGAGTGGGGGGGCAGCTGAAACTGAGTCGCACTGCCAGCGCGCAAGTATGCAAAGCGTCGGAGCTCCAGGGAGTCGGGACACACGACGACCCCGGCCAGATGCCGAAATTAATGCAAGGACGCAACCCCGGACAACTGCGTGAGTACCAGGGTGGCCCGAAGGACCGTCGGTCAAAGAATTAAAGCCAGGAGGCGAGAGCGTAAACCTGGTGGGGATACGGTGTTTTTGGTCGGCGGCTCCGAGGCCGCGGACAGGGAGCGGTAGGCGTCGTCTGGGCCAGCAGGCGAGGCGAATTAGCTACAACAGACAACGCACCTGCAGTAATAAAACGCAACCTGGTGGGGATACGCGAAGCGTCAAGAATCCGTACAAAACTGGACCACAAACCACACCAGGAGGAGGAGGAGGAGGAGGAGGAGGAGGAGGAGGAGGAGGAGGAGGAGGAGGAAAACGGGGAAAAGGAGGGAGAGGAGGAAGGAGGCGGAGGAGGAGGAGGAGGAGGTGAGGAGGAGGGAGGGAAGGAGCAGGATGAGGAGGGCGGAGGAGGAGCAGGGGGAGCGGGAGCAGGAGGAGGAGGAGGGACGCGGGAGGAGCGAGGAGCAGGGACCGCGAGGGCCAACCTCATCCCCGCTCCTGCCGCCGCCGCCGCCCTTGCCGTCGGCGACGGCGGCGGCGGCGGCAGCCGCACCAGGCCCCCCCGCGGGCCTCCCCGCGGGCGGCCTGCGCTCGCGCTGCGCGGCCGCGGCCTGCGCCCGCGCGCCGGCGCCCAGGGCAGGCAGTCGAGCACCAGCGCGCCCCTGGCAGGATGGTCGTCGTCGCCGCCGCCGCCGCGGTCGTCGTCGTCGTCGTCGTCGTCGTCGTCGTCGTCGTCGTCGTCGTCGTCGTCGTCGTCGTCGTCGTCGTCGTCGGCGGCGGCGGCGGCGGCGGCGACGGCGTCGGCGGCGGCGGCGGCGGCGTGGTCGTCGCCGCCGTCGGCGGCGTCCCCGTCGTCGACGTGTTCGTGGCAGCGTCGATTTCGTCGTGGTCGTCGTCGCCATCGCCGCCAGGACGATCGAGGATCGAGGCGGCCGAGGAGGCCAGAAAGGGCGAGGAGGGAGAGGAGGATCGAGGATCGAGGAATGGCGAGGAGGATGAAGAGGCCCGAGGGGGATCGAGGATCGAGGATCTAGGTTGTGGGCGTTTGGGGCTCCTCGCGTGCCTCCGGAAATAGGCGCACCTGGAGCCCGAGATCTTCTCGGACCTCCAGAGACATCTGGACAAACCAGCCCCTGGCGCCTCGGAACACACAGCGCCGGAAGCTTCTCGCGCCATTTCCGGCGTCGGGGGGCGTCTTCCGGCCCCCCGGGAATTCAAACACATGACCTGCAGCGCAAAACTGCTCCTCCTCCTCCTCCTCCTCCTCCTCCTCCTCCTCCTCCTCCTCCTCCTCCTTCCTCCTCCTCCTCCTCCTCCTCATCCTCATCCTCGTGTGGCCTCATCCTCATCCTCATCACCTCAATCCTCATTCCTCATCCTCCTCGCTCCTACCTCGTCCTCCTCCTCGGAAAGCTGCGTCCCGCTCCCCCTGCTCCCTCCCTCCTCCTCCTCCATCGTCCTCCTCCTCCTCCTCATCCTCCGCCTCTCCGCCTCTCCTCCTCCTCCTCCTCCTCCTCCTCCTCCTCCTCCTCCTCCTCCTCCTCCTCCTCCTCCTCCTCAAGGGTCAGGGGCCTCCTCCCTTAGGACAAGAGGTCGAGAGCTCCGGGGCCCACGGGTCGAAACCAACCATCCGCGGGAGGTCTGCGCAGCATGTGCGCCCGCCAGGCTCGGCCAGGACGGCGCACACGCCGATCCTAAAGAAATGTTACTGTGAGGCCCCTGACCCTTGAGGAGGAGGAGGAGGAGGAGGAGGAGGAGGGAGAGGGACGATGTGATTAGGAGGAGGAGAAGCATGGAGGATAGGGAGGAGGAAGGACGAGGAGGATGGGGAGGAGGATGATGAGGATGTAGAGCAGGGTGAGCGGAGCAGGAGGAAGAGGAGGAAGAGGAGGAAGAGGAGGAAGAGGAGGAGGAGGAGGAGGAGGAGGAGGAGGAGGAGGGGGAGGAGGAGGAGGAGGAGGAGGAGGAGGAGGAGGAGGAGGAGGAGGAGGAGAGGGGGGGGGCAGGAGGAGGGGGAGGCGTGGGGAGCAGCGTGGCTCCACCTCCAGCGGGCACAAGCAAGAAAACGCCGTGGGGGCGCCGAGCGTCGGCTCAGCGATAACCCCGCGCCGGCCCCAAAAGTCTGGAGGAGGAAGGCGACGACGACGACGACGACGTCGACGACGACGACGACGACGACGACGACGACGACGATGACGACGACGACGACGACGACGACGACGACGACGACGACGACGACGAGAAGGACACGAGCACAGAGGGAGGAAAAAACGATAAGGCGACAGTACGACATGGCAACACCGATCCTGGGCCCAGCCGTGTACAGTCGACCCGCTTAGTAAGGATGAGCAGCTCTCCAAGACTAACACCCTTGCATCCTTCCCCGTCGGCCCATCCTTGGCCGCTTCCGCTGGCCGCGCCCCGCTCGCAGAGTGTCGACATGGCCTCCCAAGGCCCTCACATGATTACGGTGTAGGCATTGGATAAGGAACCCTTGGATAAGGAATCCAGGATCTGGAAGCCAGTGGAACTCCAGTCGTGGATCGGCCATGGATATCACCGCCGCCCTCATTGGGCAAGGCATCCTCCAGGGTCTGGCGCCTCCTGGGACTCTTCCTTGGCAGACGCCTCCACCGTACTCTACGGGCTGACTGCACTGCACCCTCGAGCTCCACCACCCGCAACTTCCGCGCGCCAGGTGCCGCCGCGGCGCGGCCGCCGCTGCGGCTGCGGCGGAGGCCGCCGCTGCGGCTGCCACCTGCCGCGCGCGAGGGCGCGGGCAGGCGCGGACCCCGAGGGCGGAGCCCCCAAACGGCCGCCCCGAGCGCCCCAGCCTGCAGAGCTCCAGCGTGCAGGCGCTGCCGCGCCGCCGCGGCCCCGCCGCGCCGCGCCGCCTGCAGGGGCCCAGGGACACGCGACCGAAGGCAGACAAGTGCCCGGAGTCCCCCGACTTCCCCCTCTATCCTCTCTGGGTTGTTTCCCCTCGCCTTCTCCCCCGCACCTCCCACGGCTTCCCTTCTTTTTTCCGGGGAGTCGACGATGAATTGTGTCTCCGCGTGTGTGCTTGTTCCCCTCCAGACGCCTGCCCCCCGCCTCGGCCTCCGCCGCCGGCGCGCGCGCCGGCGACGCCCCGAGGGCCGGCTCCGCCGTGCGGCGGGGGGCCGCCGCCGCGCCGGCCCGCTGCCGCGGGGGCCCCGCTGGCCGGCGGCTCCGCGGGCCCCCCTCGGCGGCGCCGGGGGCTCTGGCGGCGCGGCGGGGCGGGCGCTCCGCGGCGGGCGAGGCGCGGGGCGGCGGCGCGGCGCGCGCCGCGAAGGGCAGCAGCACCGCCCGCGAGGACGGCGCCGACGCCCAGGAGGAGCAGCCGTCCAGCGTCAGCGGGGCGCTGGCCGTGGGGGAGCGGCCGGCGGCGTGCGGCTCGGAGGGCGCGCGGGGCCCGGAGCTGGGAGGGCCGCTGGAGGCGCCGTGTTCCGTGGAGGGCGTGCAGGACGGCTGCGAGAGCGGGGCGGTGGCGGACGCGGGCAGCATCGTGACGGGAGTGGTCAGCCCGGAGATGCAGATCTGGCCCGCTCCCAGGCCGACCTGGGCTGCAGGGGGGGCGGAGGCGGCCATTCCCGGGGGAGGCGGGCCCTGGACCCCCGGGGGCGCCCCGTCCGCGAGCCGTTGGCTCCCGGGCGGCTCTGGGGCCTTTCCTGGGCCCTGACCCTGGGGGGCACACGACGGCGGCGGGGGAGGGGGGAGAACAACAACAACCACAGCAACCACAACCACAACAACAACAACAACAACACCAACAACAACAACAACCACAACAACAACAACAACAACAACAACAACAACCACCACAACAACAACAACAACAACAACAACAACAACAACAACAACAACAACAACAACAACAACAACAACAACAACAACAACAACAATTACTAGCACTGGGGGAACTCCGTTCTCCACCAGTGCCAGGGTTTTTTCATACGAACGCCCGCCCAATACCAGCCCCCGCACTTTGTTGGGGGGGCCGGTTCAGAGCTCTACCACAATTTCTCAAACGAACATTCCGCCACCACCCAAACCCAGCTTTCCCGCCCTATGACGTTCGGACACTTCACTTTCGTAGGCCTGCGGATCGACCGTGCTTACTACACTGGCGCGGGTAGAAATTTTGAAAATTCGTACAGATGTTTTTCGAGGACCTACGGTGCGATTCGTATGATTTTATGTTGCGCGGTGCTAAAATTCCTAGGAAACCCAATGGTTTTTGAAGATTTCGGCGTGCGCGCGCGAAGAAAAAACGAATGTGTCCCGCATGGTATTATTTGACGGGGATGATGGCCCTGGCAGGTGCGCAACCGTTGTTGCAGAAGTTCGAAAAAGTTGCTCGCAAAAGCCCGTTTGACAGAAATGATTAAAAAGTGTTGGGTTTCCTACAAATCCGCAAGAGCGCGCGGGATGAAATGTTGACACTTTTTTTTTGAAAAACCATTGTTTTTTTTGATGTTTTTATGTTAAAATCGCTACGAACACTAAGGTTTTGGAAGGATTTCGTCTTGCGCGCGCGAATGTCCACTTTACCTTATTTTTTGCAAGGGATTCTTGAAGTTTGGTTATGTTAGAACAAGAAATGTCCACTTTGCCTTATTTTTTGCAAGGGAAACCGCCCGTAACAAAACAACCGGATCCGGACCAACCCGTTTTGCCAGAGACTTCCTCACGAAAATGATGAAAACATGGCTGCGGCCTAGGCGCGGCGAGGGGGTCGTGCACCAGGGGCCCCAACAATAATTATTCTTTAGAAGTAATAATGTTCAACAACAACAACAACAACAACAACAACAACAACAACAACAACAACAACAACAACAACAACAATCATTTTAAGACTGTTCGCTCTTACTTGCCCGCGTGCCATGCAACGTGTATACCCACGCCCTCGATACCCGCCCCCTTCGTCTTCGAGCGTAACCCCTTCTGGGGGGATTCTTTCTTTTTGCGGGGGCGGGCGGGCTTAGACAAGCGGGCGTGAACGGGCGGGGAATTATTCGGAGGATGGGGCACGCATCTCATTGCCCACCATTGGAATTAGCGCGGGCCCTGCAAGAAGAGGAAGGGGGAGAACGAGGGAGAGTGGGAGGAAGGGAGGGGGAGGGACGAGGCTAAAGGGGAACACGCCAGGAGAGAGGGGGCGAGGAGGGGGGGGGGGACGATTGGAGATAGAGAGACAGAGGAGGGAGGAAGGAGGAGGCGGGAGAGGGGAGGGCGAAGAGAGGAGGGAGGAGGGTTATGGGAGGAGGGTGAGGGGAGAGAGGAAGAGGGAGGAGGAGGGTGGATATGAGGGAGAGGGGAGGGAGGAGGGAGGTCGGATGGGGAGGAAGGGGCAGGAGGGTAAGAGTGTGAACGTTCGAGGAAGTCCTAGGCGAGGGCGTATTCCTCAAGGAAGAGTTGGGCGGGAGCGGGGGTCCCGAGTACATTGTCGGACGTCTCAGGCGGGAGCGCCGGTCGGGCGAGCGGACCCTGACGGGCGGGTCGGGCGGGCGGGACATTCACACGGGATTTGTGCGCAAATTGCGAGGAAGTATTAAGCGAGAGCGCGATTCCTAAGTAATTGCGAGGGCGTCCTTGGCGCGAGCGTGGTTCCTGAGCGTCGAGAACGCGATGCTGCAATAAATTGCGAGGAAATCCTGAGCGAGAGCGCCATTCCTGAGTAAATTATGAGGAAGTCTCGGGCGGGAGCAGGTGTCCTGATTAAGGAAATCTCAAGCGGGAGCGCCGTTTCTGAATAAAATGCGAAAAAGTCTAAGCTGGAGCGCCCTTCCGGAGTAAATTTTGAGGAAGTCTCAGGCGGGAGCGGGGGTCCTGAGTAAATTGTGAGGAAGTCTCAGGCGGGAGCCGTTGTTGTTGTTGTAGTCAGGGGCCCAACAACGCAATCTGATCCGCAAGGCTTTCCCTGTCAAAAACCAGGGTGCGAGCCCGGAGGAAGCAGTTCAATTGAAAAAACCAATGGGCACCGGACAGGGGGGATCAACAATAAGTATTCTTCAGAAATGAGAATTCAACAAAAACAACAGCAACAACAACAACAACAATTACTAGCACGTGGGGACACTCCGTTCTCACCAGTGCCAGGGTTTTTCAGGAGGCGGAGCGGGCATCCCCCCCCCCACTTTGTGGGGGGGCCGGTTTTGCAAGCTCTACCAAGTTTCCAAAACGCTCTTCGCACACACACCACACCCAGCTACCCCCTATGACGTTCGGAACTTCACTTCGTGGCCTGCGACGACCTTGGCCTACTACACGTGGGCATGGGTTCAATGACTTCTTGTGGTATAAATCTTGTAGAAACTAACATAGACAGAAAAAAAAAACAAAGAACTAAGCAAGAAAAAAAAAAGCTTAGTATACGACTTTTCCCCCTGTTCCAACACTGGACACCTGTACCGTTTTCCGACGTGTTTCCGTTTCTGTACCACACAAGCGAAGACACTTATTTTGAGTGGTACCACGTGCGTGGCGCCAGCATACCACAGGACTTGTTTCCGTTGTTGCGAGACGATACATGCTCATTCTTGTTCCGTGGTTGTCGTTCCGGCCTCAATGTGCAATACTGGCTCATTCGTCTACGAAATACACGTGACTAGCTCTCTCTGGTTGGAGGTCATGATGGTTGTGGTTGTCCCGATGGTTGTCGCGATGATTGTCCCGATGATTGTCCCGATTGTTGTTGCGATGGTTCTCCCGATGGTTGTCCCGATGGTTGTCCCGGTCGTTGTCCCGATGGTTGTCCCGATGGTTGTCCCGATGGTTGTCCTGATGGTTGTGGTTGTCCCGATCGTTGTCCCGATGGTAAAAAGTGTTGGTTTTCCTACGAATCCGCAAGAGCGCGCGGGATGAGATTTTGACATTTTTTTGTTGAAAAAACCATTGGTTTTTTTGATGTTTTTATGTTAAAATCGTTCCGAACACTAAGCTTTTGGAAGGATTTCGTCTTGCGCGCGCGAATGTCCACTTTAACTTATTTTTTTGCAAGGGATTCTTGAAGTTTGATTATATTAGAACAAGAAATGTCATTTTATAGTGTTGTTTTGCAAGGGAAAACGGATTACAACAAAACAACCGGATCTTGATGACATCGTATTACCTGAGGCTTCCTCACGAAAATGATGAAAATGTAGGCTGACGGCCGAGGCGGCGCAGGGTGGGGCTGCTCACCAGGTGGCCCACCAATAATTTATTCTTTATACTAAAAATAATGTTCAATACAACAACAATAAAAACAACACAACCACACCACACCACAACCACAACCAAACTCACAACCACAAACCACAACCACAACCACACACATAGCTACGCACCACAACACAATAACGACGACGGACGACGACAACAACAACAACAACCACAACAACACCAACAACAATAATTTCAAGACCGTTCGCCCTTATATGCTCGCAGGGCCGCGAAGGGCACGAAGCAGGCCACGAAGGGCGACAGCGGGGACACGAAGGGAATGCGTATGGGGCCAAGAAAAGCGCGAACGAACGGGGGCCACAAAGTGCAAATCATGCGGGGCCACAGAAGGCAACTATGGGGCCACTGAGGGTAGCAACTGGGCCACGTAGGACAATAACGGGGACACAAATGGCGACAGCGGGGCCACGAAGGGCATGCACATTGGGCCACAACGGGCGCGACTCCTGGGTGCCTGGGTGTAGGGAGCGCGGCGTTTGGGCGAATTGCAAGAAATTCCAACGCAAAGCCATTCTTCAGTAAGTTGCAAGCGAATCTCCAGCGAGAGCGCGGCTCCAGAGCGCCGGGAAAGCGATTCCGGAATAAACTGTAAGAAAGTCCCAAGCGAGAGCGCGATTCCTGAATAAAATGCGAGGAAGTCTCGGGCGGGAGCGGGGGTCCTGGCTAAATTGTAAGGAAGTCTCAGGCGGGAACCGTTGTTGTTGTAACCTGGGGGCCGGGGGCAAGTTTGAGCATCAAGATTTCCCCTGTCACAAAACAGGGTGCGAGCGTCGAGGAGCACACTTTGATTGAGAAAAACAATATGCACCGGTGGGGGGGGGATCAACCATAATTAATCTTCAGAAATGAGAATTCAACAACAACAACAACAACAACAACAACAACAACAACAACAACAACAACAACAACAACAACAACAACAACAACAACAACAACAACAACAACAACAACAACAATAATACTAATAATAATTTTAAGACCGTTCGCCCGTATATGCTCGAGTGTCCAATAACGCGTATTTCCCAAACCCTCGATACCCGCCCTCTTCGTTTTCGATCGAGCCCCTTTTGGGGGGTATACCTTTCTTCCCTGCAGGCCGGGCCCCGGCAACCGGCGGGGCGGCCGCGGACCGTCGGCCTGGCCAGCGGCAGCGCTGATCGGCGGGGCGGCCGCGGACCGTCGACCCGACCCCAGGAGGGACGGACAGGGGACCGACCACGACGACGACGACGACGACGACGACGACGACGTCGAAGACGACGGCGACGACGACGACGACGTCGGAGACGACGAGCGAAAGCGAGAGCGAGAGAGAACGACAGCAGGGCCACGGAGGGCACGAAGTAGGCCACGAAGGGCGACAGCGGGGACACGAAGGGAATGCGTATGGGGCCAAGAAGAGCGCGAACGAACGGGGGCCACGAAGTGCAGATCATGCGGGGCCACAGAAGGCAACTATGGGGCCACTGAGGGTAGCAACTGGGCCACGTAGGACAGTGAGAGGGACACAGTTGGCGACAGCAGGGCCACGAAGGGCATGCACATGGGGCCACAACGGGCGCGACTCCTGGGTGCCTGGGTGTCGGGAGCGCGGCGTTTGAGCAAATTGCAGGAAACTCCAACGCAAGGCCATTCTTCAGTAAGTTGCAAGCAAGTCTCCAGCGAGAGCGCGACTCCAGAGCGCCGGGAAAGCGATTCCGGAATAAATTGTAAGAGAGTCCCAAGCGAGAGCGCGACTCCTGAATAAAATGCGAGGAAGTCTCGGGCGGGAGCGGGGGCCCTGGCTAAATTGTAAGGAAGTCTCAAGCGGGAGCCGTTGTTGTTGTAACCTGGGGGCCAGGGGCCCAGTTTGAGCATCAAGATTTTCCCTGTCAAAAAACAGGGTGCGAGCGTCGAGGAGCACACTTTGATTGAGAAAAACAATATGCACCGGTGGGGGGGATCAACCATAATTATTCTTCAGAAGTGAGAATTCAACAACAACAACCACAGCAACAACAACAACAACAACAACAACAACAACTGTAAGACCGTTCGCCCTTATGTGCTCGATTGTCCAATAACGCGTATTTCCCAAACCCTCGATACCCGCCCTCTTCGTCTTCGATCGAACCCCATTTGGGGGTATACCTTTCTTCCCTGCAGGCCGGGCCCCGGCAAGCGGCGGGGCGGCCGCGGACCGTCGGCCTGGCCAGCGGCAGCGCTGATCGGCGGGGCGGCCGCGGACCGTCGACCCGACCCCAAGAGGGACGGACAGGGGACCGACCACGACCACGACGACGACGACGACGACGACGACGACGACGACGACGACGACGACGACGATGTCGAAGAAGACGGCGACGATGACGACGACGGCGACGACGAGCGAAAGCGAGAGCGAGAGAGAACGACGGCAGGGCCACGGAGGGCACGAAGTAGGCCACGAAGGCGAACGCGTGGACAATAACGAAGGTCATGCGTATGGGGCAACGGCCAAGAAGATCGCGAACGAGCGGGGGGCCACGAAGTGCTGATCATGCGGGGCCACGAAGGCAACTATGGGGAAGGCAACTATGGGCCACTGAGGGTAGCAATTGGGCCACGTAGGACAGTGAGGGGGACACAAATGGCGACAGCGGGGCCACGAAGGGCATGCACATGGGGCCACAACGGGCGCGACTCCTGAGTGCCTGGGTGTCGGGAGCGCGGCGCTTGGGCAAATTGCAGGAAATTCCAACGCAAGGCCATTCTTCAGTAAGTTGCAAGCAAGTCTCCAGCGAGAGCGCGACTCCAGAGCGCCGGAAGAGCGATTCCTGAATAAATCCAACCAGCCCTTTTTGGGCGTGAGTGTTTAGAGAAGCTCTCTCTGTCCCTCACCCCCCTTCCTTTCCTCTTCGGGGAGGTTTACCCCTCCCCCTACCCCCCATCCCCCTGGGCCTGGAGAGTGGGTTTCGGCGGGTCTTGGAAGGGGTCTTTTTCCGACTCCTGGGAGGGCTAAAAAACGACGCCCCTCACGAGGATTCTGTCCCCGACGGGGGGAGGGAGAAAAAACCCTCTCCTCTTCTTTGAAGCCAAAATCATTGATGTTACTACGGTTTTGGCCCCATTTTGGCCTTCTGAGGGGGCCGCGCTCATCTTCCTTCATCGCAAAATCATTGATTTTACGAAGGTTTTGGGCTCATTTTGTCCTTCTCAGGGGGCAGCGCTCATTTGCGCTTCTGAGGAGGTCGCAAGAGGCCCCAAGCTGGCCCCAAGAGGCCCCCAGGAGGCTCCCAAGAGGCCTCCAAGGGGCCCCAAAGAGGCCCCCAAGAGGCCCCAAGAGGCCCCCAAGAGGCCCCCAAGAGGCCCCCAAGAGGCCCCAAGACGCCCCAAGAGGCCCCCAAGAGGCCCCCAAGAGGCCCCCAAGAGGCCCCCAAGAGGCCCCAAGAGGCTCCAAGAGGCCCCCAAGAGGCCCCACGAGGAGCCCGAACGACGCACACCAGGACGAGGGGCCCGAACGACTCACACCACGAAGAGCCCGAACGACTCACACCACAAGGAGGGCCCGAACGACTCACACCAGGACGAGGCGCCCGAACGACTCACACCACGAGGAGACCGAACGACTCACACCACGACGCGGGCCCCGAACGACTCACACCACGAGGAGCCCGAACGAGTCACACCAGGAGGAGGGGCCCGAACGACTCACACCAGGATGAGGGCCCCGAACAACTCACACCACGAGAAGCCCGAACGACTCACACCAGGACGAAGAGCCCGAACGACTCACACCACGAAGAGCCCGAACGACTCACACCAGGAAGAAGGGCCCGAACGACTGACACCAGGACGAGAAACCCCAAACGACTCAAATCACGAGGAGCGCTTTGACTCCCTCCTCCTCCGCCTCGTCCTTCTCCCGCTCCCCCCACAAGGAGGATGTACAAGGAGGCGGGAGGAAGGAGGAACAGGGAGATATGCGGGGCCAATCGGACACACGCCTGAAAAACACGACTGTCGGCATGCTTCGCAAGAGTTGCTGCTGTGAGATGGGCTGGTGGGGATACGCGAAGCGTAAAGAATTGTAAGGACGTCCCACGCGAGAGCGCGATTCCTAAATAGAATGCGAGGACGTCTCGGGCGGGAGCGGGGGTCCTGGCTAAATTGTAAAGAAGTCTCAAGCGGGAGCCGTTGTTGTTGTAACCTGGGGACCAGAGGGCCAGTTTGAGCAGGAAGACTTTCCCTGTCAAAAAACCAGGTGCGAGCGTCGAGGGGCACACTTTGATTGAGAAAAACAATATGCACCAGTGAAGGGGGGGTCAACATGAATTATTCTTCAGAAATGAGAATTCAACAGCAACAACAACAACAACCATTTTAAGGCTGTACGCTCTTACTTGCCCGCGAGTCATTCAACACGTATAACCTACACCCTCGATGCCCGCCCTCTTCGTCTTCGATCACACCCCTTTCGGGGGGATTATTTCTCTTTGCTGGGGCCGGCGGGCTTAGACGCACGGGCAAACCGGAACGGGCGGACAATCCTTCGGGGGCGTACATCTCTCTGCCCGCCATTGGAATTGGCGCGGGCCCTGCAAGAGGAGGAGGGGAAGAACGAGTGAGAGTGGGAGGAAGGGGAGGGGGAAGGACGAAGGCAGAGGGAAGATACCACGTTGTGAAGGCGTCCTTGGCTCGGCGCGTTGTTCCTGAGTCGCCTAAACGCAAGTCCCAGAATAATTTGTGGAGGACGTTGCAACGCGAGAGCGCAGTCTGAGTACGATTGTAGATCTCGAAAAGCGGAAGGGGGCCCGACTAGTTGCGATGAGTCTTCAAGCGGTAGCGCCGTTCCTTACAAATTGCACGGAAGTCCCAGGCGGGAGCCGGGGTCCTCACTAAATTGAAGGAAGTCTCAGGCGGATCCGCCGTTCCTGAGTCAATTGCGCGAAATGTAAGGCAGGAGGTCGGGGTCCCTAATTAAAATCTGGAAGAAGATCCCGCTGCATAGGCAGGACGGCCGTTCCCAATTGCACGGAAGTCTCCAGCGGGAGCGGGGGTCTTGATTACATTGCGAGGAAATCTCAGACGGGAGCGCCTTTCCTGAGTAAATTGCGCGGAAGTCTCAGGCGGGAGCGGGGGTCCTGAGTAAAAATCGTCGAAGTCTCAGGCGGGAGCCGTTGTTGTTGTAGCCCGGGGGGCAGGGGCACAGTTTGAGCAGGAAGACTTTCCTTGAGAAAAAATTATCCCGGCAAAGCAACCTAACAGCGATGTGTAGAAGCATATCTGAAAGCATTCCCCTTAAGACTCAGATGAAAATCCAGTTGTCGAATTCTGCTGTTCTCGCAGTCGTAGTCGCATTCGCGATGACAGTCGCAGCGACAACGGCAGTCGCAGTCACAGCCTCAGCCTCAGCCTGCCTCCTCCTCCTCCTCCTCCTCTTTCTCCTGCTCCTCCTCCTCCTCCTCCTCCTCCTCTTCCTCCTGCTCGTCCTGGTTCTCGTCCTCCTCGTCTTGCTCGTCCTCCTCCTCCTGGTGCTCTCTCCTCCTCCTCCTCCTCCTCCTCCTCCTCCTCCTCCTCCTGGTGGTCCTCGTTCTCCTCCTCCTGGTGCTCTCCCCCCCCCTCCTCCTCCTCGTCCTCCTCCTCCTCCTCCGCCTCCTCGTCCTCCTCCTCCTCTTCCTCCTCCTCCTTCTCCTCCTCCTCCTGGTAGTCCTCCCCCTCCCCTCCTCCTCCTCTTCCTCTTCCTGGTCGTCCTCGTTCTCGTCCTCCTCGTCTTGCTCGTCCTCCTCCTCCTGGTGTTCTCTCCTCCTCCTCCTCCTCCTCCTCCTCCTCCTCCTCCTCCTCCTGGTGGTCCTCGTTCTCCTCCTCCTGGTACTCTCCCCCCCCCTCCTCCTCCTCCTCCTCGTCCTCGTCCTCCTCCTCCTCCTCCTCCTCTTCCTCCTCCTCCTCCTCCTCCTCCTCCTCCTCCTCCTCCTCCTCCTGGTACTCCTCCCCCTCCCCTCCTCCTCCTCCTCCTCCTCTTCCTGGTCATCCTCCTCCTCCTGGTCGTCCTCCTCCTCCTGCTCGTCCTCCTCCTCCTCCTGCTCGTCCTTCTTTTCCTGCTCCTCCTGCTCCTCGTCCTGCTCGTCCTCGTCCTCCTGGTCTTGCTCGTCCTCCTCCTCGTCGTGCTCTTGCCCCTGCTGAAAATGTGGCCCAGGAATGGGAGTTCTGGGAAGTCGAAGAGCACGAAGTTGCCTACAGTTAGCTACGGGCATTCAAAATGTGGCCCGGGAATGGAGTTCTGGGAACTCGAAGAGCACGAAGTGGCCTACCGTTGGCTCCGGGCATCCAAAATGTGGCCCGGGAATGGAGTTCTGGGGACTCGAAGACCACGAAGTGGCCTACAGTTGGCTCCGGGCATTCAGAATGTGGCCCGGGAATGGAGTTCTGGGAAATCGAAAAGCACGAAGTGTGTGACTGTTGCATCCGGCCCCCGCGATGTGTAGAAGCATATCTGAAAGCATTCCCCTTAAGATTCAGATGAAAATCCAGTTGTCGAATTCTGCTGTTCTCGCAGTCGTAGTCGCATTCGCGATGACAGTCGCAGCGGCAACGGCAGTCGCAGTCACAGCCTCAGCATCAGCCTGCCTCCTCCTCCTCCTCCTCCTCCTCTTCTCCTGCTCCTCCTCCTCCTCCTCCTCCTCCTCCTCTTCCTCCTGCTCGTCCTCGTTCTCGTCCTCCTCGTCTTGCTCGTCCTCCTCCTCCTGGTGCTCTCTCCTCCTCCTCCTCCTCCTCCTCCTCCTCCTCCTCCTCGTCCTCCTCCTCCTCCTCGTCCTCCTCCTCCTCCTCCTCCTCCTCCTCCTCCTCCTGGTAGTCCTCCCCCTCCCCTCCTCCTCCTCCTCCTCCTCCTCCTCTTCCTGTCGTCCTCGTTCTCGTCCTCCTCGTCTTGCTCGTCCTCCTCCTCCTGGTGTTCTCTCTCCTCCTCCTCCTCCTCCTCCTCCTCCTCCTCCTCCTCCTCCTGGTGGTCCTCGTTCTCCTCCTCCTGGTACTCTCCCCCCCCCTCCTCCTCCCTCCTCCTCGTCCTCGTCCTCCTCCTCCTCCTCCTCCTCTCCCCTCCTCCTCCTCCTCCTCCTCCTCCTCCTGGTACTCCTCCCCCTCCCCTCCTCCTCCTCCTCCTCTTCCTGGTCGTCCTCCTCCTCCTGGTCGTCCTCCTCCTCCTGCTCGTCCTCCTCCTCCTCCTGCTCGTCCTTCTTCTCCTGCTCCTCCTGCTCCTCGTCCTGCTCCTGCTCGTCCTCGTCCTCCTGGTCTTGCTCGTCCTCCTCCTCGTCGTGCTCTTGCCCCTGCTGAAAATGTGGCCCAGGAATGGGAGTTCTGGGAAGTCGAAGAGCACGAAGTTGCCTACAGTTGGCTACGGGCATTCAAAATGTGGCCCGGGAATGGAGTTCTGGGAACTCGAAGAGCACGAAGTGGCCTACAGTTGGCTCCGGGCATTCAAAATGTGGCCCGGGAATGGAGTTCTGGGAACTCGAAGAGCACGAAGTGGCCTACAGTTGGCTCCGGGCATCCAAAATGTGGCCCGGGAATGGAGTTCTGGGAACTCGAAGAGCACGAAGTGTGTGACTGTTGCATCCGGTTATTCTAAATGTGGCCCGGGAATGGCGTTCTGGGATGTCGATGAGCACGAAGTGTGTGACTGTTGCATCCGGTTATTCAGAATGTGGCCCGGGAATGGCGTTCTGGGATCTCGAAGAGCACGAAGTGTGTGACTGTTGCATCCGGGTATTGAGAATGTGGCCTGGGAATGGAGTTCTGGGAAGGCGAAGAGCACGAAGTGTGTGACTGTTGGTGAAAAACGAGCCCGGCACCTGCCGCCCGGCAACTCCCAACACCTGCCCAGACCCCCCTGTGGAGTGATCTGCTGCTCTCTTTTGATCCCACTAGAAACCTATCAGTCTTCGCTGTTAGGTAACAAGGTGCGAGCCCCGGGGGTGGCACTTCAATCGAAAAAATCAATGTGCACCGGTGGGGAGGGATCAACAATAATTATTTTCAAGAATGAGAGTTCAACAACAACAACAACAACAACAACAACAACAACAACAACAACAACAACAACAACAACAACAACAACAACAACAACGACGACGACGACGACGACGACAACAACAACAACAAGTTTGAGACCGTTCGCCCTTATATGCTCGAGTGTCCAATAACGCGTATTTCCCAAACCCTCGATACCCGCCACCCGCCCTCTTCGTCTTCGATCGAACCCCTTTTGGGGGGTATACGTTTCTTCCCTGCAGTCCGGGCCCCGGCAAGCGGCGGGGCGGCCGCGAACCGTCGGCCTGGCCAGCGGCAGCGCTGATCGGCGGGGCGGCCGCGGACCGTGGACCCGACCCCAAGAGGGACGGACAGGGGACCGACCACGACGACGACGACGACGACGACGACGACGACGACGACGACGTCGAAGACGACGGCGACGACGACGACGACGACGACGACGACGACGACGACGACGACGACGGCGACGACGAGCGAAAGCGAGAGCGAGAGAGAACGACAGCAGGGCCACGAAGGGCACGAAGTAGGCCACGAAGGGCGACAGCGGGGACACCAATGGAATGGGGCCACGAAGAGCGCGAACGAGGGGGGGCCACGAAGTGCAGATCATGCGGGGCCACAGAAGGCAACTATGGGGCCACTGAGGGTAGCAACTGGGCCACGTAGGACAGTGAGAGGGACACAGTTGGCGACAGCGGGGCCACGAAGGGCATGCACATGGGGCCACAACGGGCGCGACTCCTGGGTGCCTGGGTGTCGGGAGCGCGGCGTTTGAGCAAATTGCAGGAAACTCCAACGCAAAGCCATTCTTCAGTAAGTTGCAAGCAAGTCTCCAGCGAGAGCGCGACTCCAGAGCGCCTGGCGAGCGATTCCTTAATAAATTGTACGGAAGTCCCAATGCGAGGAAGTCTCGGGCGGGAGCGGGGGTCCTGGCTTATTAGGAAGTCTCAAGCGGGAGCCGTTGTTGTTGTAACCCGGGGGCCAGGGGCCCAGTTTGAGCAGGAAGACTTTCCCTGTCAAAAAACCAGGTGCGAGCGTCGAGTGGCACACTTTGATTGAGAAAAAACAGTATGCACCGATGGGGGGTCAACAATAATCATTCTTCAGAAATGAGAATTCAACAACAACAGCAAGAACAACAACAACAACAACAACAACAACAACAACAACAACAACAACAGCAACAGCAACAGCAACAGCAACAGCAACAGCAACAACAGCAAGAATTGCAACAACAAGGGCAACATCACCAACAACAACAACAACAACAATCGTTTTACCCTCATGCGCGAGGTTTCCACACGAAGCATGCGACCATCATGATAACCATTCCCATCATGGTGAGGGCTTTTGTTCTATAGCGGGGTCTATTATTCCCATTCCCAGGTCTCCCGCCCAATGAGGTCTTGCAAACACCTCCTCCGAGGGATTTCAACATATCCCGCCTCGAAAACATGCCCGCGCCTTGCTGCGCCGATGCGAGACCGCCAGTGGAACCCCAGCCAAAGGTAAAGCACAAGGAAGTATCGAGCGACAGGATTGCCTTGGTGGCGATGGGGGCTGTCGGCGGCGAGGCAAGGACCTTGCCCTGAATAGAAAGGGAGGAAGTCTCGAGCAGGGCCGCTGTTTTTGCTGGGAGCGGCGCCAATGCTGAAGAGAGTAGGTAGGGCGCTAGTCCAGCGTAAAAAAACAAAGTTTCCAGCGGAAACGCTGGTTTTGTTGGGACGGCGGTTTTCGGCGGCGAGGGGGAACACCAGCTTGAGCAAGAATGGAGGAAGCCTCGAGCGGGAGCCGTGGTTTTGTCGGGACGGGGGGCTGTCGGCGGCGAGGAACAGCACCGTCCTGAGGAAAAAGGGAGGAAAGCCTCGAGCGGGAGCGTTGTTCTTGCTGGGAGCGGCGCCAATTCAAAAGAGAGTGAATAGGGCGCCAGTCCAGCGTAATACGGGAGAAGATCTCGGGCGGGAGCGCTGGTTTTGTCGGGACGGCGGCTTCTGGCGGCGAGGAGGAGCACCGCCCTGAGCAAAAAAGGGAGGATGTCTCGAGCGGGAGCGTTGTTGTTGCTGGGGGCGGCGCCGATGCGAGAAAGAGTGGCGCGCCAGTCCGAGGTAAAACAGGAGGAAGTCTCGAGCGGGAACGCTGGCTTTGTTGGGGCGGCGGCTCTCGGCGGCGAGCGAGAGAACCGGCCCTGAGTAAAAAAGGAGGAGGTCTCGAGCGGGAGCGCTGTTGTTGCTGGGGGGCCGGATTTGGCGCCCCCCCAAGCCGCTCGAGCGCGAGCCTAATTTTCAATGAAAATGCAGCCAGCGCCGAGGCGAGAGCGCCAAAGCGCCTGGGGGGGTCCAATTATAATAATAATATGAATATTAATAATAATAATAATGATGATAATATTGATAATAATAATAATAATAATAATAAGAAGAAGAAGAAGAAGAATGGTAGTAGTAATAATAATAATCATCATCATAATCATAATAGAAATTGTTTATAATAATAGTAGAAATTGTTTAGTAATTACCACTCAACAGCAGCAGCAGCAGCAGCAACAACAACAACACAAAAAACAGGACCCCCTTTCCCTCCAGACGTTTTGTTCCCCCATGCCCCCACCTGGAAAATCGTTCCCCCGACCTCTCTTGGAACGCAGCTTGCCCAGAATCTCGGGGGCGGCCAAGAGGGCGGCGTCCGAAAGGGAGGGGCGCAAATCACGGCCGGCGGCATGAGCGCGGCCTCAGGAGGGCTGGGGACGTATTGAATGACGCTACCGAGGAACCCCACATAGTTCCCGTCGGGACGTTGACCTAAGAAACCCTAAATAAGGAACGAGGCCCCTTGTTTCCATAAGTTAACCTTCGATTTCCTGTCGGAAACCTAAGGAAAACCTGAGGCAAGCTGCGAAACACTCAAGGAACGCGGAGCCCCTCCCCAACGAAAAGGGTTCCTTCTTCAGGGCCCCGACTGTACATTATGGCTGGAGTGATGATAGCTGAAGTGAAGCATGTGAGAATGATGTTGGTGGCCACTCCTTGCGCACCCCCTATGGTGTCGGGAAAGTGCCACGCCTGTTGCGCCCTGGACGACCGGCTCGGATAGCGGCCGCGTTCAGAGATCACCACCTGCGGACCCCCTACTGCTACGAGAGCATGCCACGCCTGCTCCGCCAGCGTTCCCCTGTGCCCTGAGCACGACCGGCACGGATAGCAAACTTGCGTACCGATGTGCCCTGAGCACCAGCGTCACGGATAGAGGCCGCGCTCATCGACCACCCCGTGCGCACCCCCTGTGGTGTCGAGAATATGCCATGCCTGCCATGCCCTGGACGACCGTCACGGACAACAGCGCCCTGGCCGACCGGCACGGATAGCGACCGCGCTCAGGAACCACCCCCTGCGCACCCCCTGTGGTGTCGGGAAAGTGCCACGCCTGCTATGCCCTGGACGACCGGCACGGATAGCGGCCGCGCTCAGGGACCACCCCCTAGACCCCTATGGTGTCGGGAAAGTGCCACGCCTGCTATGCCCTGGACGACCAGCACGGATAGCGACCGCGCTCAGGGACCACCCCCTGCGCACCCCCTATGGTACCGAGAAACAGCCACACCTGCTACGCCCTGCGCCATGACCCGCATAGACGCCGCGCTCGGGGACCACTCCCTGCGCACCCCCTATGGTGTCGAGAAAGTGCCACGCCTGCTAGGCTCTGCGCCATGGCCCGCATAGACGCCGCGTTCGGGGACCACTCCCTGCGCACCTCCTATGGTGTCGAGAAAGTGCCACGCCTGCTATGCCCTGCGCCATGGCCCGCATAGACGCCGCGCTCGGGGACCACTCCCTGCGCACCCCCTTATGGTGTCGAGAAAATGCCACGCCTGCTATGCCCTGCGCCATGGCTCGCATAGACTCCGCCCTCGGGGACCACCCCCTGCGCACCCCGTATGGTGACGAGAAAGCGCCACGCCTGCTATGCCCTGCGCCATGGCCCGCGTAGACGCCGCGCTCAGGGACCACCCCCTGCGCACCCCCTATGGTGTCGAGAAAGTGCCAAGCCTGCCGTGCACTGCGAATGCTACACGCACGTCTTGTATATGGCATGTCACGTGTATGTGGATGATGCGTGCGCGGCCGTATCGGGACGTGTGCCTCACGTGTGTGCCCAATATATAGCGCATACCCGTGCGGCCGTATCGGGACGTGTGCCTCATGTGCGTGCCCAGTATGTACGCATGCATCGTGTGTGTGCGTGTGTTCTGTGTGTTTATGTGTGCGTGAGGAGAGGGAGAAGAAGAGGGAGGCGGGTGGAAGACGCGGGTGCGACGCGGCAGAGAAGAAAACCAGAACCCCACGAAACATGTGGGGAAGAAAACAGGAGGCGTCATGAAATCTGGGGAGATATCATGGCCCCCGCCATGATATCCACACCCCCCCTCGTCATCCCCCCCTCTTGGCCGTCCCCGAGAATCTCTGGGGGGGGCTCAGCCGCGGCGACACGAGGCCCCGCGAAAGGGCCCGGGAGACGGGCGAAGAGCACACTCGAGAGGCTCGCCCCAGACGCGGTCATGACCTGCTTCCTCGGCGCGGGGCCCCTCGAGCGCTCCCTGGAGGGCGCGTGCCCCATCTCGACCAGCACGGCCGGCGGCCGCGCGGGCGAGGGCGCGAACATCTCGGCCAGCACGGCCTGCGCCTCGGGCAGCGGCGACGAGCTCGAGCGCTCCCTGGAGGGCGCGGGGCCCATCTCGACCAGCACGGCCGGCGTCCGCGCGGGCGAGGGCGCAAACATCTCGGCCAGCACGGCCTGCGCCTCGGGCAGCGGCGACGAGCTCGAGCGCTCCCTGGAGGGCGCGGGGCCCATCTCGACCAGCACGGCCGGCGGCCGCGCGGGCGAGGGCGCAAACATCTCGGCCAGCACGGCCTGCGCCTCGGACAGCGGCGACGAGCAGGCCTCGGAGTGGGCCGACGGCGACGGGCGCGCGCTGGGCGACGTGGCGGCCCTCGTCCTCCTCTCGGGGCAGACGATTCGAAGAAGAAGAAGATGATGATGATGATGATGATGATGATGATGACGATGGTGGTGGTGGTGATGGTGATGGTGATGGTGATGGTGATGGTGGTGGTGGTGGTGATGATGATGATGATGATGATGATCGTGATGATGGTGATGATGATGATGACAGCGACGTTCGATGTTAGAAGAGGAGGAGGAAGAAGAAGAAGAAGCCAAATAAGAAGAAGCGGAAGCCAACACCAGCAACACCAACAACAACAAGAACAATCATTTAAGACTGGGGACACTCCGTTCTCACCAGTGCCAGGGTTTTCATAGGAGGCGGGCAATACCCCCACTTTGTGGGGGGGCCGGTTCAAGCTCTACCAAGTTTCCAAACGACTCTTCGCCACCACCCACACCCAGCTTCCCGCCCTATGACGTTCGGACACTTCACTTCGTGGCCTGCGGACGACCTTGGCTACTACACTGGCGCATGGGTACAATGACTTGTTGTGGTAACATTTTGTGGAAGCTAGCTTAGTATACGACTTTTCCCCCTGCAATTGAAGATTTCGGCGTGCGCGCGCGAAGAAAAAACGAATGTGTCCCATATGGTATTATTTGACAGGGATGATGGCCCTGGCAGGCGCGCAACCTTTGTTGCAGAAGTTCGAAGCACGTGAAAAAGTTGCTCGCAAGAGCCCGTTTGACAGAAATGTTGAAAAAGTATTGGGTTTCCTAAGAAATCCGCAAGAGCGCGCGGGGTGAATTTTTGAAACCCTTTTTTTGAAAAACCATTGGGTTTTTCATGTTTTTATGTGAAAATCGCTACGAAGACTAAGGTTTTGGAAGGATTTCGTCTTGCGCGCGCGAATGTGCACTTCGTGTCATTTTTTGCAAGGGATTCTTGAAGTTTGGTCATGTTAGAACAAGAAATGTCCACTTTGCCTTATTTTTTGCAAGGGAAAACCGATCGTAACAACACAACCGGATCCGGACACCCACGTTTTGCCTGAGACTTCCTCACGAAAATGATGAAAATGTGGCTGCGGCCTAGGCGCGGCGGGGGGGGCGCGCACCAGGGGTCCCAACAATAATTATTCTTTAGAATTAATAATGTTCAACAGCAGCAGCAATAACAGCAACAGCAACAACAACAATCCATATACAGCTGCGAGTATCGCGAGTATCGCGAGTATCGCGAGTGGCCAAACCATATACAGCTGCGAGTATCGCGAGGCAGGTGAGAAGCACGAGGGGTGCCCGGCAGAAGGACTGGGGCGCGAATGGGGGCACGCGGGAGCGGGGGCGACGAGTGATCGGGAGTCGGGGGGCCCTCCTCTTGCCGGCGCCCGCAAGATGCAAGCCCGTCGCCCACCTGGGGCCTTCAGTGGAAAGGAATATCTGGATGGACGCATGGGGAGGGGATTTGGGACGGTCGGATGTATCGCAGCATCGTTGCTGCATCTTGGGTTACTCTGGTCCTCCTCCTCCTTCTCCTACTCCTCCTCCTCCTCCTCCTCTTCTTCCTCCTCCTCTCTCTCTCTCTCTTTTTCTCTCTCTTCTCCCTCTATCTCTATCTCTCTCTCGCTCTCTGTCTCGCTGCTTTTGCTCCGGTGAGGGTTTCCAAAAATGGCTGGGGACACACAAAGTCCGATAGTCTGGCCAGACGTCGTTCCAACGCTAAGCACACAGGCGCTTCCAAAAGGCAGGGTGCGGCGGCGGTAGCTCGCCGAAGATGTCTTCGACTAAGTTTCTGACGTCCGCAGGCGTGGTGTTTTTTGTTCACCAGCGCTGACACCCCCTCCCCACAACTTGTTGTATCAGCGGGCAGCTGCGGACTCCAGGGGCTGGTCATTTTGAAATATCCTCGGATGCTGAGTGCATCCCACAAACCAGGCAAGATCTGATACTGGAAACACATAGTATGTAAAAGAAGTACATACATACATAAATGAATAAAGAGATACATAAATACAACTAAGCGGAAACTCAATAACCAACTAATGATGTATGCTATTTGTTTCGCTACCCCTTCCCGCTCCCGCCCCCGTCTTGTTAGGATTGGGGTTGTTTTCCATCTGCCACTTCGCCGCATGGGCTCTTACTGAGTAGGCACTGCGCGCCATCATTTTATAGAGTCGTTGTGTGTAGCCTCATGATATAAGTGGCCCCTGGGACCATAAAAGGGTTTGGTGCACACACACACACACACCGCCACTGTCCGTTCTCGGCTCCTCCTCCTTCTCCTCCTGCTCCTCCCCTTTGACTCCTCTGGCCTGCGGCCGGCGCAGGGAGGGGAAACTCATTACTTTTCTCCTGGCGGCTTCGCGCCGGACACGATAGCTTGCACCAGTAATTCTGTTGTTCTCACAGGGGGGGCACGATTTGTCCGCCCCGGTGGCGCCGCCCTGCCAGTCAGCCTCGGCGCTAGAGAGGACAGAGGGCGTTAACACATCGCGCGCGCTGCCTGCGGTGAGAAAACAACAAATAATGAAAAATGAACAATTTCAGACATAAACAAATACAACAATGAATAACACAATCTTTATTGAAGAACTCCTGGGACAGATCCTTCGTCGATATTTGAGGCTCCTACGGTGCTCCAGAGATTCTGCTGGTCCCGGGGGCCATCGGGGGACAAGACATTCCCGTGCGGCACCTGCCGGCAGGCCGATTTCTTGTTCGATCCCTCTACTGCACATCGAATGACAGCCCCCTCCCCGCACCCCTCCCTCAGGCGCCTCGCGAAGCTGCCACTGCAGGACCGGCGGGACATGGGCTGCAGCCACCGTGATACCATGCGGAACGAAGGGAACTCTCCGGCCACAGCGAGCCTCACGATCTAGAGAGAAACAGCCGGGAAACCAGCGCCCCTCCTGAGCCCCGGGTGGTCCTTCTTTCAGCGCCGCGGCTGCACGCCGCCAGCGGAGGTCCGCCGCCCGCCCGGGTCCGAAGCTGCTGCCCGGTGTGGGCCTTCCTGGGCGTCCGCCGACGCGACAAACAGTGTGTCCGCGCCAACGGTTGCTTGTCCACCGCAACCCATGACTACGACGCAGGCGGCGCGAAGAGGGCCGACAGAGACAGCACGCTGCTGGTGGAGCTGCACAGGGTGGGCACTAAAAGCAGATCATCGAGACCTGCTCAACGCCAGATGGCTTTGTGACCGCCCAGGGGGCCCAACGAAGCCGAGAGCAATCACGACGGGATTGACAGCATCAGTCCGTTGCATGCACGGGGCAGAACGGCACGCTGGGTCGGGAAATTCAACCCTGACCCCTCAGGGGCCGAGCGCGCAAAGCCGTGGCCTCGCGAAGTGGCCAGCGGGCTGGCCTCTGGGCCCTGGAGGTCCGCCGGCTGCGTGGCCTCGCTGGAGGTCTTGGGCGGCCGGATGCCTGGGTTTCTGCCCTTCGGGTCCTCGTGGGCGAGTTGGCCAGGAGGATGTTCGGCCGCGGCGAAGAGCCGCGGCAGGTCCTCCCGCCGCGGCCGCGCGCACCGCCGGGCCCGCCGCCGTCGTTGCCGGCCGTGGCTGGGCGGGGCGTCGGGCCCGCCGCCGCGCCGGGGCGTGCGGCCAGGAGGAGAAGGAGGATGAGGCGGCGGAGGAAGAGAAGGAGTGGGAGGAGGAGGAGGAGGAGGCGGGAGGAGGAGGAGGAGGGAGGATGAGGAGGAGGAGAAGGAGGAGAAGGAGGAGGCAAGGAGGAAGGAGGAGGAGGGGAGGAGGAGGAGGAGGAGGAGGAGGAGGAGGAGGAGGAGGAGGAGGGGGGGGGGGGGGAGGAGAGGGGGAGGAGAGGGGAGGGAGAAGGAGGAGGAGAATGACGAGGGAGGAGGAGGAGGAGGAGAGGGGCAGGGAGAAGGAGAAGAAGGAGGAGGAAAAGAAGGAGTAGGAGGCCCGCCGCTGCCGCCGCCGCCGCCACCGTCGCCACAGCCGCCGTCGCCGTCGCGGCCGCCGCCGTCGCCACCGCCGTCGCCGCCGCATTCGGTCGCGGCGAGGCGCCGCGGCAGGTCCTGCGGCTGGGCGTGCGGCTGGGCGTACGGCTGGGCGTACGGCTGGGCGTGCGGCTGCCGTGCGCCAGACGCCCCGCCGCGGCCGCGGGAGCACCACGATGCTCTGGGGAGGTGCTGGGCGCCGCGTCCGCGTGGTCCTCCCAGCAAGAAGAGCGGCGGTGGCGGCGGCGACGGCGACGACGACGACGACGCCGTCGTCCATCGTCCGTCGCAGCTGCCTTGTGCCGTCGTCGCCTTCGTCGTCGTCGTCGTCGTCGTCCCCGTCGTCACCGTGCCCGTCGTACGTCGTCCGTTGTACTCGTCCGTCGTTCGTCGGCTGTCGACGTTGACGCCGCCGTCGTCGTCTTCGTCGTCGTCGTCCGTCGCCCGTCGTCCGCCGTCGTCGTCATCGTCCGTCGTCCCTCGTCGTCATCGTCGCCGAAGTCGCCGCCTGTTTCTGTCGTCGTCGTTGTAGCCGTCGTGCTCGTCGTCGTCGTCGTCGTGGTCGTCGGGCGATCCTCGTCGTCGTCGTCGTGCTCGTCGTCAACGTCCGACGATGCCTGTCGTCGTCGTCGTCGTCCGTCATCGTCCGTCGTCCATTGTAGTCGTCGTCATCCATCGTCGTCGCCCCTGGTCGTCGCCGTCGTCCGTCATCCGTCGTCCGTCGTCCGTCGTCCGTCGTCCGTCGTCGCCGTCGTCTCTCGTCGTCGTCGTCTGTCGTCGCCGTCGTCGCAACCGCATTCGTCGTCCTCGGCGTGCTCGTCGTCGTCGTCCGTCGTCCCTCGTCGTTGTCATAGTCGTCAGCGTCTCCCTACAGTCGTCGTCGTCCGGCTCTGTCCGTCGCCGTCGTCGTCGTCAGTCGTCGTCGTCGTCGTCGTCGTCGTGGTCGTCCTCGTGGACGTCGTCGTCCGTCGTCCGTCCTCCGTCGTCCGTCGTCCCTCGTCGTCGTCGTCGTCGTCTTCGTCGTGGTCGCCGCTGCCGCCGCCGCCGCCTTCGACGACGATGACAGACGACGCCGACGACGACGACGACGACGACGCCGACGACGCCCGTATCCGTCGCCGCAGCCTTCTGTCGTCGTCTTCGTCGTCGTCGTCCGCCGTCGTCCGTCGTCGTCGTCGTCGCCGCCACCACCGTCGTCACCGCCGCCTTCTGTCGTCGTCGTCGTGGTCGTCGTCGTCGACGTCGTCGTCGACGTCGTCCATCGTCAATCGTCCGCCGTCCGACGTCCGTCGTCCATCGTCCCGCGTCATCGTCGTGCGTCGTCGTTGCCGTCGTGGCCGTTGTCCGTCGTCCGTCATCCGTCGTCCCTCGTCCGTCGTCCGTCGTCCGTCATCCGTCGTCCGTCGTCCGTCGTCCGTCGTCCGTCGTCGTCGTCCCTCGTTGTCGTCGTCGTCGTCGTCGCCTTCGTCGTCGTCGTCGTCCGTTGCCCGTTGTCCGTCGTCGTCGTCGTCGTCGTCCGTCGTGCTCGTCGTCGTCGTCGTCGTCGTCGTCCGTCGTCCCTCGTCGTCGTCGTCGTCGTCGTCGTCCGTCGCCCGTCGTCGTCGTCGTCGTCGACCGTCTCTGTCCGTCGTGGTTCGTCGTCCGTCGTCGTCCTGGTCGTCGTCGTCGACGTCGTCGTCGACGTCGTCCATCGTCAATCGTCCGCCGTCCGACGTCCGTCGTCCATCGTCCCTCGTCGTCGTCGTCGCCGCCACTGCCGCCGCAGCCGTTGACGACCACGACAGAGCACGCCGACGACGACGACGACGACCACCACGACGACGACGGACGACGACGACGACGACGACGACGACGACGACGACGACAGACGACAGACGACAGACGACGACGACGACGACGACAACGACAACGACGACGACGACGACCGACGACAACGACCCTGACGACGACGACGACGACGACGACGACGACGACGACGACGGCGACGACGAGAACGATAACAGACGACGACGACGACGACAACGACGACGACGACGACGGACGACGACGACGACGACGACGACGACGACGGATGACGAACGACGGCCGACGGACGACGGACGACAGACGACAGACGACGACGACGACGACACCGACGACAGCGACGACGACGACGAAGACGACGACGACAACGGCGACGACGACGAAGGCGACGACGGCGGCGACAACGACGACGACGACCACGGACGACGACGACGACGACGACGACGACGACGACGACAACGGAAGACGGACGACGCTCGACGACGGGCGACGACGGACGACGACGACGACGACGAAAAACGACGACGGACGACGACGGACGACGTTGTCGACGCCGACGACGGACGAAGACACGACGACCACTACGAAGACGACGACGACGACGACAGACGACAGAAGCAGGCGGCGACTACGGCGACGATGACAACGACGAGGGACGACGGACGACGACGACGACGACGACGACGACAACGACTGCGGACGACCGGCGACGACGACGACGTTGACGACGACGACGACGACGACAGACGACAGACGACAGACGACTGACGACGGACGACGGACGACGACGAGGAAGGAAACGACGACGACGACGACGACGACGACGACGACGACGACGACGACGACGGACGACGGACGACGACCGAACGACGACGGACGACGGACGACGACGAGGAAGGCGACGACGACGACGACGACGACGACGACGGCGACGACGACGACGGCGACGACGGCGGCGACGACGACAAACGACGATGGACAACGACGACGACGGCGGCGGAACGGCGACAGAACGACGACGACGACGACGACGACGACAGACGACGACGACGACGACGACGACGACACGACGTCGACGACGATGACAACGACGACGACGACAGAACGACGACGACGACGACGACAACGACAACAGACGACGACAGACGACGACGACGACGACGGACGACGACGGACAACGACGACGACGACGACGTCGACGACGATAACAACGACGACGACGACGACGACGACGACGACGACGACGGCAACGACGACGACGACAGCAACGACGACGACGACAGCAACGACGACGACAACGCCGCCGACGGCAACGACAACAGAAAAACGACAACGCCGACGACGACGACGACGACGTCAACGACGACGACGACGACGACAACGACAACGACAACGACGACGACGTCGCCGACGACGACGACGATGACAGAACGACGACGACGACAACGACAACGACAACGACAACGACCACAACGACAACGACGACGACGACGATGACGACAACAACAACAACAACAACAACAACAACAACAACAACAGTAACAACAACAACAACAACAACAACAATGATGGACAACAACGGACGACGACGACGACGACAACAGACGACGATGACGACGACGACGACGACGACGAAAAACGACGACGCCGACGACGACGACGACGTCGACGCCAAAGACGTCGACGACGACGAGAACGACGGCGACGACGACGACAACGACGTCGACGACGACGTCGACGACGACGGACGTCGGACGACGCACGACGGACAGACGACGACGACAGACGTCGACTGACGACGACGACGACGACGACGACGACGACGACGACGACGACGACGACGACGACGACGGACGACAACGACGACGACGACGACGACGACGACGACGACGACGACGACGACGACGACGACGGCGGCGGCGGCGGCGACGGCGGCGACGACGACGACGACAGACGATGGTTTCGACGACGACAGACGACGACAACGAAGAATACGACGACGACGACGACGACGACGACCACGACCAGACGACGACAGACGTCGACAGACGACGACGACGACGACGACGACGACGACGACGACGACAACGACAACGACGACATCGACGATGTCGACAAAGACGACGACGACAACGACGATGACGACGAGAACGACGACGACGATGACGACGACCATCGACTGACGACTTCGACGACGACAACCGACGACCGACGACCGACGGCCGACGCCGACCGACGACGACCGACGACCAACGACGACCGACGGCGACAACGCCAAAAAAGACGACAGAGATGCCAGGACGGAAACCGCGACGGGACCGAGGGAGCATCTTGCACAGCAGCCCCACCCGCAAGGCACGCTTCGGCCACCCGCTGGCCTGATCTCCCAGCTGATACTAAAGGAGGGGAGGAGGAGCAGGAGCAGGAGGATACGTGGCTGCTCCGTGATCGGATCCATCGCCATCAGTGCCAGTGCCAGGATGAGGACCGGAGCATGGCGAGTTGACACAAGGGGAGCTCAAAAT
>CAUYUJ010014675.1:360375-385223 GCA_963575745.1 Prorocentrum cordatum
GATCGTCGTGGTGGTGGTCGTGGTGGTCGTCGTGGTGGTAGTGGTGGTGGTCATGGTCATGGTGGTGGTGGTCGCCGTGGGTGTCGTAGTGGTGGTGGTCGCCGTGGTGGTGGTCGCCGTGGTGGTGGTCGCCGTGGTGGTGGTCGCCGTGGTGGTGGTCGTGGTGGTGGGGTCGTGATGGTCGCGGTGATGGTGGGTGACGGGGTGGGCTGGGGCGAAATGCAGCCACGTTGTCCCTTGGGGGGGCGAGGGCCCTCGCGGGTGTGCTGCCCCGCCGAAGCAGAGCTCGCCCGCCGCCAGCCCCACGGGGAAAAGAGCCGCCGCGCTGCCCCGTGGGGATCAGAGGCCTTCGCAGACTTGCTAACCTCGCCCTCTCTTTGGTGGTTCACAGATGGGGTCCTGAGGGATGGGGTCCTGAAGACGGGGGGCCCCAAGCAGTAGAAGCCCACCTTTGGATCCCTCCCGATCCTGAGGGCCCGATACCTCGGGACGCCATCTCTGAACCTCTCTCCCCCTCTCTCCCTCTCTCTCTCTCTCTCTCTCTCTTTCCCTATGCATGCTCCCTCGCTCCCTCGATCCTCCACCCTGCGTCCGCCGGCCCGCCGGGCGCCCGAGGGCCGCCCGCGAGGACACGATGAGCGACTCCAGGCAGCGTAGGGTCGCGAGGGGCTCGGGCACCCACCGGGCCGACACGGGCCAGCTCCTCGAAGGGTACCCGCGTTGAGGACGCGGGTGGTCGCCGTCGCTGTCGCAGTACTCGGCGTGTTCGTCGTCGTCGTATTGGCCGTCGTCGTCGCCGCCGCCGTCTTCGGCGCCGTCGCCTTCGTCGCCGCAGTCGCCGTCGACGTCGTTCGTCCGCCTCCCCACTCCTCCGTCTCGATTCGTCTCGATCCTGCCCCATCCCTCTGTATCATGAACACCTCCTTCCTGTCGCGCCACCAGAAGTGTCGTCAGGGCGGGCCGGGCGTTTCGCCTGAGGCATCCCCACCGCTTACGATACTGAAGACTACAAGGATTGAAGACGGCACGTGTTTAAATGGCGCTTTGGCGCCGCGCACACTCGCGCAGCAGTTACATTGTTAGTGGGCGATTCCTGTTCAAGATGGGGTTCTCGCCATGGCGCCGAGCACATTCGTTTTAACAGATCCAGCAGCCAAACGGATTGAGGGCAGCTTTTTTCAAACTTGGAATGTCGCCAAAGACTTCCTCAACAGGTCACTCGAGATGCAAAATTGCGCTACAGTTGCGCGGACGCAGGGCGACTCCGTTTCAAGATGGGGCCTGTCGTTGGCCCCTGCGTTATGTCGGGCGCGTCCCCCTACAGGGGAATTTTCGACGAAAAAATAGAAATACCCCCAAAATACTCCACAAAGGCCAAAAAATAGTAAAAACAAAAAAAAAAAAACGATGACTATTTTTGGAGCATTTTTGGATTATTGTTTTACTATTTTGGATGCAGGACCTACTTCGATCGTATGGCCGGGAGTCTCACCGTGCGCAGCGGTTCCACACGCAGGGGGCGGCTCCTTCTCGAAGCGGGCCCGTCGCTGGACGCTTCCTACTACTTGATGTTCCCACCTTGTCGCCTTCCTTGCAGCGGGGGCCCGACCACAAGAAACCTTCCACCAGAAACCCAACCCTGAGACCCCAGGACGTCCATCGATTCTTGGTTTGGGAGCGTTGCGCTTTCCATGGCAAGACCATCGAAACCCAAGAAACCCAGGGCACCCTGGAGGCAAGCAGGGTGTTTCTTGGCATGGGCTCCCACTGTGATATATGCCGACGGGTGGAAGGCAGTTCGCTTTCTTCAAAACGGAGCCCCGCCTGACTTGCAGGCCCATGGTGGCCCGTCTTTCGAGAGAGGGTGTCGCGCAGAGAAGAAGAGAGCCTGTAAGGACTCATGGGGAGGGGGACTTGGGACGGGAGGGTGTCATAACTGCTGCATCGCAGATGAATATTGGGTTTACTCTGGTACACCTCCTCCTCCTCGTCCTCCTCCTCCTCCTCCTGCTCCTCCTCCTCCTCCTCCTCCTCCTCCTCCTCCTCCTCCTCCTCCTCCTCCTCCTCCTCCTCCTCCTACCTCTCGTCTTGTTCTCCCTCCTCATCATTATCCATCCCCCTTCCTTCGTTTTCCAAGCACCGCCCTCCTTCTCCTCCTCCTCCTCCACCCTCTCCTCCTGATCCTCCTCTTCCTCCTTCTCCTCCTCCTCCTCGCCCTGGCTGGCTTGAGGCCGGACGAGGAGGATGAGGAGGGCGGAGGAGGAGGAGGATGAGGAGGAGGAGGAGGAGGAGGAGGAGGAGAAGGACGAGGAGGAGGATGAGGAGGAGGGCGAACGAGGAGGAGGATGAGGAGGAGGAGAAGAAGTAGGAGGAGGAAGAGGAGGATTAGGAGGAGGAAGAGGCAAAAGAGGAAGAGGAGGAGGAGGAGGAGGAGGCGGCGGAGAAGGAGGAGGAGGAGGGGGAGGAGGGGGAGGAGGAGGAGGAGGAGGAGGAGGAGGAGGAGGAGAAGGCCAACGACGAGGACGACGAGGCGAAGAAAAGGAGGGGGGCTCGCGTACCCCCCTCGTCAGACACCAAGGGATCATTCTTGACGACGCTTGGCATTGTTTACGGCGCTGGACGTCGAGGTCGCATCCCCTCCCGGCCTCCTTTTGGACCAGAGACAAACGACACCACCCCACCGGCGGCCCCACGGTGCTTAGCGTATACCAGGAGATCTGGCGTGGGTTTCTGCGTGGTATACGCTGCGGCCCCCGATTGGCCGTAGCGCAACAAGGAGGGCCGTAGGTGGGGTGGTGTCGTTTGTTTTCTGGTAGACCCTTCCCCACCACAATCCGCAGAGGGTTTCCAAGTTGTGCTGCTTCTTTCGGCGGGGGTCCCCGAGGACCTCTGGAGGCCCACAGATTCAAAAGCATGCAGGTCCTCGGTCCCCGAACCACGAGGAGCGACTGGAGAGAGGAAAGAGGAGGATGCTGAGGAGGACGATGATGATGGCGTTGGTGATGATGATGATGATGATGATGATGATGATGATGATGATGATGATGGTGACGATGATGCTGGTGGTGATGATGATGATGCTGTGGATGATGATGATGATGGTGGTGATGATGCTGATGCTGATGGTGATGGTGATGGTGATGATGATGATGATGATGATGATGATGATGATGATGATGATGATGATGATGATGATACTGGTGCTGATTCTGACGACGATGCTGATGATGAGGAGGAGGATGATGATGATGGTGATGATGATGTCGATGGTGTTGGTGATGATGGTGATCATGATGCGGATGATGATGCTGATGCTGATGATGGTGACGATGACGATGACTATGCTGATGGTGCTGCTGATGATGAGGGCAATGATGGTGATGATGATATGATGATGATGATGATGATGATGCTGATGATGCTGATGATGCTGATGTTGATGGTCTTGCTGATGATAGTAATGGGAGAATGATAGATGATGATGGTGGTGATGATGATGATGGGGCTGGTGATGATGGTGATGGTGATGATGATGGTGGTGATGATGCTGATGGTGATGGTGTTGGTGATGATGATGCTGATTAAGTTGATGATGATTACGATGACGATGACGATGACATGACGATGATGCTGATGATGATGGTGATGATGGTGATGACGATGGTGGTGATGATGATGATGATGAGGAGGAGGATGAGGATTATGATGATGATAATGATGATGATGAGGGGGATGAGGCCGATGACGACGACAATGACGATGATTGTGATGATGATGATGATGATGGTGATGATGCTGATGATGATGATGATGATGATAATGATGATGATGATGATGATGATGATGATGATGATGATGATGAGAAGGAGGAGGAGGAGGAGGACAGCAACGCCATTCATCCTGCGAACAGGAGGAGGAGTAGGGTAGGAGGGAGATCCGCCTTCCCGCCCTTCCGGGCGGCCGAGGCCGTCTGAGAGGGGAACGGGCACTGTGGTACCACCAAGACACTGGCCTCAGCCTCAGCCTAGCCAGAGGAGGGCCAGAGCAAATCTCAGAGGCATCAGCGCTGCTGCACCCTCCTGCTAAGGCCATACAGTCGGGGCGTTGACCTAAGGAACCCTAAATAAGGAACGAAGCCCCTTTTTTCCATAAGCTAACCTTCGATTTCCTGTCGAAAACATAAGGAAAGCCTGAGGCAAGCTGTGAAACACTTAAGGAACGCGGAGCCCCTCCCCAACGAAAAGGGTTCCTTCTTCAGGGCCCCGACTGTACGAGCATCTTTTTTTCACCACAGGGAAGCGCACCCCCTGGAAAGACCAGCAAAGGGCCCCGCTCTGAGGAGGAAGCGCGCTGCATCCTTCCAGCGCGTACAGTCGGGGCGTTGACCTAAGGAACCCCAAATAAGGAACGAGGCCCCTTTTTCCCATAAGTTCAACCTCGATTTCCCATGGAAACCTCAGGAAAACCCGAGGCAAACTTTGAAACAATCAAGGAACACCGAGCCCCTCACCAACGAGAAGGGTTCCTTCTTCAGCGCCCCGACTGTATTCCCGAGACTTCCCCAGCAATGCAGGGCAATGGCGAACAGAAAACATTTCGATATAGGTTTTAGATAGGTTCAAAAGTAGGTTCGGGAGATAGGTTCGCAAGCATAGTAGGTCCCAGGAAGAAGGTGCAACGCGCGGGGAAAACGTGTCATCGGGCAGATAGCCTCCCGTTACTGGGTTTGCCAAAGCGCGTCGGCGCAAATGCCGCGGGCAGCTAAGTTGGCGAAGCGAATTCGCCAAACTAGCCCTGGCGAGTGCACCCGGGGACGTTCCCTGGCCGCGGTAACCTCGCCAAGAAGGTTTGCAATGAAAAACGGCGTCAGGGCTGCATTTCAGGCAGGGGCCGCGACACGTTTCGCGCGATGCACCCTCGGGCACTAAACATAGAAAATTAACGAGAGCGGCTGCGGAGAAGACCTCCGAAAACACGACCCGCCAGAAAAGCAGTCACGACGATGGGCGACCCAAAAATCAATTGGGGCAGCCCCGGCAACTGGCACGGCGAACAACGCAACTCAAGGAATCCCGGACAAGCCGGGCCGCCACCAACAATCACCCCGTACCAATACCGTGCCCCGGCGGGGTTCGGACACGCCATGGCTCCTCCTCATTATCACGGCCGCCCCGCCCAAGGTCATTCTGCCCTCCCCAAAGCCACTCGTTATCAATCACATCATGCTTCCCATCATCGCCCCCCTTGCCTCACCATCCTCCCCCTCGTCAGCCGCAGCATCCACGTTCTCATCCTCCTGCCCCCGATCCTCCCCGCCCTCCCCGCCCCCCCCTCCTCCTCCTCCTCCTCCTCCTCCCCCCCCTCCTCCTCCTCCCCCTCATATTCCCCATCTTGTTCCTACCTTTTCCCCCTCATCCCCCCTTCATCCGCCCCTCATCCTCCGCCCGATCCTCCGGGTCCTCTTGGTCCTCCTCCTCCTACTCCTCTCTCCTGTTCCTCCTTCCTCCTGGCCCTCCGTTTCCTCGACCTGGCTCTCCTCCTCCTCCGCCTCTTCTTCCTCCTCCACATCCTCCTCCCGGCTCTCCTCGTCCACCTCCTCCTCCTCCTCCTCTCCCATTCCTCTTCCTCCTCCTCCTCCTCCTCCCCCACATTCTCCTCCACCTCCTCCTCCTCCTACCTTCAATCCCTGACCTTCCATGCTTCCGAAAACAGTTTGAAGTAGGTTTGAAATAGGTTTGAAGTAGGTTTGAAGTAGGTTCGAAGTAGGTTTGAAGTAGGTTTGAAGTAGGTTTGAAGTAGGTTTGAAGTAGGTTTGAAGTAGGTTTGAAGTAGGTTTGAAACCTACTTTGAGGCCTCCGAAACCTACTTTGAGGCTTCTAAAACCTATTTTGAAGCCTCCGAAACCTACTTTGCGCTACCGAAAACCTACTTTTGGAATCCGGAAACCTTCTTTGGAACCTACTTTGCAAAAACAAATTCTGCAAACCTACTTTCCGACCTACTTTGGGGGCGCGGTCCCTTGAAACATCAGCACACGCTTGCCCGAGCCTTTCCCAGAAGTCGCCCCCGGGGGCGGCGCGCCAAAAAAGGAATCTGCGAAGTACCCCCAGAAGGTGAGCAAACCCAAAACACTTGTAGGTTGCCCCCGACAGGCGGGAGCCCCCCAAAGGGGGCGGTCTCCCCCCCCCCCCGAGGGTCGAGGATCGAGCGCGATTTCGCTGTCGGGCGACAAGCGAACGTACCGCGACAGGACAGGGCCTTTTGGCAGCCCCCCCGCTGGCGGGCAGGGGGCCGCCGCCTGGCGCCCTAGGTTCTTCAGAAACCAAACCTGATGCGGCCGCCCCCCGCCCCCCGGGGCCCCTCCGGGCCCGGCCCGACGGAGGCGCCACTCCCCTTCCGTTTCTCTTTCCTCCTCCCACCTCTCTCCACCTCCTCTCCTCTTCCACGCGCCCTCATTATTCCAGCCTCCCTCCACCTCCTCCCCCCGGAAACGCCACCTCCCCCCTACCCGCCTTCTGGAGCCCCCCACCCTCCCGTTTCTGACCTTCTTAACCTTCCTGGTCCTCCCTCTCGCCCCCCCCCCCTCCCCCTTGCTCGGGCCCGCGGCCCTCGCCCCGCCCTCCATGCCCCACTTCCCGCTGTGGTCAGACCAAGGGGGAAACGCAATGCCCCCAGATCTCAGGACGGAGGTGGTTTAGAGCGCTTCCTGTTCCAACAACCCCCAGTCTTCCCTTCGGGGATGGATGCGCCCCTCCCCCCCCCTCCTTCCGGGGCCTGCAATGGGGGGCGGCGGATCGGTGGAGCGCCCGGGACGGTCAAAGATAGAGCCGGCATGACCTCGCAGAATGCAACGCGGTCTCACAGATGGTTCAAGATAGCCCAAGATGGATCAACATTGTTTCCCGCATGCTCCAAGAAACCCAAATACCGCTCCGAGACCGCCCCAAGCGGCCGCGGAGCCACCCAATAACACCCCCGAGAAGCCGAAATCTTTCCAAATCGTACGAGACACGAATGAATTGGGCCTTTTGGTCCATGCGCTTCCGAAGACTTTGGAAGCCTGAAGATAAGCCCCGAAGGAGTCCAGAAGAACCCAAGACAGCGCACTTCACGAATTACTCGGCTGGCTTGCTAGCAGAAGCCGCGCCTTGCCGGCGGCATTCCAGCATTTCCCCGAGAAGCTTGTTTGGAAAATATCATTACTGACCCGATCCCGACAAGTTACTTTTGATATTGTGTTCCCGACAACCTTTCCTGGAAAGCTACTTTTGCACATGAATGTCGCATTCCTTTCCCCTGAAAGTTTCTCGCGGCAATCGGTTTCGCCATCCTTTCCCTTCGAGTTACCTGCGCCGACCACTGTTGCCAGGCGCGCTGCAGACCTACTTCGCCGACCTACTTCAGGAGCTACTCTAAACCTACTTCATTTGTTTTGCGCCTCAAGCAAGCCCTGCATTCAAAGGGAAGTCTCGGCTGTATTCAGGAACGCGGACAGACACGATCGCGTCAGACAATTTCATTTCAACGAGGCGTCCAGCGATATATCCCCGTTTCGAGAGAGCACCACCCCGTCCGTGTGACTGGTGCACGTGCCTACACCTCCGACAACGGGCATCGAGGACGGCTCGAGCGCAGGCCCCACCTTTGAGAACGAACCAACATCCATCCGCGCAGCTGCGTCAGGTGGCGAGATCCGGAAGCCCTGACCCCAAAGATACTGCCGCCTCTTAGGAGATCGACGTTTGCTTCCGCCGGCTTGCGCCGGCCTTCCGCTGGCCTTCGCCAGCAGAGCCGCCCCCGTTTCACTTCCGCCGCCTTCCGCCGACCTTTCGCCGCCTCCAGCCGAGGAAGTGAGGGCAACTCCTCAGGTACGCGGAGGTCAGGCCCTCTCGGGAACGCCTCGTGTGTTGAAGCTTCGGGCCGTTAAGTCCACGACGCCTCAGGCGAGAGCCTTTTTTGGAACAGGGGGCCGCCGCCCGTCAAGACTGAAAATGCGGATGTACGCGGCGCGATGGCGGGCGCCGAATTTTGAGATGGAACCGCTCTCCATCCTCTGGGGGTGCGGCAGGGAGGAGTTATCCATAAGGAAACGGGATGGAGAACATCGAGGATGAAGGGGCCCAGGGGCATACAAATTCGCCAGCCCAACGGGCCAAAGGCGTGCTAGGATCCACGGTGACTGGTTCAAAGTTTTCCAGTTCGCGCGCGTGGGGCCGCCCCTGGGGGTCCCCGGCCAACAAGTACCCTAGCAAGGTCCGATCAGAGATGGCTTTGCTCCTGGGCGCCGCCCTCGGGGCCCCCCATGAAGCCCCAAGAAGGGCCAAGAGGCCCCCAAGAGGCCCCCAAAATGGTCCAAGAGGTGTCCGGGACACCACAAGGTCGCTCCAAGATACACAAGATGGCCCCCAGACAGCCCAAGAGCCCTCCAAGAGCACTCCCCCGAAGGCCCCAAAGACAAAAATCATTGATGCTCCTTCGGTTTTGGCATTCTCGCCTTTGCGGTTTCCCGACGCTGAGGAGGAGGGACGAGGAGGAGATGGAGGAGGAGGAGGAGGAGGAGGAGGAGGAGGAGGAGGAGGAGGAGGAGAGAGGAGAGACGGAGGAGGAGGAGGAGGAGGAGGAGGAGAGGAGGAGAGAGGAGAGGAGGAGAGAGGAGGGACGAGGAGGAGGAGGAGGAGGAGGGACGAGGAGGAGGAGGAGGGACGAGGAGGAGGAGGAGCAGGAGGAGGAGGAGGGACGAGGAGGGACGAGGTGGAGGAGGAGGGGCCGCTCCGGCGGCCGAGGTGCGGCTCCGAGGGCCGACGAGGCCCCTGGAGGAGAGCGCGAGGGCCGCGTGGCGCGGGCGGGCGGAGAGAGATCCGGACACCCAACGCGTTGGCAGGCATCCAAATCGGGTGTTGCTACACGTGCCCCTGGCCCAATATGCCCCCAGCTGTCCGCTCTATTTTGGAGCCTCTGGGGCTCTCTGGGCATCGTGAGGGGTGCTCTAGAGGCCGTGGGGGCCTCCTTGGAACTCCTGGGAAAGCCCCCAGCTTTTCGCAAAATCAAAATCGGGTGTTGCTACAAGTGCCCCTGGCCCAAGGTGCCCCCAGCTTTTCGCACTACTTGGGAGCCCCTGGGGCCCCCTCGGCCTCGTGAGGGGTGCCCTGGAGGCCCCCTGGGCCACCCCGACACCCAGCGCGTTGGCACGCACCAGATCGGCCACACGCAAGAGTGACCCTGGGTAAGAGTGACCTTTAGTGCGCGACTTTTGGGGGGCCGCGGGGGGACCAAACACGGGCGCGCAAGACGCCACCGGCGCATCGATTTCGGCGATCGGGGAACCCCAATGTGCCCGAACCGAAGGTCACTCCGGCGAAGGGCCACTCTTACGTCTAGTCGATCAAAGTGGTTTTGCCTTTCCGGACCTTCGGGGTCCGGTTTCGGGCAAGGGGCCGTCGGAAAACAACTCAGGGTGAAACGCCGGCCCTGTGGAAACGGTCGGGACTCCTGGTGGCCGTGCTGAAAAATCAAGACGTCGCACCTATGGGGGCCCAGGCCTCCACCCGCTCGACATGCTTTCGCAGAAGGCGACGACGAAGAAGTCGGCAACGGCAAAGGGCGACGGCGACGGCGGCGGCGGCGAGCCTGGGCGGCGGCGGCTGTGGCGACCTCCCAGCGGTCCTTGGGGGTCTCTGGAGGTTCAGAACAGGCCAGAAGCGCCCAGAGGCCTCGATCCTCGATCCTCGCACCGGCGGCGGCGCCTGCGGCGGCAGTCCCCCACGGCGGCGTCCACCAGCGACCGGCGACGACCGGCGACCCGCGGCCGCGGCGGCGGCGACGACCACGTCGTCGGCCACTGGCAGCGGCCACTGGCGAGCCCCAGCCGGCGGCGGCGGCGGCTGGAGACCGGCAACCACCGGCGACTGGCGGCGACGTCGGCGGCTGCGGCCCGGCGCGGCACGCGGGCGCGCGCGCGCGCCTCCTGCGCCGCCGGCGCGCCCCGCTGGAGCGGCAGAAAGGGCCGCCGCGGCACCTCCGGGCCAGCGCGCCGTCGGCGTCGCGCGGCGTCGCGCGGCGACGCTGACGGTGGCGGCGGCGGCGCCCGTGCACGCCACCGCCACGCGCGCGCGCTGCCGCCCGTGGCCGTGGCGTCCGCGGTCGCGCCCGGGGCGGTGCTGACCGTGGCGGTGGCGTCCACGGCTGCGACCACGGCGGTCATGGCGGCGGCGGCGGAGGCCAAGGCGGCGGCCGCACCGGGCCAGCCACGGCGGCAACGACTCCGACGCGCACGCCGCCAACGTCGCCGCCGACGCCGACGCCGACGACGCCGGCCGCCGGCGCTGAACGGGGAGCATCGCGACAGGCGTCTCTCCTCCGTCCAGCTTCCTGGAGCCCTCTCTGGGCCTGGCGGCCGCAAGAAAGCAGCCCAGGACGAAAAGCCCGGCCTGGGCACAGCTCCAGGCGTCGCGGCTGCGGCGACAAGGGACGGACGACGGAAGACACAAGAGGGACGACGACGACGACGACGACGACGACGACGACGACGACGACGACGACGACGACGACGGCAGCAGCGGCGGCGGCAGCGGCGGCGGCGGCGGCGGCGACGAGGCCGCGTCGACGCGACGGGCCGCACGTTCGCGCGCGCTCGCTGGGGGGGGGGCGCGCCGCCTCCGAGGCCGTTGGCGCGCGGAGCAGCGCGAGCCGCAAGTCCTGGCGCACCCGTGGGCGCGTCCCCGCGCCGCGGGCGCCCGCGCCGCCACCGACGGCGGCGGCCACCAGCGGCGGCAGCCACCAGCGGCGGCGGCCACCAGCAGCGGCGGCGGCCACGCCGGCTGGCGCGCGAAGCGCGCTGGGGACCGCGCCGCCTTGGCGCCGCCCCTTGGGGCAGCTCCGACCCAAGAAATCCGTGCGACCTCTGAAAGTGCCGCTCTTCGTTTGTTCCTTTTTTGAAGGACACTCCGCCCCCCTCCCCTTTCACCCCCTCCTCCGCCTCCTCGGCCTTCTCCGCCTCCTCCCCCTCCTTCTCCTCCTCCTCCTCCTCCTCCTCCTCCTCCTCTTCCTCCTCCTCCTTTTCCTCCCTCCTCCTCCTCCTCCTCCTCCGCCTCCTCATCCTCCCTCTCCTCCTCCTCCTCCACCTCCTCCTCCTGCTCCTGCTCCACCTCCTCCTCCTCCTCCTCCTCCTCCTCCTCCTCCTCCTCCTCCTCCTCCTCCTCCTCCTCCGCCTCCGCCTCCGCCTCCGCCTCCGCCTCCGCCTCCGCCTCCGCCTCCGCCTCCGCCGCCGCCTCTGTAATCGCGATATCCCTGATTACACTATCGAGATGACCGACCCCCTTTCCCCCAGGGCAATTGCTGAAAGTGAGAAAGTGAGTTTCTGGTGTCGAGGTCTCCCGTCGTTGAGCGATTCCCTTGGCCTTCTCCCGCCACCCCAGCGTCTTGTGTGGGATTGGGGGAGATGCATCGGAGGGGAGCTTATACGGAGGGGTGTCTGGGGAATCGATGGGTCAGGAGGTAAGTATTCTGGAGACTGGAGGCTCAGGAGATGTGCCTGGTCTTTCGTGCATCTCGGACCAGACGGCAGGATCGATGCTACCATGTGTGAATCCCTACTGAGCGCGCGTCAGTCTTCGCCAGAAGCCGAACTGTTTGCGCTCATCGAGCTCTTGCGTGCTAGTATCGGAGATGTGCGAGTTTACTGTGACTGTCTCCTCGTTGTGAGGGGTGCCAGATGGAGCCTCAAAGCTAAACGTAGTTCTAGCATGTTCGTTTTCTATGCATCCTGCCTTTGGCTCTTGTTAATTTAGCAACTGGCCAGGATTGTCTGTGTATATTTGGACTCTGCTGCTGGGACTTCGCCTTGTTGCAACATTTTGAGAGCACGCTGGCCATGCACTGTAGGCTTGCCCTCACAACGGTTAAATAAATGAGTTGCTCCCTTCTGGGCGTAAAAAACACATTTCAAACAGATGAGTGTGCCGAATCTCTGGTTGATTCCAATCGCATGTGTAGCGTGCAACTCTCTGCCATTAAAAATTTGAGGCTCCGAAGGCGTCAGCAAGACACACGGCGCGTCGAGGAATATGTCAAGCTCTCTGCGGGGCGCCGATCCCCCACACTCCGTGCATCGCACTCTGGAACCACAAAACTTGATTCCCTCGTGTGCCGCGAGCTTGCAACTTCTCGCTTGCTCTCTTCTTCTTAACAATGTCACTGGCACTAGGTTTATAATTTGGAACTGTCCCCATCACATTGCTCGAAACTTTCCACAAATGCTTCCTTACTGCAAAACCGATCGCCGCGGACATCTCTAATCTACATCGATCTGCATACGGAACGAGGAGCCCGGCCGCCTTCGCAACGAAACAAGCTGGATCTACATTCAGAACGGCCGCTTCATCGGCCGTCAAGTGACTCTCGATTTTTGAAACACGGATACCACGGGTCGGATTTTGAGCCAGCACAGAACGACAACGCATCCAAACATCAACGTGGGTCTCAGGGAGCTTTCCTCTGCTAACCTTCTCTACACCGCGCACTGCATATGCTGAATCGGTGGCATACACACCACGCGCGAGAGGTAGCACTGCAGCTGCAAACTCTACTAGAGCCGTGCCTTCACCACGATTCACAGACTGGAACAAACCTGGCAAGTTTTCCCCTTGCACGTGCGCCACTGGCTCGCCGAAAATCTGGTGATCAGACTGACCGAAAACAAACTTGGTGGCTTGCTCGGGGGGCTCTGGGAGGTGGGTCCAAGTGGAGGGCACCAAACTTGGGATCCACATGCAGGGTAAAGTGTCTGCTTCTGCGCTTCCTTTGTTAATGAGGTTATCTGAAATCGTCCGAAACTCCGCGTTGGCAGGGCATTCCCAGCATCGATGCCTATCAGTCTCTGCGGCCTGTCCGCAACGCGGACAAATCGGATCCGACATCATTCCGTAATCATAGAGACGCTGCCTGCACGGCGTGGCTCCTGACATGACGCACTGCAACTTCCCTTTCCACTGGAAATCGCCTCGCTTAAACGCTGCCTTGCAATGTCGACGCGGGCCAGTCAAGTCCGGCACTGCTTGCAGACCCTCGCCCATCCAGGAATTCTTGGCAGCTCCTGTCCAGAGCTTCCTACTTATACTGTCGGCGATGCATGTGAAAAGCAGTTTGGTGTCCATGGGTCCATGGCCGAGCATGGCCTCTGGGGCCTCAAAAACTTCACCGATATCACTGCGCCAACTCCATGGTCCTTCGGGGCCCCAGCTTAAACCAAGCATCGTACAAATCGCGGCAGCCATAGGGGGAACACACCTTCCTCCAGCGTGTCCCAGGGCTGGCTCGCCTCAGTCCGTCCCAAACTTTCTCCCAGCTGCGCTTGACTCTTTCTGGATTGATGCTGGGATCCCCTAGAACCTGGAACCTCATCTTAACAACATCGAAAACTGCCGTGTACGCTGGATCTTTCTGGCCATACTCTGAAGCGAGCAAGTTGGTAAGGCAACGGCCGTATTTCTTCTTAGCACAAAGGTCGGCCAGTGCCCTTCTCCACTTGGTAACTCCACTTGGTAACTACACTGGGAGCTGTCCCGAAAACCTGGTCCGAGTAACGCGACTGAGCGGAAGCCGAAACCGCAACCATCCTCTTAGGCAGCTCCCTGTGTTTCCTGGCACCCTTAGCACCCTTAGCAAACCTAGACAACCCCCTAATCTTAAAACGTGCTGCGGCTCTCCTTGCTGCTTGCTTGGGTCGCCCCGAAGACACTCGACCCCTGTCCAAGCCGAGATCGGGAGCACACGATTTCACCTGGATTCGAACTCCCTCAACGGACAACCGCCTGCCCAACTCTTGGGCTGCTTCGGGACACGACGAGGTTATACATGACTTACTGGCCATCTTCAATTCGACGGATCGCCGTCCGTCACAAAGCATATTGCCTGCTTTGAATAGGATATCAAGAAGCTGCTGGCGGGGTGCTTTGCATCTGTGGACCACATCGTCCACCCATGTGTGCAGCGACGGAGAGGGAGGAGGACATCTGGCAACCTCCTCAGCGCTTGCAGGAGCTCCGCGGCCTTGCTGCTGGCGGTGGGGTTCTTGGAATCCCCCGCGACGGCCCGCAACGCGACCTGGAGGTAGGAGCCCTCGTTCTGGGAAGGCTTGCCGCCAGGCGGCGGCGCTGCATATGATTGTTTCGTAGGCGATGACTTCTTCCATCCTCCGCCCCACTGGTGTGGGCGGTACAGGCTGGCACCGCAGAGGCACGTCGTGTATCCCACCTTCTCGAGTCTGTCCTCGAACACGTAGCGGGGACACCCGGCTCAAGTTACTTTGAGGCGAAAGGGTCTGCGGTTCGGGCTGTACCAAGTGTTGGCATGGTCGTCTCGCGTGCTTCCCTTTACCGCTCCCCTTGCCGTTTCCATCATACGGCGTCTGCTGCACCCACGGACCGTAGGTGAACTTATGCTGGCGCCAGGGAGAAGAATTGGATTCATGACTCATCAGACACAGAGCAAGTACGCAAAAACAGTCCATGTACTGTCTGGACGAGGGGATTCGCTCCAACTGATCTGGACCAAGGGGCACCCCACCCAAGCCCAGGCCGAGAGTCTGTGTTTGTCTGATGTTGAGATGTACCTGAACAAAGTTGCTGATCATTTCGCCGATTGGGCCGCTGAGAAGGCCCAGTTGAGCGAAGGTTACGTTTCTCAGAGTTTGCGTGCCGACGGTTTAGCTGCGCAAGTTTTGAAAAAATTCTGATCATACAGCGCATGAGTTTGTTTTCCTCGGACCGAGAAAGGGGTGGTCGCCGCGAGCCGCAGCGAACTCTCGGGAGAGCCACCTCCCTGTCTGAGCGTATTTGCAGAGTGCGAGACGCAGGTCATGACCCTGACGTCCTGAAGGCCTGCATCAAGTGCAGGCGGTGTGGTTTAGGCTACAGTCTCAGAGGACAGCTCTCGGACTTTTGGCCCATGCCTTGCAAGCCCAGAGCATCATCCAGCAGCGCGTTCAGCTGCTGGGACCGCGGGAGGTGAGGGGTGACCTGGGTCCCGACCCTGTCCCCGATCCCTTGGGGCCGTCGGATCTGTGCGGGGGCGCCCTGGACCATCCCCTCGCTGACCGCTGTCACCCCTCCCATTGACTGTCGGTCCTGAGGGGTGTCCTTGTTTGCACTGTTTGTGGAGGACACTGTTCTGTCGCACCTCCCCGCATCCTGAAAGGAGAGTGCGGTGAAGCCTCGAGGACGGGGCGAGAGGTGCTGCCACGCCTTCAGAGGGATTGCCACCAAAGTCTGGCACTTCGTTCCCCGACAGTGGCTGATTGTTGAATGAGCGGCCTGCCTAGAGCAGGACCCCCGCCGTAGGTAGAGCTATAATTAGAATTGTTTCTCCTCCTCGTCCTCCTCCTCCTCCTCCTCCTCCTCCTCCTCCTCCCCCTCGTCCTCCTCCTCCTCCTCCTCCTCCTCCTCCTCCTCCTCCTCCTCCTCCTCCTCCTCCTCCTCCTCCTCCTCCTCCTCCTCCTCCTCTCCCTCCTCCTCCTCCTCCTCCTCCTCCCCCTCCTCCTCCTCCTCCTCCTCCTCCTCCTCCTCCTCCTCCTCCTCCTCCTCCTCCTCCTCCTCCTCCTCCTCCTCCCCCTCCCCCTCCCCCTCCTCCTGCGGGGGGGATGAGGGGCGAGTGAGCGAGCAAGGCAGAGGAGGCCCCGCGGCGGAGAGGCGTCCTCTGCGGCCATCCTGAGCCGCTCGAGTTCCTGCCCGGCTGGCGGGGTAACGGCGGCCTCGCCCGCGGGCGGGGGGGCGCGGCTGCAGTTCGCGGAAGGGGAGCAGGGCGAGGAAGGCGAGGCGCGGAGGGCGAGGAGGGCGAGGAGGGCGAGGAGGGCGAGGAGGGCGAGGACGACGAGGGCGAGGAGGGCGAGGAGGGCGAGGCGAGGAGGGCGAGGAGGAGGAGGAGGAGGAGGAAGAGAAGAGAAGAAGAAGGATATGGCGGAGGAGGAGAAGGAGGAGGAGGACGAGGAGGAGGAGGAGGGCGAGGAGGGCAAGGAGGGCGAGGGCGAGGGGAGCGAGGAGGGGGGACGCGGAGGGGGGCCAGAAGGGCGAGGAGCGCAATGAAAGCGAGGCGCCAGGGGGCCCAGCGCCGACCCGAGAGATCCGCGCGGGCCTCCGAAAGTGTGTGCTTGTGCCGTCGTCTTGCTCTTCTACCCCTCCTCCTCCTCCTCCTCCTCCTCCTCCTCCTCCTCCTCCTTCTTCTTCTTCTTCTTCGTCTTCTTCTTCCTCTTCTTGCTCTTCTACATCGATTATATCGCCTGTGGCCCCCAAGGTCTCGACCCCTCTCCCCACAGGCGCCTGTTCCTCGCGGATCGTGCACGACTGCGTGCATCCAACGGGCCGAAATCGAAAGAAAAAACGCCGAGACTGAAAAGTCAACGCGGGGACTGGGGGGGAAGGCTCCTGGGGGAGGAGGAGGGAGGAGGAGGCGGAGGAGGAGGAGGGGGAGGAGGCGGAGGAGGAGGAGGATCAATATGTTGGCCCCCGCCCCCACTCTCAATCCCGATGCCCCCCCCCCACTGAGCCTCCTGGCCTCCCCTCCCCCGTACCTCATTCCCAATCGTCCGCGAGCAGGCTGCGCCCTCCTCCTCCACACTCCTCCTCCTCCTCCTCCTCCTCCTCCTCCTCCTCCTCCTCCTCCTCCTGCTCCCCCCTCCTCCTCCTCTCCTTCTCCTCCTCCTCCTCCTCCTCCTCCTCCTCCTCCTCCTCCTCCTCCTCCTCCTCCTGCTCCTCCCTCCTCCTCCTCCTCCTCCTCCTCCTCCTCCTCTCCTCCTCCTCCTCCTCCTCCTCCTCCTCCTCCTCCTCCTCCTCCTCCTCCTCCTCCCTCTCCTCCTCCTCCTCCTCCTCTCCTCCTCCTCCTCCTCCTCCTCCTCCTCCTCCTCTCCTCTCCCTCTCCTCCTCCTCCTCCTCCTCCTCCTCCTCCTCCTCCTCCTCCTCCTCCTCCTCCTCCTCTCCTCCTCCTCCTCCTCCTCCTCCTCCTCCTCCTCCTCTCCCTCCTCCTCCTCTCCTCCTCCTCCTCTCACTCCTCCTCCTCCTCCTCCTCCTCCTCCTCCTCCTCCTCCTCCTCCATCCTCCTCCTCCTCCTCCTCCTCCTCCTCCTCCTCCTCCTCCTCCTCCTCCTCCTCTGGGTCCTCTGGGTCCTTGGCGCACCCCGTCCTGCTCTGCAAGACGTGGCGCAAAAACGCAAATATTGTGGAGGGCACTCGAGGTGGGCTAACTGCCCAACGAGGGGATACGGTCGGCCAAAATCAGACTTGAACGAAGGGTCGATGCCGCCTGTCAGCAGACTCAGGGTACTGCCAGCAGCGTTGACCCTCGGTCCCCCTATACACGGCCCAGAGAAGAGCTCAATCTTCTTGGGGCCGAACGCGGAACAAACACTGCACCAAACTTTACCCCCACCACCGATCCGATGTCGAAGGGACCAGTGGGCCAGACGAGCTGGGCAGGGGGTGTCCGTACAACTGCTCTGCGAGGCCAATCGCGAAGGTCACAAATCTTGCATGTCGTATGATTACATACCACAGCCAGGTCGTGGCCGTTCGAATCCTGTACAAACTCAAAGGAGGGGGGTGCGCCCTTGCCTCGGAAACTGTCCGCGTCGGCGAAGCTTAGAATTGATGCCCCCGCATATCGCGGTCAATCTTGCCCTGCCTCGCAATGCAATGTCCTGAGGTTTTAGCTCATGCAAGAGATCAGGTGGGATGGGGCGGCCTCGAACGCCAGCTCTACCCAGCCTGTCGGCCTCCATGTTGCTCCCCCAGACCCACTATGCTTCGCTTCTGTTCTGGCCAGGGCCCATGAACGATAACTGCACGCTTTGACCACCTGCATGGGGGCTCAGAGATGAACTGCAACAAAGAACCTGATATTGCCACGAACCCCGACCTTGGAGGACAAGTGGGCGTGACTTGCGAGGAAGAGAAAAACAAAGAAGAGGATGCCTATACGGTGGATACTGTTGATTATATAATGTTGTCCGTTTGACGCTGTGCCGCTTTAAGGCGCAGTATGCTGGTTCCTGTGTTGTCCGTTGAACGCTGTGCCACTTCGTCGGGGCGTCGCCGACCATCTTGGAGCCCTGTCGGGCAATCATCGGGCCCTGGGGCGTATCGGGCCATCTCGGAACCTTCTAAGGCAGTCCTGGGGCCCTCTTGGGAGCCTGTGTGGGCTCCCTGGAGATCTCTTAGAGGCTCCTTGGGGCCTCTTGGGGACCTTTGGGGGCCCCCTGGGGGGTCCCTTAAGCGGAGAGCCCAGAATGTCGGTCCCTGCCCCCTCTATGCAGCCCCTCTTAGGGCGTTCCTGGGGCCTTCGTAGGCCGCCTTGCAAACTGAAGTAGGCGCGCCGCTGTGAGGGTCCGTTGTGCGCATTCGGAGCGCAAGTCATTGCGATACCCTTTGAAGGACACTCCGAGGGCGATGCACCAGCCTTCGACGGTAATGGTGGTGAGGGCCTGACGCTGGGCTTTACGGGGCTTCCATGTCTGGAGACCCGTTGTCGGAGACGATGCCCAGTCGTCGCCATGAGTCACAATCCAATCCGAAATGAAGGCCGGGGTGAGAGTGCGCGGCCAACGCGTCGGCGAAGGCATGTGCGTTCGGGGGATAGCGATGCAGGAATGTGGCCAAACGTGAAACACGTTGCAGCAGGCCTGGGGGAACGCGCGCCCGGTCGGATCCAAGTGGCGACGGATCTGGGGGTATCCAGGGGAGGCGATAGGGGCAATCTGAAAGCCCTGTTGGGGGCCTCTTGAACAGCAGTCTGGAGAGAAAGGCAGCGCAGAAAAAGATGGTGCGTCTTGGAGGTGAGCTCAGCACGCGACCATGCGAGTGACGAGGTGAGCTTAGCACGTTCCCATGCGAGCCACCGGGAGGGGGAGGGGGTCGCGGGTTCACATGGCGGGCGAGGCAGGGGAGTAGGAGGGCTCTGGAGGCTCCTGGGGGTCCTCGGACAGCGTCGGAGGTTGTGCCGGGGACGCCTCTAACTGTATGAGAAAGGAATGGACAACCTGCGGCTTGCGGGGGCCGTATGCGGCCGTGTTGAGTCCTCCTGGTGGCCTCCTGGGGGGCTTTCTGGCAATCTGAGAGTTCGCTTCGGGCTCCTCTGCCAAACTGTCCGGAGGGAAAGGTGACCCAAAAACGACGGTGCGTCTGGGATGTGAGGTCAGCACGCGACCAGGCGAGTTACGAGGTGAGCTCAACACGTGTCCATGCGAGCCACATGGGAGGGGGTGAGCTCAACTCGCGACCATGCGAGGCACGGTGGCCTCAGCACGTTTCCATGCGAGCCACAGCGAAGGGAGGGGGCGCGGTGTCAAATCGCGGGCAAGAAAATGGGGTTTGGGGGCTCTGGAGGCTCCTGGGGGCCCTCGGGCTGGTGGAGGCTGTGTCGGGACCGCTTCTGAGGAGAACGTGGCCAAAACCTGATATTGTCACGAACCCCGACCTTGGAGGACAAGTGGGCGTGAATTGCGAGACAAAGAAAAACGAATAAAAGGATGCCTATATGACGCATTCTGCTGGTTCCCGTGTTGTCCGTTTGACGCTGTGCCGCTTTGTCGAGGCGCCTCCAGCCGTCGTGGGGCCCTCTTAGGGCTGTCCTGGGGCCCTGTTGGGCGCTTCTGCGGGCTTGCTGGAGACCTCCGAAGGTGAGCTCAGGAAATTGCCATACGAGCTAGGAAGTCTCGGGGCTGTCCGTTTGTCGCTGTGAGGCTTTGTTGAGGCACTTCCAGCAGTCCTGGAGTCGTGGGGCAGTCCTGGGACCCTCTTGGGCACTTCTGGGGGCTTCCTGGAGGCGTGGTGAGGTCTTGAGAGTTGTTGGGGTCGTCTTGGGGACCTCTTGGGGCCTCCTCAGGTCCTTCAGCCGTCCTGGCGCCCTCCTGAGGGAGTCCCGGGGCTGTCCGTTTGTCGCTCTGACGTTTTGTCGAGGCGCTCCCAGCAGTCCTGGGGTCTTGGGGCAGTCCTGGGGCCCTCTTGGGAGCTTCTGGGGGCTTCCTGGAGGCGTCTTGAAGTCTTGAGGCATCTTGGGGTCTTCTTGGGGGTCTCTTGGGGCCTCCTCAGGTCCTGCAGCCGTCCTGGCGCCCTCCTGAGGGAGTCCCAGGGCTGTCCGTTTGTCGCTCTGAGGCTTTGTCGAGGCGGGCTTCCTGGAGGCGTCTTGAGGTCTTGAGGCATCTTGGGGTCTTCTTGGGGGTCTCGTGGGGTCTCATCACGTTGCCGTGTTGTCCGTTTGACGCTGTGAGGCTTTGTCGAGGAACCGCCAGCCGTCCTGGGGTTCTCTTGGGGCAGTGCTGCGCCCATCTTGGGCGCTTCTGGGGGCTTGCTGGAGGCCTCTGGAAGGTTCTTGGGGGCTTCTTGGGGCCTCTTCAGGGGTTATTGGGGCCTCTTAGGAACTTCTTGGGAGCTTCTGGGGGCCTCTGGAAGGGCTACTGGGGCGGAAAGCCCGGAACCTCGGATTTCGTCGGAGGTTGTGTCGGGAACGCTTCTGAAGAAAATGTGGCCAAAAAACGACGATGGTTTGTGGAAATGGGCTCAGCACGCGACTAGGCCAGTTACGAGGTGAGCTCAACACGTGTCCATGCGAGCCACATGGAAGGGAGGGGGTGAGCTCAGCTCGCGACCATGCGAGGCACGAGGTGAGCTCAGCACGTTTCCATGCGAGCCACAGGGAAGGGAGGGGGCGCGGTTGCATATGACGGGCGAGACACTTGAGTTTGGAGGACCTGGGGACTCCTGGGGGGCCGTCGGGTTTGGTTGGAGGTTGTGTCGGGGACGTGCCTGACTGCATGAGGCCTGGATTGGACAACCTGCGGCGGTCAGGGGCCGCATGCGGCCGTATTGAGGCCTCCTGGAGGCTTCTTGCAGAGCTTTCTGGCAATACGAAAAGTCGCTTGGGGCTTCTCTGCGACAGCTGTCCAGAGGGGAAGGCAGCCAGAAGAACAACGGTGCGTCTTGGAGGTGAGCTCAGAACGCGACCATGCGAGCCACGGGGTGAGCTTAGCACGTTTCCATGCGAGCCCAGAAGAGGAAGGTTAGGGTGCGCATTACATTGGTTCCCGTGTGGTCTGGCTGACGCTGTGCTGCTTTACGCGCATTACATTGGTTCCCGTGTTGTCCGTTTGACGCCGTGACGTTTTGTCGAGACGCCTCTAGCCGTCGTGGGGCCCTCTTGGGGCTGTCCTGAGGTCCTGCTGGGCGCTTCTGGGGGATTGCTGAAGACCTCGTAAGGTGAGCTCAAGAAATGTCCGTACGAGCCAGGAAGTCCCGGGGCTGTCCGTTTGTCGTTGTGACGCTTGGGGGCATCTTGGGGCCTCCTCAGGTCCTTCAGCCATCCTGGCGCCCTCCTGAGGGAGTCCCGGGGCTGTCCGTTTGTCGCTCTGACGTTTTGTCGAGGCGCTCCCAGCAGTCCTGGGGTCTTGGGGCAGTCCTGGGGCCCTCTTGGGAGCTTCTGGGGGCTTCCTGGAGGCGTCTTGAGGCCTTGAGGCATCTTGGGGTCTTCTTGGGCGTCACTTGGGGTCTCATGAGGTTCCCGTGTTGTCCGTTTGACGCTGTGAAGTCTTGTCGAGGCGCCTCCAGCCGTCCTGGGGCTCTCTTGGGGCAGTGCTCGGCCCATCTTGGGCGCTTCCGGAGGCTTGCTGGAGGCCTCTGGAAGGTTCTTGGGGGCCTCTTCGGGCCTCTGCAAGGGTTATTGGGGCCTCTTGGGGGCTTCTTGGGAACCTCTGGGGGTCTCAGGAGGGGTCACTGGGGCGGAGAACCCGAAAAATCGGTCCCTGCCTCTGCTCCAGGGGCTCTCTTGGGGCGTGCCTGGGTCGCTTGTGAGGCTGTCTTGGAGGCCTCTTGGGTCGTCTTGAGGACGTCTTGGACCGTCTGAGCACTCTCTTGGGGATCTCTGAGGCTGTCTTGGGGCGTTCTTTGGGACCTCTTGGGCCGTCTTGGAGCGGCGGGAAGCCGAACAGGCGAAAACCAAACAAACTTTCCAAAACCTAAGGAAAACTAATGATTTGTGATGTTTTGGGCTCTCCTGGAAAGCGTCTTGGGGGCCTCTCGGGGTGTCTCTTAAACCCCCTGGGACATCGGGACGCCATTTTGGGTCTCTGGGGGCTTCTGGAGGGATCACTGAGGCGAAGAAACTGAAAAAGCGACCCCTGCCTCCGCTGCGGGGGCTCTCTTGGGGCGTGCCTGGAACACTTGTGAGGCCGTCTTGGAGGCCTCTTGGGTCGTCTTGAAGCCGTCTTGGGCCGTCTGAGCGCTCTGTTGGGGGTCTCTGAGGCTGTCATGGGGCGTTCTTTGGGGCATCTTGGGCCGTCTGGGAGCGGCGGGAAGCAGAACAGGCGACCCCCCCCCCCCCAAACAAAAAAACGTCAATAACCTCAGGAAAACTAAAGATGTGTTACGTTTCGGGCTCTCCTGGACAGCCTTTTGGGAGCCTCTCGGGGCGGCTTTTGGGCTCCCTGGACGTCGGGACGCCATATTGGGCGTCTCTAGGAGCTTCTGAAGGGGACACTGGGGCGGAGAACCCGAAAAATCGGCCCCTGCCTCCGCTCCGGAGGCTCTCTTGGGGCGTGCCTGCAACACTTGTGAGGCCGTCTTGGAGGCGAATTGGGTCGTCTTGAGGACGTCCTGAGCCGTCTGAGCGCTCTCTGTGGGGTCTCTGAGGCTGTCTTGGGGCGTTATTTGGGATCTCTTGGGCCGTCTTGGAGCGGCGGGAAGCCGAAAATAAAAAAAACAAAAGAACCTTCAAAAACCTCAGGAAAACTAATGATTATGTGTTTCGGGCTCTCCTGGAAAACCTCTTGGGGGCCTCTCGGGGCGTCTTTTGGGCTTCTTGGGACGTCGGGACGCCATATTGGGCGTCTTGGGCCGATCTTTCGGCCACTCGAGGCCTTCTTGAACCCTCTTGTGGACCATCTTGGGGCCGTCCGTGCCTCTCGGAAGCGCGTCTGCGGAAATGGGGCCGTCTTCTGCCGTCTTCCGCCGGAGTTCCGCCCGTGGCCGGGGCCATGTCCCGGGGGGTACCCCCCAGACCCCCCCAGGGGAACACTAAACGGGAACCCCTCCGCCAGGTCAGGGAAAAACCTCTCGCCACAACTCTGCATAAGCAACAGTGTCTAGGCGCAGGTCTGGCCCAGCTCCCAAGATGTGTACAGCCATCTTGCGATCGCATGCTATTGCTTTTTACACAGACACCTGAACTCCACTTCCACACTGCAAATTCTCAACGGTCATGCGATTCAAGAAGTCTCTAGGCAAGCGGGTGCAACCGACAAGCTGACCTGCGATAGGCAAACTCATGAGGTGAACCTTGGCCTGAGAGTGGGCGAGCGTGTGGAAGGACTGTGATCACATGCTGCAGTGATAAACTCTGCACCTGCAAACTTGAGCAAACAACATAAAGCATACACCTCGGCGCAGCCGACTTGCCATGAGGCCCCTAAGAGAGTCCCAAGATGGCACAGGAGGGTCCCAAGACGGCCCCAGGGGCCCCCAAGACGGCCTAGAGAGGCCTACGAGGGCCCAAAGAGTGGCCCAAGAGGTCGAAAACGAACTGTCATTTCGAGCCGTTCCCCCAAGATGGCCCCAAGAGCCCACCAGAGGCCTCCAAGGCGCCCCCAAGAGGCCCCAAGAGGCCTCCAAAGGGTCTCTAAGAGGCCCCCAGGAAGCTCCCGAGCGCCTCTCAAGAAGCCCCAAGAAGCCCACCAGACGCAACAAAGAGCCCTCCAAGATGCACCTGAAACGATTCGCAAGAGCCCCATCAAATATTCTCACATGCATCCAAGAGGTTCCCGAACCATCAAAGAAACTTCCACTAGCGCCGCAACCTCTCGCTCCTGCTGGGGGCCGGCGGAACGAACGGCGCAAGCCACTTGAATACAGCAAAAAATAGCATAAACCTGGGCCAGCTGTACAAGAGTTGGTTAAGATACACCTGGGTCAAGTGCTCGAGTTAACGCTGGAGGGCGAACGCGTTCAAGAAACGGGGCCGTCTGGCAAGTTGGTTAAGTAACTCTGGCCCAGCTGTTCGGGAGGCGGTTTCTCCATCAGAGGCTCGACTGTAAAGCATACGCCTGGGCACAGCCCGCTTGCTGGATGGGGTGGGTGACGGGGCCGAAACAAGGAGCCATCAAAGTCCCCGTGGCGGTCAACCTGGACCAACGCCCATCAAGCACGCTCCAACGCGAGATTTCTGGGGTGGAGGGCCGAACCATCCATAGCAGCACTGCCGCAGAAGACCCTCTTTGGGGGATACACCTTCCATATGCAGGAGCCATCATGACTGGGGAACGGGGCTTTAAAGGCCAGGCTATGAGTGAGGCATCACGTAGCGTTTAGATCGTAAATAGTCAGCTCCGTCTTCATCCTCCTGAGCCGCCTCTGAAATATTCAACTCCCGCCTAGTCCATCACATAGCTGGGCAGCAACTGCACAGACGTCGCTTCGGGACTGACAATCTTCCTCCTCCTCCTCCTCCTCCTCCTCCTCCTCCTCCTCCTCATCATCATCATCATCATCATCATCATCATCAGCATCATCATCATCATCATCATCATCATCATCATCATCATCATCATCATCATCATCATCATCATCATCATCATCATCATCATCTTCATCCTTCTCCTCCTGTTCCTCCTCCTCCTCCCCCTCCTCGTCCTCCTCCTGGTCCTTCTCTCACGACGACGACGACGACGACGACGACGAGGACGAGGACGAGGATGACGACTACGAAGACGACCGACCGACCGACCGACCGACCACGACCGACCTGAAACAGCGAGGGCGCATTCCTCCTCCTCCTCCTCCTCCTCCTCCTCCTCCTCCTCCTCCTCCTCCTCCTCCTCCA
>CAUYUJ010014676.1:0-10000 GCA_963575745.1 Prorocentrum cordatum
GGAGGCGGGAGGACCCGCCGCGGCGCCCGCGCCCGCAGCGAGGTGCCGAGCGCTGCTACCTGGTTTACGAGCTCGTCCCTGGCTGCGACGTCGCGGAGCGCCTGCGGTGCTGCCAGGACCCGCGGCGGCAGCGGGGGCGGCCGTCGGAGGAGGGCCGCTCGAGCTCGGCGGCGAGCCCTTCGTCTCTGGGAGGGGGGCCTCCTCATCCTCCTCCTCCTTCCCGCCTCCTCCGCCTCCTCCTCCTCCTCCTCCTCCTCCTCCTCCTCCTCATCATCATCATCATCATCATCATCATCATCATCATCATCCTCATCCTCATCCTCTCCTCTTCTCTCTCTCTCTCTCTCCTCTCTCCTCTCTCCTCTCTCCTCTCTCCTCTCTCTCTCTATCCTATCTCCTCTCTCCTCTCTCCTTTCTCCTCTCGCCTCCCAAGGGGTGTCCAGGGACCGATGTGGAGCGCGTTCGGGCGACTTCGCGCGAGAGTGACCCTTCGCCGGAGCGACCCCTTGGCGCGGGCTCACCAGGGCCCCCCCGATCGCCGATGGCGGTGCAATCGTAGCGTCCTGCGCGCTCGTGGTCGGCCCCCCCCGCGGTCCCCAGAAGGCCGCGCACCAGAGGTCACTCCTGCCCAGGGTCGCTCCTGCGTGCAGCCGATGTGGGGGAGGCTCGGGAGAGCCGCCGTTGTCTCGGCTGGCCCTGCTCCGAGGCTGGCCCGAGGGAGGCCAGCGCGTGCATCTGTGGGCTCCGAGCGCACATGTCTTCGACGAGGCTCCCCAGCGATTGCGTGCGCTTCCCCGCGCCGCCCTCGGCTGTTCCCTCCCTGCCGCCTCCCACCAGCAGGAGCACGGCAGCGCCTTCGACTGGTCGGAGCGCCTGTGGACCGCGGCCGACGTCGCAGAGGGCCTCGCGCACATGCACGGGACCGAAGAGCGCGCCGGCCGGGCGAGGGCACCGGTCTTGAGCAGCCCGAACCTTGTGCCCAGCGCCGGTGTATTATAAAACAACGCGAAGATCGGGACAAAATCGGATCGGGATAACTCGAAGTCTCTGAGAATCGGCGGGTTTGGAGGATGTATTGGGCGCCGCGGCCGCTCCAGAGCGTTCCGGAACGCTCTGGGAGCGCTCCGGAACGCTCTGGAGCGATTTATCCCGATCCTAGCCCTGTTTTATACTATTTGATTCAGTGGAGGCCCATGCCAAGAAGCACCCCAGTTGCCTCCCGGGTGCCCTGGGTATCTTAGGTTTCGATGGTTTTGCTGTGGAAGGCGTGACGCTCCCACACCCAGAAACGAAGGACGTCCTGGGGTCTCAGGGCTTGGTTTCTTGTGGCAGGTTTCTTGTGGCCGGGCCTCTGCTCTGCTAGTTTGAACAGAGGCCTTGCGCGGCGGACATTCAGCGCATCGTGCGGGGCTCTTCTGAAGGACCCCTGGGGCTGGATCCGCGCGGGCTCGTTCATGCAGGCGAAGGAGGAGGCGCAGAAGAAGCGTCATGGATACGGGTCCCTTGCACAAGGCTCAAGTCGGGCACGTCCCTCCACAGGAGGAATATTCCAAAATAGTGGAAAAAGTACACCGGGGACGATTTTTTGAGCACTGCTTGGCGATCTAAAAGGTATCTTTTGAGGGGTGTGGGTGATTCCCTGTCGGGGGACATGCCCGACCCAACACAAGACCCCTTGGGCGCCTGGTGCGCCAGCGCGCTTCGCTCTGTCACCCCGCTCTATGGAGAGCAGTACGTGCCTCTCTGGCCAGGGACCCGAGGGCGCACAGGCCCAGGCCTCCCGCGAGCACGGAGCTGTTCCATGCCGGCGTTCCTCTTCGGAGGTTCGGCCTCCGGGGGCCGCGCCGGGGCCCCAGGGCCAGCAGAAGCGGCTCCAGGGCCGCTGAGGATCACGATTTGCCAAGCCACCCCAACCGAAGGTCCCAGGCCACCCAGGATTTCGGGCCGGGGGGGATGCGGGTCTGCAGTGCTCCCTCGATGTTCTGGGACGTCCCCCCGCTGGACAGGGGCAGGCCCGACGGCGACTTCGGGTTGGGTCTTGGGTGGCTCGGCGGGTGGGCAAAGGTACCTCTGGGGAAGCGGTCGGGAGCTCTGACGCCGCGGCTTGCAAAACCACCTCGTCGGATACCTGGCGGGACCGCCCGCGGGCCCAGCCAGGGCTGGACCTGAACGGTGTTGTGGCCATCTCGTGGGCCGTTTTGTTGTTCGCTTTGTCTTGCATTCAGGGCGAAGCGAAGGCAAAACGAGGAAGAACGAAAAAAATAATCCTCGTCCTCCTCCTCCCCCTCGTCCTCCTCCTGCTCCTACTCCTCCTCCTCCCCCTCCTCCTCCACCTCTTCCTCCTTCTCCTCCTCCTCCCTCCTCCTCCCCTGCTCTCCTCTCTTCCTCCTCCTCCTCCTCCTCTCTCCCTCCTCCTCCTCCTCCTCCTCCTCTTCTCCTCCTCCTCCTCCTCGGCTCCTCCCCTCCTCCTCCTCCCCCTCCCCCTCCTCTCCTCCCTCCTCATCTCCTCCTCCTCCTCCTCCTCCCCTCCCCTCGCCTCCTGCTCTCCCCTCCTCCTTCTCCCCCTCCTCCTCCTCCTCCTCCTCTCCTCTCCTCCTCCTCCCCTCCCCTCTCCTCTCCTCCTCCTCCTCCTCCTCCTCCTCCCCCCCCTCCTCCTCCCATCCTCCTCCTCCTCCTCCTCCTTCCCCTCAACCTCCGCCGCCCCCTCCTCCTCCTCCTCACCTCCTCCTCCTCCTCTCCTCCTCCTCCTCCTCCTGCTCCTCTTCTTCTCCTCCTCATCTTCCTCCCCTCCTCCTCCTCCTCCTCATCCTCCTCCTCCTCCTCCTCCTCCTCCTCCTCCCCCTCCCCCTCCTCCTCCTCCTCCTCCTCCTCCTCCTCCACCTCCTCTGGTGGGACCGATCGCGGGCCTGGCGTGGGCGTGGTCCTGGCCAGGCGGTGCCCGCAGCCAGGTGGGCCACGCCGCAGCGTGGGTATGGTCGGTGCCCGCCTGCCAGGAGCAGCCCGCAGGCGCTCCACCGCAGCCTGAAGTCGGCGAACGTCGTCCTGGGCCCGACCGGCGTCGCCAAGCTCGTGGACTTCGGGCTGTCGTGCATCGAGCGGACCAAGGCCAAGGTCTCCTCCTCCTCCTCCGCCTCCGCCGCCTCCTCCTCATCCTCCGAAAGTTCTTTGGGGCACGACGGACATGGAGGAGCTGAGCAGAGAAAAGTGCTCCACGGGTCGCCCCCTGCATCCTTCATCCTTCTCGCGCGTCCTTACGTCGAAGATGAAAAGAACCCATAAACATAAGTTATGTTTATGGGTTACACATAAACACAGTTATGTTACAAAGATGAAAAAAAAAGAACACATACACACAGTTATATTACATAACTGTTGGCCCTCCGCGCGGATGTCTTGCATCCGCGCTGCCCCCCCCCCCACGCAGCGCCTCCAGCGCCGCCCTTGGCGCGCTCCGCGCGCCCGGGAGGGGGGTCCAGAGCGGATCCCAGAAAGCCGAGCGCAGCGTCGCCGAAAGTTTCTGTGCTTGGCTTTTGCCGTCTCCTCCTGTGACGAGAAGTCCTGGCTATGCACAGGTCTGGGTATCGTTTATCCGATCCCCATCCCCATCTCCATCGCCTTCGAGACCCCCACCAAATTACCACCCCAGTTGGGGATACACCCCTAGAAACCCGAAGAGAGCGACCTGTATCCCCATTTGGGGGGGTAAATCGGGCAGCGGGGCCCAGGCCACGCCGCTGGGGATGGGGATCGGCTAAACGATACTCAAGGTCGTCCCCCTGAAACACCAGCTCGGTATCCCCGGGGAAGCGTGCCCCAAGGACGTCAGGAGCCCACCCCCTCGGCCGCCGCCCGCGCCCCTCCCCTGGGCCGCCCGCCCGTGCACAGGTCGTCCCCCTGAACCACCAGCTCGGCACCCCCGGGGAAGCGTGCCCCGAGGACGTCAGGAGCCCGCTCCCTCGGCCGCCGCCTGCGCCCCCCCCCCGGCCGCCCGCCCACCCGCCGGTGGCTCGGTGCGCGGCCCACTCCACAGGAGGATGAGGGGGGGAGGAGAGAAGGAGCAAACCAGCGCACAGGGGAGGAGGAGGAGGAGGAGGAGGAGGAGGAGGAGGAGGAGGGAGGAGGAGGAGGAGGAGGAGGAGGAGGAGGAGGAGGAGGAGGAGGAGGAGGAGGAGGAAGGAGGAGGAGGAGGAGGAGGAAGAGGAGGAGGAGGAAGAGGAGGAGGAGGAGGAGGAGGGAGGAGGAGGAGGAGGGAGGGGAGGAGAGGGAGGAGGAGGAGGAAGGAGGAGGAGGACAACAGAAGGAGCAAGGCAGTGCACCAGGGGAGTGCGAGCAGTCCGCGACGCGGCCAGGTCGTCTCCGGGGCGCCCCGGAGCAGGCCGCCCGACCGCGGCGCCGTCCACGGCGGGCGGGAGAGCGCCGTCCACGGCGGGCGGGCCGTCCTCAGGAGCGGCGGCCCTTCGTGACGAGCTCCGAGTCGGCGCCTGCGCGGAGCAGGTCCTCACCCTCTAGGCGCGTCGCGGTCGGGCTCGTAGGGGGGTGGGGCGGTCGCCCCGCGGGGTTGGCTGCCCTCTTCACTAGCAAGCGCACGGGGGGAGGAGGGGGAGGGGGAGGAGGAGGAGGAGGAGGAGGAGGAGGAGGAGGAGGAGGAGGAGGAGGAGGAGGAGGAGGAGGAGGAGGAGGAGGAGGAGAAGGAGGAGGAGGAGGAGGAGGAGGAGGAGCTATGCTCACGCAGCGGGAAGGGATAAAAGACGCGCGCACGTTGCCGTCGTCACCCTCATCCTTCTCTTGCTGCGCCTGCGATTACATGCGGATACTTATACAAGCACTTACCCTAAATAAGGAACGTGTCCGCCTTCAGAGGCGAGGCGAGGCCGTCAACTAACGAGGGCTTCGAGTCTGGCCCAAAGACCATCCCAACCTTACACTGAGCCAAGCTGGACGTGCGCAGGTGGGCAGTGTTGCCGCTGGCCAGCTGTTCCCCCCCTTCTCCGCTCTTCGTCCACCTGCGAGTTGTCGGCCTGACCCCCTCATGCCGTTGCCGTGACCCTGACCCCTTCGACAACGACGACCACGACGACGATGACGACGACGACAAGGGTCCGCCGACGACGGCGACGACGACGACGGATCGTCGACGGTCCACGACGACGGTCCACGACGTCGACGACGACGGCGACGTTGACAACGACAACGGATCGTCGACGGATCGTCGACGGTACGACGGTCCGCGACGATGACGACGACGGCGACGACGACGACGACGACGACGACGACAGCCCACGACGACGACGACGACGACGACGACGACGACGACGACAACGACGACCAGAGTCCGCCTGGCCCGGAGCGGCCAGCTCGCGAGACCGCGGGACCCGCCCGTCGCAGGAGCGGCGTGGTCACGGAGTCGACGGAGGTCTACGCCCTCGGGAGGAGGAGGGAGGAGGAGGAGGAGGAGGAGGAGGAGGAGGAGGAGGAGGAGGAGGAGGAGGAGGAGGAGGGAGGAGGAGGAGGAGGAGGAGGAGGCGGAGGAGGAGCAGGAGGAGGAAGAGGAGGAGGAAGAGGAGGAGGAAGAGGAGGAGGAGCCGACGGAGGTCTACGCCCTCGGCCTGCTGCTGCTGGAGCTGCTGCTGAACCTGCCGCCGGTGTGCCTCGGGCAGGCCCCGGGCCGTCTGGCACGGGCTCTTTGCCACCTGGGGCAACGCTAGGGGGAGAGATGGGCTTCGAGGGAGGAGGGCCCGGTGGCCCACCCCGCCCAGGAGCGTGCGGACCTCCTCCTCCTCCTCCTCCATCCCTCCTCCTCCTCCTCCTCCTCCTCCGCCTCTTCTCTCCTCCGCCTCCCTCCTCCTCCTCCTCCTCCTCCTCCTCCCCTCCTCCCCTCCTCCTCCTCCTCCCTCCCTCCCCTCCTCCTCCTCCTCCTCCTCCTCCTCCCCTCCCTCCCTCCCTCCCTCCCTCCCTCCCTCCCTCCCTCCTCCCTCCTCCTCCTCCTCCTCCTCCTCCTCCTCCTCCTCCTCCTCCTCCTCCTCCTCCTCCTCCTCCTCCTCCTCCTCCCTAGCCTCCTCCTCCTCGAATCGCTGTGGGGGGCGTACGGCCTATCTATCGTTGGCGTATCGCCGATCGCAGCTCGATGTCCCCAGACATGATCGCGTCGTAGAAAAATCAGAGCGGGAGGTATTTGGCCATTGTGATTGTTTTTTATTAATTGTCGATCGGCGCGGGCCATTTGCCGATCGGCGCGGGCCCCCCTCTCCCCCCTATGGAGTCGATCTTGGCTGTTTTTGGCGCCTGTTTCGAGCAGGCGGGGTCCCTCCCCCGTAGGGCGCACGGTTGCAAACAGTCGCATGAAGCAGAGGTCTGGAGCCAGACCCCCCCCCTCCCCCCCGTCCGCCCAATGTCGAAACGCAGTAGAAAAACGCTCACCAGGCCGGCAGGTTTTTGGCAATTTTCGGCCTCGGGGGGGCCATCGCCGGGCCTCGGGACCGTCCAAAAACGATTCGGGATGAAGAACCGGTCCCGGGGAAAGGGTCGGGACTTCCCAGAACCCCGTATTTCGGGGGTGGACAGAACCCCCACCCTGACACGTCGATCAGTGAACTGTCCGTCTTTCGGTCCTCGAGGGGGGCGCAGTGGCCGTTGGGCTGTTGGGCTCCCCTGGGCCGACACGGAAACCTCGAGCGAATAGATGGTTATCGGGTACCGACGATGCCAGCTTCTGAGAGGAACGAGCTCGGCGTCCCTGAATGGCACAGTCCTGTCTTGGAAACCACTTGGCCCTGGGGCGGGCACGTTGTTCGTTCGAGAAGCTCTCGTCCTGGAAGTCATGTTTCTTATTGTTTGACCTGGCGTGAGGCCAGAGGGCTCCAGCTCCAAGAGCGCAGCTTGGAAAAAGGGCGCCAGGGTCACTGAAGGAAAACTCGCCCTTGGAGATGGGCCACGGGCTTGTCCTGATTCCTCCCCGATCTGCAGCCAACTACCCAAGATAGACAAGTGTGGAAATCCTATGCCCGCGACTTTGCAGCTTGGAGAGAGCAGCCGAAATTCGAACGTCTGCACCGCCATGCTCTGCCTGTCCCTGTCTTTGCCTGTCTCTAGAATATATCGTCCTTTCCTCTGCCACCTCATCTGTCCGCGTCTGTCGATCCCCTGGGTCTCCTGGGCTCCCGCGGACTCCTCGTTGCCATCGTTCCGCCAGGCATCGTCTGCTGCCTTGCGGGCGCCAAGCATGCCTGAGGTAGCCAAGAACAACAGCGTCCTCATCATCATATTCATCACCATCATCACCACCATCAGCAGCAGCAGCATCAGCAGCAGCATCATCGGCGTCATCATCATCATCATTGCCACCATCACCGTCGTCACTGTCATCAGCATCCTCATCGTCAGCCTCATCGCCATCCTCCTACTCCCCCTATCTGCTTCCCTCCCCCCCTCCGGCCCTCGCCGTCCCCCCTCCCCCAGGGCGGGGAGTTCCTCTACCCCGCCTTCCAGGACTCCGCCGCGCAACCCCGCCGCGCCCTCGCCGCGGCGCGCCCCCTCCCCCCCCGCGCCGACGCGTGCCGCTGCGCGTGCCACGCTCGCCCCGCCTGCCCCCCTCCTGCTCCCCCCCATTCACATCCTCCCTGTGCCCCCTCCCTGCGCCTCCCTCCGCTCAACATCGGCATCGTCACCATTCAGCACCACCAGCATCAGCATCACCATCATCAACAGCATCAGCATCGTCAGCATCGGCATCATCATCACCACCATCAACATCGTCAGCATCATTAGCATCGCCAACATCAGCAGCGTCACCATCAGCATCACCATCGTCGGCATCAGCAGTCATCCTCATCACCATCAACATCATCATCAAACTCATCAGTATCAGCATCAGCATCATCATCATCATCATCATCATCATCATCATCATCAGCATCGTCATCGTCATCGTCATCATCATCATCATCATCATCATCAACATCATCATCACCGTCATCACTCTGCATCCTCCTCATCCTCATCTTCATCCTCATCCTCATCATCCGCATCATCGTCTTTCCCTCTCCCTTCCCGCTGTCCCATCCGACAGGCAGGGGGGGCGATAGGTGTTCAGGAAGCCCACCAGCCCGCCCTGCACACCGCGGCGGCCAGGCCACTGCTGCCGCCCGTCCCGAAGAATCCCTGCGTGTCCCCGAGTACCCCGCCGCGCCGAGCCCCGCCACGGAGGAGTCGACCCTCCAAGCGTCACGGCGTCACGCCGTCCACGAGCACGCAGAGCATGCACCAAGAGGAAACTCCACGGCAGCATCGAAGAGCGCACATCAAGGACATGAAATAAGAAGCTGTTTCGAGGACATACACCGGGGACGGGCATCTGCAATGGGCATGAAGAGAGTCAACGATGACATACGCCATAAACCCGCATCAATAGCAAGCATACAGAAGAGGGATCAAGAACATACATTCATAAAACACCAGATGTTGACAGGCACAACGGGCATAAATGACGTACGCGAGTAACGATCACCAATGGCATACGTGAAGAAAACGCACCATGAGCGCACAACAATAACATACACCAATAACGTTTCTTGGGAGCAAGCATCACAAGCACCAAGGCAGTACATCACAGCGAAGCACCGAGGCAGCCATCAGAAACAAACAGCGAAAGTATATACCATGACGAGACACCAATATCACACACAAACGCCATGCACCAGAATCACACCTCCGACACATGCATGGAGAACGTATGCCAAAGATAAGCAGGACCAGCAAAGCATCAAGAACACACAGCGATGACATGCAACAAGGGCAAGCATGAACAGCATACACCAAGACTAGGCAGGAAAATCATGTGTAGCCATTTGGGCTCAAGCCGTCTCGCTTCAGTCCCATAAAGCAGTTCACTATATCAGATCAGGTGTTTTTGGGTTAGTCGGAGGCTGCCAATGCTAGTCTTTCGTTGGACGCATCAGTTAATTCGAGCACAAGCTGGGAAGGGGACTTGATTGCACATGCGGCAATATCGCGGTCGGCTGACACCGCAGCACCATGCTTCCTCGACTCCAGAGGCTACCGTGACTGCCGCATGCAATGTTGGAATAGTCGCCCTGCAGCCGGGCGAAGTACACGCTGCAACAACATTGCTCCACGGCGCTGCAGCGAGTGAACCGAAGAGCGCTGACATGACATCGCCCATCAGCTGGCAACCCTATTACGTTTGGGCGGCCGGCGGCAGGAAGCGCTTGTGCAGGCTCGCGTAGTTGTTTCTTTATCTCAGCGTTGGGCCCTCGCGCGTGCGCACTTGCGGACCCTCTCTGAGCTCAACGGGCACCGTGCTGAAGCGATCGAGAACCCTCAACGCGCTGCCTCTCCGGAGCCTGAGAACGCATTTGCTGCGCACTCCCTGGGGATGGCATTCCGTGCGCTGTGCCTTGCTCGGGGTCGTGGCGGCCTCGCCACCATCCCTGACTTGGTGACTGCAAGCATCCGAGGACAGCTCGACGATGCCGGTTCCTTGAAGGGCACACTGAGCCGTCGTGAAGCACAGAGTTGTGCAGTTTGCCGACCCTCGCAGGGCTTGCACCACTCTGGTCATACACAGTACAACGTGCCGAGTCACATGTTGCTTGTGTGTCGATGCAACCGCTGGTGAGACCTAGAATTTGTGTGCGTGACTGCAAATGAAGCGGCAAAAATCTTGGTGATCTGTGGGAGCATAGCTGCATTGGCAGGCGCAGGAAAGAGAGAGTGGTTTTTGCACTCGGCAGCTTTAGTGGAAGCGCCACGTCAAAAATGATGTCGTGGCGGTTGGCGCTTCCAGGAGGGCACATAAGCTCTTTGGATGGCTGTGCGGGATTTCTTTGGCAGAGGCGGTCACAAGAATAATGCTGGACGTGTCGCTTTGGCGGTGACGCCAGACATCAGAGCCATCATTACACAGAATGCGGATGACCTCGACCAAGCCGCAGCCAGTGTCACTGAGTGGCATCACCCAGTCATCGAGCCACGTGGCGCTCGA
>CAUYUJ010014676.1:15000-32500 GCA_963575745.1 Prorocentrum cordatum
CACAATGCCGCCCAAGAGGCCCCCAGGACGGCCCCAAGAGGGTTCCCAGGGGGCCACCAGAACTCACGCTGCGAGATTTTGTCCATTAGGATCGCCTATTGTGAAGCGGCGTGGAGGCATGCGGAGGGCCTTCGCAAGTAGACGGACGCGGCGCCAGGGTCACCATGTATCCGAAAGTTAAACGAATCCGTACATTTCTGAAACGATCGCGGGGCCTTTGGGGAGTTCTTTGGTGGGCATCTTGGGGGCCTGCTGAGGGTTTCTTGGGGCCCGATAGGGGCCTCTTGGGCACCTCTTGAAGTATGTTGGGACTTCTTGGAGGCTTCTAAGGGCGTCTTGGGTGGCCGTTTGGGATCCTCTTGGGGGCCTGCTGGGGCCCCAAGAGGGCCCCGAGAAGACCCCAAGAGGGTCCCGACAGGTCTCTGGGTCGCCCGGAGATGCTGCAGCACCATCTCCGGGTGACCCAGAGACTTCTCGGGACCTTCTTGGAGCTCTTCTGGGGCGCTGCAGGACGGCCTGGGAGCGCCCAGAGAGGCCCCAAGAGGGCCCCGAGAAGACTCCAGGAGGGTCCCGACAGGTCTCTAGGTCATCCAGAGATTCTGCAGCACCATTGCCGGGTGACCCCGAGACCTCGGGGACCTCTTGGAGCTTTCTCGGGGGGCTCCACGACGGCGGGGGGGAAGGGCGGGAGAGGGGGGTGGACCTCCCTGGAGATGCGGACTCGGGGGAGAAGCCGTTTCTCGGGGCCTGATGGGGGCCTTTTCGGGCGCTTCTTGCGGTCAGTTGGGGGTTCTTCGGGAACATTTCAGGGCTTTTCGGGGGTCCTGTATAACCCTTGGGGCGTCTTGGGGGCTTCTGGGGGGTGTTTTGGAGCCCTCTCGGTTGCCGAGAAGCGATGTTGTTGAATTTTGATTTCTAAAGAATAGTTATTGTTGACCCCCTTGCCCGGTAACCATTACATGCTTCATTTCATGAGCTTCTTTCGGGGCTCGTACCCTGTTTTACAAAGGAGAATGAGGTGTCACCAAAGTGCCCCCCTGGTCCCCAGTTTTCAACAACAGCAACAACAACAATCATGTTATTATTGTTCGCTATTATCTGTCCGCGTGCCACTCAACACGTATATCCCGACCTCTCGATACCCGCCTTGTTCGTCTTTGACCGTACCTTCTTCGAGGTATATCTGTCTTACCTGCAACGTGTATTTCGTGCAGCCCCTGAGGCAGGGGAAGAGAGGACGGATAGAAGGAAGGACAAGGGGGAGTGAGAAGGATGGAGCACGAGAGAGACTAGGAGGAGGGGGGCTAGGAGCAGAAAGACGGGCAGATCGGGCGGGTAGACACTACCAGGCTGGTCGGGAAGGAGGGCCCAGGCAGCAGTTCGAGCAGGCCGGTTGCTCAAGCGTGCGTACTGCATGAATCGCGAGGAAGTCTCGAGCGACAGCTCGATTCCCAAATCAACCATGAGAAAATCCACAGCGAGAGCGTGACTCCTGAATGTCGAGGGCGTGGTGTCTGAATAAATTGCGAGGAAGCCCCACGCGAGAGCGCGATTCCTGAATAAATTGTGAAGAAATCCCACGCGAGAGCGCGATTTGGGAAAAAATGTGAGGAAGTAACAGGCAGGAGCCGTTGTTGTTGTAGTTCGGGGGCCAACAACGCAGTTTGAGGAGGAAGACTTCCCTTGGACAAAAACAGGGACATTTCAATTTGGAAAAACACATCTGTTACCGGAGGGGGGGTCAACAATAATGATATATTCTTCATGAGTGAGAGTTCAAGAACGGTTCCCGCCTGATGTGTTTGTTCTCGCGCTCTCGCGCGGGATTTCTTCGCAGTTTATTCCAGAATCGCGCTTTCGCGTGGGACTTCCTTGCAAGTTATTCAGACGTCGCGCCTTCGACACTCAGGAACCATTCTCTCCTTGAGGATTTCCTCACGATGTATGTGGGAATCGCGCTATCGTTCGATACTTCCTCGCGGTTAATGCAGGACGCACGCTTCAGCAACCCGCCTGCTCGATCTGCCCGTTTGGTTTTGCCAGGTGTTTCATGTTCCTAGCCCACTCCCCTGCTCTTTTCTCTCGTGTTCCCCCTTCCTCCCTTTCCCTTGTCCCTTTCTTCCTCCGTCCTCTCTTCTCCTTCAATCCACCAAACAAAAACACAGATTACACCACATAGATTGCACGAGACCGATTGTACCACACACACCCTCCATCCGACAATAAACTGTGGGTCGCGTGGGTTCGAAGGGGCGCGCGCGTTCCGACAGGGATCGCGTTCCATTCCGGGGATGGGAACTCAGGGATCAGGCCATTCTCGCCGCCCAAACATGTGACGATTTGTGCTGGAACCGCCCGTTCCGACAATGATCGCGTTCCATTCTGGGGAACAGAACCCAGGGATCAGTCCATTCTCGCCCTCCAACATGCGATGGTTCGTATAGCAATATATGACACAATTTGTGGAGCGCAGTCAACGTGGTGCAACCGAAATGGTGCAGCGCATGTTGTGGTATGTATTCGGTGCAGTTAATGTGGTGCAATTAATTTCTGTTCGCAGTGAGTTATCCACTCCACTGCCCGCGCAAACATCCCACCCACCCACCCGCAACTTGGTTTGCATAATCTCTTAAGACCGTGACGGTGGGTACCAAATGGTACTTCGCAACGAAAACAACGACGACGACAGCGACAACGACGACAACGATGACGACGCCGACGACGACGACAACGACGACACCGATGACGACGACGACGTCAACGACGCCGACGACGACGACGACGACGACGACGACGACGGCGGCGACGACGACGACGCCGACGTCAACGACGACGAAGGCGACGACGATGCCGACGCCGCCGACGACGAAGACGACGACGACGTCGCCAACGAAGACGACGACGAGGGAGGAGGGAGGACGACGACGGCGACAACGACGACAACCACGATAACGACGAGGGAGGAGGGAGGACGGCGACGACGCGAACCACGAAAAAGGAGGAAGGACGGCGACGCCGACGACGACAACGACGAGGGAGGAGGGAAGACGACGACGACGACGACGACGACGACGACGACGACGACGGCGACGAAATAGGAGGGACGACGACGACACGCCGACGACGGACGACGACGACGACGACAACGACGACGACGAGGGAGGAGGAGGAAGGACGACCATGGCGACAACGACGACGGAAACGACCACGACGCCAAAGAGGACGACGACGACGACACGAGGAAAGAAAGAGGACGACGTAGGCGACTACGACGACGACGACGACGACGCGGGAGGAGGGAGGACGGCGACGACGACGACGACGACGACGACGCAAGAGTGCGCGCGCACGCTTTTGTTGAAAATCCGGGTTGCGAAACCTTGTGTTTTTTGTATGTTTTTGGACATACGATGTTGAAATCCTTCCGAAGCCCATGGGTTTTGAAGGATTTCGGCATACGCGCGCGACGACGCGCGCCGCTGCACTTCGTTCCGTTTTTTGCAGAGGATTCTCGCGACGGCACACGCGCAAGGGCGTTCGACAGATTTCGACATGCTCGCGCGCGCGAAGCCCGTTTGGTAGCACGTTGTGAAAATCTGGAGAAAAAACATATGGTTTTCTTCTGATTTCGCGAGAGCTCGCGCGTAAGCTTTTTTAGCAAATCAGTGTTGCCAGACCTTGTGTGTGTTGTATATTTTTTTGGAAACTCGATTGCGAAATCCTTCCGACACCGAAGGTTTTTGGATGATTCCGGCATGCGCGCGCGACGACGCGCGCGTGTGCACTTCGTCCCACTTTTGCAAGGGATTCGCGAAAAAGTTCTATGTTAGAACAAGTGATGTCCCCGCGTATCGTTTTTTTTACGAGGGAACCTCAGGGGGTCGATACCCGCCACCCTGGGATAGTGCAAATTCACATTTAGGATGGACATGTGGTCAGAATCATATCTGATTTACATACCCGAAAGGGGGGGATAACGCTGGGGGGGGTAGAGTCTATTCTCTTTGTCGAAAGGAGAATTCAGTTTAACAAACGAGTTGACACAACCCATGCTCTTGCAAATATCCCACCCAACCACCCGCAATTTGGTTTGCGAAACCCATAAGGTGACGATTGCGATGCATGCTCGGCGTTGACTGGTGCGTCTTTGCGGCCGCGCCAACCCAAGCATGCGCGCGCAGCGGCCAGCTGGTTTGGCGCGACCGACGCGGCCGCGGTGGCGCTCATCGTTGGGCACATACCAGCGGGCACTTCAGTGCAAGTCGGCGACTTGGGCGGGCGCGGTATCATGGCAACGTCGACAACGATAGACGCTGCGGGCGAGTCTCCAACGACTCCGACGACGATGACAACGACGACGACGACAACACCGACGACGACGACGACGACGACGCCGACACTGACGACAACGACGACGACGACGACGATGACAACGCCGACCACGACGACGCCGCCGACGACGTCGACGACGACGCTGACGACGACGACGACGGCGACGACGACGACGGCGACGACGAAGACGACGACGACGACGACGTCGCCAACGAAGACGACGACGACGACGAGGGAGGAGGGAGGACGACGACGGTGACGATGACAACGACGAGGGAGGAGGGAAGACGACGACGACGAAGACGACGACGACGGCGACGAAATAGAAAAGACAACGACGAAATGCCGACGAAGACGGCGAGGGAGGAAAGACGACCACGGCGACAACGACGACGGAAACGACGACGACGCCAAGACGACGACGACGACGACGACGAGGAAACAGAGGACGACGACGGCGACGACGAAAACAACAACGACGAGGAAGGAGGGAGGACGGCGACGACGACGACGACGACGACCCAAGAGCGCGCGCTTTTTTTTTTTTGAAAATCCGCGTTGCAAAACGCTGTGTCTTCGTATGTTTTTTGGGGGCACACGATTTTGAAACCCTTCCGAAACCTAAGGTTTTTGCTGGATTCCGGCATGCGCGCGCGACGACGCGAGCGTCTGCACTTCGTCTCATTTTGTTTGCAAACGGTTCTCTCGACGGCACGCGCGCAAGGGCGTTCGAATGATTTCGACATGCGCGCGCGAAGCCCGTTTGGTAGTACGGTTTGAAAAGATTGAAAACCCCATGGTTGCCGTGAGATATCGCAAGAGCGCGCGCGTAAGCCCTTTTTGAAAACCAGTGTTGCGAACCGATGTGTGTTGTACATGTGGTTTGGAAACTCGCCTTTGGCACACTTCCGAAACCGAAGGTTTTTGAAGGATTTCGGCACGCGCGCGCGACAACGCGCGCGCGCGCACTTCGTCCCATTTATTACAAGGGATGTTTTGGAAACTTGTGATGTTTGATAAACGAGCGCGCGCGCATAGTTGTTTTGCAGCAGTTGGCGGGGGGGAGTGATACCGCCCTGGCTGGGATGGTACGAGTTCATAATTGGGATGGGCAATGGGGCAGAGCCATGTGTAAATTGCAATACGAAAAGGTGGCCCGTTAATCCCGGGGGGTGGAGTGGAGTCTATTCTTCTTCTGGGAAGGAGAATTCTGCCAAATTTGACGTTGTCAACTCCACTGCTCGCGCAAGCATCCCACCCACCCACCCGCAATTTAGTTTGCAAAACCCACGCGGGAGCGATTGCGATGAGTGCTGGGTGCATGCTCGCGCGCGCAGCGGCCAGCTAGCTTGGCGCGACCGACGCGAACGCGGCGGCGCTGACCGTTCGGCACATCCCAGCGGGCACTTCAGTGCGAGTCGGCGACTTGGGCGGGCGCGGTATCATGGCGACGTCGACAACGGTAGACGCGATGATGATAGTAGCGATGTTGGTGACGATGCTGACAGCGACGACGGGGCAGCCAGTGACGGCGCCGATGCTGATCACGCCGACGACGATGACGGCGTCTTCGCGTCGGTGATGTAAGTTTTGGAAGGAGTTCGAAACGCGCGCGCGGCAGACGCGCCAGAGTGGCCCGCATAGCATTATTCGACACGGATCGTGCCACCCCCCCAGCACGCGCGCAAGGGCGTTCGAACGATTTCGACATGCGCGCGCGCGCGAAGCCTGTTGGGTAGCAGGTTACGAAAATGTTGAAAAACTCTTGGTTTTTTTGAGCTCGCAAGAGCGCGCGCGCACGCTTCTGTTGAAAATCGGCATTGCGAAATCTTGTTTTTTTGTTTGGACACTCGATTTTCAAATCCTTCCGACAGCGAAGGTTTTTAAAGGATTCCGGCATGCGCGCGCGACGACGCGCGAGTGCGCACTTCGTTATATCTGTTGCAAGGGACTATTGGAAACTAATGTTGTTTTGATAAACGAGTGTGCGCGCATTTTTTTGCACGGCTTGGTTGGGATATCATGAGTTCACAGGTCGGATGGACATTGGGTCAGAGCCACATGCGTTGCGCACAGGTTCCAGGGGAGTAAGTCCGGGGGGCGAGGGTGGTAGAACCTATTTCTTTTTTAGAAAGGAGAATTATGCGTTTTGGTTTGATGGCGCGCGCGCCCACCCTTGAAATGACGTTAGATTGCGCGACAAAGAACCGCAACAACAAAAGACAACAACGACGACAAAAGCAACAATGACAAGAAACAACCAGAAACAACAGCAACAACAACATCAACGACGACGACGATAACAACGACAATGTTGCACCAGAGTGTTGCGTGCCCCGACATGCACCATGCATGCATCATGATAGCCCCCCTCGCGGGCGATTCTTCTCTTGCGCACGAGGATCCGATATCCCCTCTCCATGATTGCCCGCCCGAGGAGGCATTGACAACACCTCTTCCGAAAGTCTTCAACACTTCCAGCCCGGATGGCACATCGCCTTCGCAATCACCCTGCCCAGGCCTTGCGTGTCGGCATCGCGACGCCTGAATGGCCGAAGACTTCAGGGAGAGGCCTCACAACCTCGGGGGGGGCCCGTGGAAAGCCTCCAGAGCCTCCGAGAGAAGATTCCGAGCTTAGGGCCCTTGGGCTTTCGACCCCTTCCCGGGGACCGCTTTTGCGTCGTCCGCTTTCTGACGGCGCTGGGGCCCATTGTCGTCGTCGTCGTCGTGATCGTCGCCGTCGTCCTCCTCGCCCTTCCTGCGTTCCTCTTCCCAAAAGTGCCCCCCGCCCCGGGTTTCTCCAGGAGTTCCAGGAGGCCCCCGACGGCCTCCAGAGCACGGCGACGACGACGGCGACGACGACGAAGACGACGACGACGACGACGACGACGACGACGACGACGACGACGACGACGACAACTACGACGGCGGCGGCGGCGACGACGGCGACGACGCCACGCCCCAGGACACGAGCGAGAGCGAGGTCGCGCGGAGCATGCGCGAGAGCACGAAAGCGCATTCAGGGTGCGCCCATAGCGGCGACGACGACGACGACGACGCCACGCCCCGGGACACGAGCGAGAGCAAGGTCGCGCGGAGCAGGCGCGAGAGCGCGAAAGCGCATTCAGGGTGTCCAACAAACAAAGTTTTTGCAAAATAAGTTCGACTGGGACCAGGGGAGCCCCAGGGCCTCCTGGGAGTGGAGCAAAAGCGGAGGAAGTATCGAGCGGGAGCGCTGTTATTTGCAGGGGCCCTTGACGCGTGAGCGCCGGCCCTGAGGTGAAAATCAGGGAAGTGTCGAGCGGGAGCTCCGATTTTGTTGGAAAGGCAGCTTTGGGGAGCGAGCAAGAGCCTCGGCCCCGAGTGAGAAAGGAGGAAGTATCGAACCAGGGCGTCGTTGCTGTTGGGGGCAGTTTTGGCGAATCACCGAAACGCCCCAGCGCGAGCCAAATTTCCGAAGGAAATGCAGCTGGCGCGCAGGCCTGGGCGCGAAAGCACAATCAGGGTGCCCAGCAAGAAGAGATGCTGCGCAAATAAGATTCAACAACGACAACAACAACGACAACGATCATTTTAAGACTGCCCGCTCTCATTTGCCCGTTTTTTTCTTACATTTTGCATGCCCCAACCCTCGGGGCCCGCCCTCGTCGACTTCGATCGCACCCCCTGCGGGGGGGGGACTCTTGCTCGTCGGCCACTGACTAAAGTGCGAGGAAGTTTCGAGCGAGAGCGTCGGTCTTGAATTCGGCGGCCTCTCTAGCCAGGGCCTCCCCGAGTAAATCGCGAGGAAACATCGAGCAGGAGCCCTTGCAATCGTCGTTGGGCATCCACCAACCCGACTGAGTTACGAGGGCGTCTCGAACGAGAGCGCCGTTCTCGAGTTCGGGGCCCTCTCTGGCCAGGGCCTGTCGGGGTATATCGCGAGGAAGTATCGAACGAGAGCCCTTGTCGTCGCACATGGGCTTCCACCAATTTGATTGAAGCACGAAGAAGCCTCGAGCGAGAGCGCTGTTCCTGAGTTCGCGGGCCTCAGTGGCCAGGGCCTCTCGGAGTATATCGCGGGGAAATATCGAGCGGGAGCCCTTGTCATCGTGGGTGGGCCTCCGCCAAGTTGGTTGAATTGCGAGGACGTCTCGAGTGAGAGCGCCGTTCCTGAATTCGGGGGCCTCTCGGGCCAGGGCGTATCGGGTTAAAGTTCAGGAGCGAAAGAAGGACGTACACATACATGAATCCACGCTGGTTTCGAGAGCACGCATTGCCCGAATGTTCGCATCACGCGGCCAGTCTCGCGGATCGAGGGGCCGCGTTCATGTACATAGTTGGGCGCGTACGTCGTTTGCGGGTTCCCTAAAATTGTGAGGAAGTCTCGAGCGGGAGCCGCTGTCGTTGTAGCCGGGCCCCCAAGGGCACACATTTACAATCAAGCCCGCGCTCGAGCGGGAGCCTTGTTTTCAGAGGAATTGCAGCTGGCGTCGAGGCGAGAGCGCGCGGAACCGTTTCCGGATATCAACAGTTACTATTCTCTAGAAGTGAGCACTCAACAACAGCAGCAGCAGCAACAACAACAACAATAGCAATAGCAATTGCACCAATGACAACAATCAGTTTAAGACTGTTCGTTTTTTTCTGTTCGCGGGCCATTCAACACGAATATCCTAAACCCTCGATATCCGCCCTCTTCGTCTTCGATCGTACCCCTTATGGGGGTCTATTCTTCTTTCATGCAACGTGTATTGCGTGCAGTCCTTACGGCAGGGGAAGAGAGGACGGATGGAAGAAAGGGACAAGGGAGAAGGAGGATGATAGAACACGAGAAGCGGAGAGAGTAGCAAGAGGGGGGGGGGGACCAGAAAACAGGTGGCAGACGCAGACGGGCTGATCGGGCGGGTAGACCTTGACAGGCGGGTCGGGAAGGCGAGCCCCGGCGGCCAAGTCGAGCAGGCGGGTTGCTGAAGCGTGCATCCCGCATGAATCGCGAGGAAGTTTCAAGCGATAGCGCGATTCCTAATGAAATTGTCAGAAAGACTTCAGCGAGCGCGTGATTCCTGAGTGTCGAGGGCACGGCGTCTGAATAAATTGCAAGGAAGTTCCACGCGAGAGCGCGATGTCTGATAAATTGTACGGGGGGTCGTGCTCGAGAGCGCGATTCTTCAGCAAACCGCGAGGAAGTCTCTGGCGGGAGCCGTTGTTGGTGCAAACCCGGGGCCAACAACACAATTCTGAGATCCAAGTTTCTTCTTGGAAAAAAACTTGGATGTGAGCCCCAGGAAAGGCATTTACATTGAAAAACACCATTTGCCCTACAGGGGGGCAACAACAATGAAGATTTATAAATGAACAACAACAACAACAACAACAACAACAACAACAACAACAACAACAACAACAACAACAACAACAACAACAACAGCAACCACAACAGCAGCAGCAACAACAACCACAACCACAACCACAATCACAACCACAACCACAACCACAACACCAGCAACAACAACAATCACAATCATTTTAAGACTGTTCGCTCTTATCTGCTCGAGTGTTATTCAGCGTGCATGTCCCGAACCCTCGATATCCGCCCCTTTTGTCGTCAGTCATACCACCCACTTTTCGTGGGTATCTATTTCTTCGCGAGTTGCCCGTGATTGGCCAGGAAGTGTCCAGCGAGAGAGCGATTCCTAAGTTAATGTGCAGAAGTCCCAAGCGAACGCGCGATTCTTGAATGGCAAGAGCGCGGCGCCTGAGTAAATTGCGAGAAAGTCCCAGGCGGCAGCGCGATTCTTCAGTAAATTGCGAGGGAGTCTCAAGCGGAAGCGGGGAACCGGAGTGGCTTTCGAGGAAGTATCAAGCGGGAGCCGTCGTTATTGTAAATTGGGGGCTAGGGGCACAGCTTGAGGAGGAAGAGTTAGTTTGATGCAAAAAAACAGGGTGCGAGCTTTGGGAGGGGCATTTCAATTGAAAAATACAATGCGCACCAGAGGGGGATCAACACTAGTTATTCTTCAGTAGTGAGAGTTCTACAAAAAACAAGATAACCACAATAATAACAATAACACACAGCAACAACAACAACAACAACAACAACAACAACAACAACAACAATCATTTCAAGATTGTTCGCTCCTAGCTGCTCACATGCCAATCAATGCGTAGATCCCAAACCCTCGGTACCCGCCCTCGTCGTCTTCGATCGCACCCCCTTGGGGGTATATCTTCGTTATTTGCCACGTGAATGTAGTGCAGCCCCTAAAACAAGGGAAGAGAAGACGGGTGGTCGGGGGAGGGATAAGAATGGAACACCAGAGAAATTAACAGGAGGGGGGCAAGGAGCAGAAAACAGGTGGTGGAACCAGACGGGCAGATGGGGTGGGCAGACCAGACCCATAGCGGGCAGGTCGGGGAGGCGGGCCATAACGACCAGGTCGAGCAGGCGGGTTGCTGAAGCGTGGGTCCTGCATGAATCGCGAGGAAGTCTCGAGTGATAGCGCGATTCCCAAGTATACCATGAGACAAGCCAAAACGAGAGCGTGATTCCTGAGCGCCGAGGGCGCATCGTCTGAATAAAGTGCGAGGAAGTCCGCGCGAGGGCGCGATTCGTATACAAATTGTGAGGAAGTCCCGCGCGAGAGCGCGACTTGAGAATACATTGTGACGAAGTCTCAGGTTGGAGCCGCTGTTGTTGTAAAGCGGAGGCCGACAACACAGTTTGAGACCCGTGATTTTCCCTAATGAAAAACAGGGTGCGAGCTCCAGAGGAAGCACTTCAATTGAACAAATGCAGTGGTCACCGGAGGGGGGATCAACATTAGTGATTCTTCAGTAAAGAGAGTTCAGCAACAATAGCAAAAACAAAAACAAAAACAAGAGAATCGCTTCTCGGCCCCTGAGAAGTTCTCAAGACACCCCCGAGACGCCCCCAAGACGCCCCAAGGGTTCCACAGGACCCCCAGGAGGCCTTGAGAGGTCCCCACGAAACCCCAACTGACCTCAAGAGGCAACCGAGAGGCCCCCATCCATCAAGCCCCAAGAAGCCGCCCCTTCCTCCGCGTCCGCATCTCCAGGAAGGCCACCCACCTCTCCCGCCCTCCCACCCAACCGTCTTGGAGACCCAAAAAAAAACTCCAAGAGGGCCCCGAGAGGTCTCCGAGTCACCCGGAGATGGTGTTGCAGCATCTTCGGGTGACCCGGAGACTTTTCAGGAGCCTCGTGGAGTCTTTTCGGGGCCCTTTTGGGGCCTTCTTGAGCGCTCACAAACCGTCCTGGAGCCCCCAAAAAAATCTCCCAGAGGGCCGGAGATGGTTTTTCACCATCTCCGGAGACTTTTCGGGACACTCTTGGAGTCTTCTCGGGGCCCTCTTGGGGCCCCAGCAAGCCGCCAACACCCCCCAAGACGCCCTAGGAAGTCCCCAAGAAGTTTCAACAGAGGCGCCCAAGAGGCCCCTCATGAGGCCCCAAGAAACCCCGGAAGGCCCCCAAGATGCCCCCAAAAGGGCTCCCAAGAGGCCCCGCTATCGTTTCAGAAATGTACGAATTCGTACAATGTTCGGATACATGGTGACCCCGGCGCAGCGTCTACTTGCGAAGGCTGTCCACATGCCCCCACGCCGCTTCACAAGAGGCGACCCTGATGGACAAGATCTCGCAAGGTGAATTCCGGAGGCCCCCTGGGTCTCTCGGGGCCGTCCTGGGGGCCTCTTGGGCCGCATTGTGGGCCTCATGGGTCGTCTTGTTGCCATCGTGGGTCGTCTTGGGGCCCTCTTCGGGGGCCTCTTGGGCCGTCTTGGAGCGCTGGAACCCCGAAAAAGCGAGAACGCTAAAATCTTGTCTCTTTGGCCGACTTGAAACCATTGTGAGCGTCTTGGAGCACTCTGGGGGCAGCGCAATCGCACTGGAAGCTCACGCGAAGTCATTGGGTACCTCAGGTTGGAACCCTCCTGAAGGCCCTCCGAGCTTCAAGCCGAGCCCTGCAAGAGGAAGCATGTGTACAAAGAGCGGATACATGGTGACCCCCCGCATGGAAGCTAAAAAACATATCTTGGGGCCTTCGTGGGTTTCTCTTGGGCCATCCTGGGGCTGTCTAAGAGGGGCCCGAATTTGACACAAATGTGATACAAGACACTCTCCAATAAGGATGCTGTTTGTGTTAAATGTGTGTGCGTGTGTTGAAGTAATGGCCCCAACGGAGGCCTCGTAGGTATCCCAGAAAGCTCCCGCAGGGCCCCAAGAAGGCCCCTAGATGGCTCCAAGAGGGGCCCGACTTGCAACACAACTTTAATACAACGAGCTCTCTGATAAGGAGGTGGTTTGTGTTAAATGTGTGCTGAATTATTGGCCCTCTCGGAGGCCCCTCAAGGGCCCTCAGAGGGCTCCCGCAGGGCCCCAAGAGGGCCCCAAGATGGCTCCAAAAGGACCCGAACTTTAACACATTACCAGCACCAGCATCACGGGCAGCCCAGGCAGCACCAGCAGCATCAACGCCAGCCACAACAGCAACATCTGTAGCAACAACAGCGAGAGAGGCAGCAACGGAAAGATGATTCCAAGATGGACCGAAAGAGCTCTGAAAAGGATCACAATATTCCCTGTGTCGCTGCAAGATACCCCCCTGCTAAGCAATGGCCCCTGTATGACTCCAGAGCGACCATGCGGCCCCAAGAGAACACCGAGACGAATCCATTGTCTTCCGGCTGAACTAAGGCTACCGCGTGACCCCGACGTTATTCCAATGTGGCCCGGGGACGGCCCCATGAACCCGAGACGATTTCGAGATTGCCCCAAGATGACCCTTTTAACCCTACAACCCCCTGGATTAAAAAGTGGAGACCGCAGGGGCCGAGGTAGACGTGGTTTGCCTCCCGTTAGGCAGCGGGGCCCCGGGACAATGTTGGATTTGTTGCCAATTCCGGAGTTTCCGGTGCCTCCATCATCCCTTTTAATACCACCCCCTGGATTAAAAAGTTGAGATCGGAGCTACACCGAAAGAACCGCATCCTGGTATTCGTCCGTCGTTCGGCTTTCGAGCCGCGACTTTCGATCGGGACTGGATCCTGGGAAGTCGATGGTCGCTGTTCGACCGGACCTCTATCCTCGACCCTCGAAGTATCTGGGGCCCTCGATCCTCGATCCTCGAGCCTCGATCGAACCTCGATCATGGATGTTCGATCGGCCAGGCATTCTGGAGCCTGGAGTTTCGATCAAGCCTGGAACATCGGTTCTCGATCGTCGCTCTTCGATCGGCCATCCAGCGTCGAACTTCGACGGATCGTGGCCGCTCGATCCTGGCTCCTCGATGTCCGAACGGCCCTGGATCCTCGACCCTCGATCTCCGACCCTCAACCATCCAGCGTCGAACTTCGACGGATCGTGGCCGCTCGATCCTGGCTCCTCGATGTCCGAACGGCCCTGGATCCTCGACCCTCGATCTCCGACCCTCAATCGCTAGGTGGCTGTCGAACTTTGATCGGCCGTGGAACCCAAAGCCTCGTTTCCGATCGATATGGGTTCGCTCTTCCACAGTCGGTCCTGGGTCATCGATCGTGTATCCTCGATCATCGATCCTGGATCGTCGATTCTGGACCGTACATCCTGGGTCAACCGCGTCGCCCCAAAATGACCCTGGGATCGAACCTCCCACAGGGGGGCCTGCGACCCGACGCGACCTCAAGATGGCCTCAAGATGACTCCAAGACAAACCTGTGAACCGAACGATGCAACGGCCATCCCTGCGGACATCCGCCCAGGCGCAGATAGGACCGCGCGCGCGAGGCTGTGGCAACTGGAATCTGACTTGCACGGAGAGCATGCGACACGGAACAATCCAATACTGTGATGATAAGAGGAGAGAGTGGGAAGAGGAATAGGTCCGCGGCGTCTGTGTGAGCGTACATGAGACCAGAAACTCGAATGTCAGGAAGTCTCAAGCGAAATCGTCGTTTTCTGGTGGCATGAGATGCGACAAAAAGTAATGTGTGAGGAAGTCCCACGCGAAATCGCCACTGTCTGGCGGCCTCAAAAGGGACCGGAATATTTTTTTGAGGAAGTCCCACGCGGAATCGCCACTTTCCGGTGGCATGGCAGAATTTCCGGTCGCCCTGGAAGGCGACCGGAAACTTTTTTTGAGGAAGTCCTAGGCAGAATCCCACTTTCCGGTCGGAGCCCCATTTGGCCTTTATAATATTAAAAGGGATGATGGAGGCACCGGAAACTCCGGAATTGGCAACAAATCCAACATTGTCCCGGGGCCCCGCTGCCTAACGGGAGGCAAACCACGTCTACCTCGGCCCCTGCGGTCTCCACTTTTTAATCCAGGGGGTTGTATTATAAAGGCCAAATGGGGCTCCGACCGGAAAGTGGGATTCTGCCTAGGACTTCCTCAAAAAAAGTTTCCGGTCGCCTCCCAGGGCGACCGGAAATTCGGCCATGCCACCGGAAAGTGGCGATTCCGCGTGGGACTTCCTCAAAAAAATATTCCGGTCCCTTTTGAGGCCGCCAGACAGTGGCGATTTCGCGTGGGACTTCCTCACACATCACTTTTTGTCGCATCTCATGCCACCAGAAAACGACGATTTCGCTTGAGACTTCCTGACATTCGAGTTTCTGGTCTCATGTACGCTCACACAGACGCCGCGGACCTATTCCTCTTCCCACTCTCTCCTCTTATCATCACAGTATTGGATTGTTCCGTGTCGCATGCTCTCCGTGCAAGTCAGATTCCAGTTGCCACAGCCTCGCGCGCGCGGTCCTATCTGCGCCTGGGCGGATGTCCGCAGGGATGGCCGTTGCATCGTTCGGTTCACAGGTTTGTCTTGGAGTCATCTTGAGGCCATCTTGAGGTCGCGTCGGGTCGCAGGCCCCCCTGTGGGAGGTTCGATCCCAGGGTCATTTTGGGGCGACGCGGTTGACCCAGGATGTACGGTCCAGAATCGACGATCCAGGATCGATGATCGAGGATACACGATCGATGACCCAGGACCGACTGTGGAAGAGCGAACCCATATCGATCGGAAACGAGGCTTTGGGTTCCACGGCCGATCAAAGTTCGACAGCCACCTAGCGATTGAGGGTCGGAGATCGAGGGTCGAGGATCCAGGGCCGTTCGGACATCGAGGAGCCAGGATCGAGCGGCCACGATCCGTCGAAGTTCGACGCTGGATGGTTGAGGGTCGGAGATCGAGGGTCGAGGATCCAGGGCCGTTCGGACATCGAGGAGCCAGGGTCGAGCGGCCACGATCCGTCGAAGTTCGACGCTGGATGGCCGATCGAAGAGCGACGATCGAGAACCGATGTTCCAGGCTTGATCGAAACTCCAGGCTCCAGAATGCCTGGCCGATCGAACATCCATGATCGAGGTTCGATCGAGGCTCGAGGATCGAGGATCGAGGGCCCCAGATACTTCGAGGGTCGAGGATAGAGGTCCGGTCGAACAGCGACCATCGACTTCCCAGGATCCAGTCCCGATCGAAAGTCGCGGCTCGAAAGCCGAACGACGGACGAATACCAGGATGCGGTTCTTTCGGTGTAGCTCCGATCTCAACTTTTTAATCCAGGGGGTGGTAGTTGACCCCAAGATTGTGTCAATATGGCTCCAATGTAGCTCCGATGCGTTTCCCCCTTCTGCCCTTGCTCTTGGCTTGGGCCGATTGGACGGATGGGGGTGCTGGCCCTCCGCCCCCTCGTCGTCGAATTGTTCCTCTTCCCCTTCGTCCTCGTCGCCCTCGTCATCGTCGTCGTCGCTGTCCGCCTGGCCACCCTGGCCCCCCTACATAGCAGAAAACCGAATCCCTGGTACAAACCGAATCCATTGATTCTCTGATAAGCTGATTGCAACAAGGCGTCGTTTAGCCTACGGAGTGCTGCTCATACTTGCTCGTCCACTCGCCACGAAAAGGGCGCGTTTCCAATATCAGGCAGCAAGAATTTGCGGCAGCAGGCATCCACGACAGCAACCACTAAGACAAGCCAGCAACATACGCCCAGGACGCACATCGAGAACGGACAGCAATGGCAGTTACCAACAAAGCACGTGGACAGCCTGCAGCCGATATCAAGGTATACAGCACGTAAAGTTTGGCCGGGCATGTCCTCTTACAGGCGGATCCTGGAAGAATAATAGAAAATTGTCGATACATATTCAAACATTGACTAAGAGAAAACTCGTCCCCTGACTATTTTTGACTGTTTTTGAATATTCATCCTGAAGAGGGACATGCCCGACTTAAACGTACAGACATCAACAACCAATACCTAGTCCGTAGCCGGTTTGGCTCGAGAGCGAGTTCGTTCCGAGCCAGGGAGCACGGCCCGCCGAACGCCTCGCGCGGTGGATAATTATTAGGAAGGAGAGCATGCAGAGGTTGCCCGTCAACGACCCGGAAGACGACAGCAACGCCGACCACGCTCCTTCCGTCCACGTCGAGCACACGCCGAAGATAGGGGAACGAACAATGACATAAACATGAAAATTCGGAGGTCCGCGCGGATCTCTCGGATCGGCGCTGGGGCCCCACGGCGGCGCTTCCGGCGCCGCCCCTGGCGCGCTCCGCGCGCCAGGGAGGGGGGTCCAGCGCCGATCCGAGAAATCCGCGCGGACCACCGAGTTGTTATGTTTATGTCGTTGTTCGTTCCCCTAGAAGAGGCAGCAGGTCCTCGACCACCAGCACTACGCGGGCCAGATCAAGGTCTTCGACTCGTACCAGTCGAACCCCGTCCAGTATCTTGTGGCGTTCATCATCATCTTGAACTTTGCCGTCCAGTGCTACAAGCGTGAGTATGACCCAGGCTGCGGGTGGGAGCAGCAGATCGCATCAGCAGAGTGCAGCCAGAAGAGTGTCTGGAACGTCTTCTCGTGGTTCTTCAACATCGCCTTTCTGGTCGAGCTTCTGTGGAACCTCGCTGGGAGCTGGATCAAGCCTTTCTTTGGTGACCCGTGGAACCATTTCGATTGCGTCGTCGTGGGCCTCGGCGTCGTAGACATGATCGGAGTTGACCTTGGTAAGCTCAAGCTTCTGCGGATGGTGAGGGCCTTCAGGATCTTCCGTCTCTTCGGCCGCGTTCCGTCTCTCAGGAAAATCATACTGTCGCTTTTCCATGCAGGCGGCGGTGTGGGAAATGCGTTCCTGATCGTCATGATCGTGATGTGCATCTACGCCGTGCTTGCCGTCGATCTGTTCGG
>CAUYUJ010014676.1:35000-72363 GCA_963575745.1 Prorocentrum cordatum
TCAGTGGTGGGGTCACCTGGAGGGCGTCATGAGCGTCTGGCGGTGACGGTTTAGCGATTCGGTGTGTTTTGGGGCTGTCATGGAAGTCTCTTGTGGCGTCTTTGCGGCCTCTTGTGCACTGTGGCGCCCTGGAGGGGGCCTCTGAAACCCTCTTGGGGCGAGCTTTGGTCCTTCTGGGGCGGTTGTGGGGCGTCAGCAGGCGAAAAAGGCGGAATCCAACAGAAACAACCAAAAGCCAACGGGAAACCAATGAACCATGAGTCTACAGGCCCTTTTTGGGGGGCGTCGTGAAACCCTCTTGGAGCGTCTGGGGGGCGTTCTGCGCCGTCGGGAAGCTTGCGTGGAGCGCTCCAGGAGCGTGGTAGGCCGTCTGGAGGCGATCACGGGCTTCCGGGGGTGATTTTCCAGCGACTCGAGGGCGGGTCGGGGCTCTCTGGGCGGGCAGGCCTGGAGGCTCCTTGGACGCCTCCACAACTTCCCCGGGCGCTCCTCGAGGACACGTCGGCAGGCCAAGATTGGGCAATGCCCTGGGGAAGACACACAGATTCAGCAACCACACGCTTGAGGTTTCCACTGCGTCTACACATTGTTCATCTCTAATTATTCGAAAGTTGTTTGATTTTCTGGGGGGCCAAGATCCTTTCATTTCTAATTGTTCTATCCTGGGCCTCTTCCTGGCCACTAGGGGGCCAGGAACAAATAGAAATAAGCACAATTGGAAATGAGCACCATTAGAAATGCACGACGTCTACGACGGCGCCCGAGGCGCTCCAGGGAGGCCAAAGACGGCCCACAAACCCCCCAAGACGGCCCAACACGAGCCCGAGAGGGCTCCCCTGAGGTCGGGCGTGTCCCCCCTTACAGGCGGATTGTGGACGAAGAACAAAAGATACCCAGCAAGTCTTCAAAAACAGAAAAATATATATATACATATAAAAAAAACACAAAAAAAAAAACAAAAAAAACAAAAAAAACAAAAAAAAAAAAGTCCCATGACTACGTTTCACTTTTTTTGGATATCCCCCCTGTAGAGGGACGTGCCCGACGGAAGGCTCCCCAGGCGGCCTGGGCGGCCCTCCGGAGGAGGCCACGAGCGTGCCCGGCGGGGCCCCGAGGCCGTCCAGAGCGCGCCCAAGGCGGGCGTGCAGCACCCCCGCAGAGCGCTCCAAGCAAGGGCTCCCTCGAGGGCGCGAAGTTATTCGCGCTTCGCGCTTCGCGGTCCTCGCTCCTTCTCCCCCTCCTCCTCGTCCTCCTCTTCTCCCCCTTGGGGGGCGGCGCGAGAGCGCGAAGTTATTCGCGCTCTCGCGCTTCGCGCAGCGCGAAGCGCGAACTTAGGAGCCCTTGCCCAAGAGGCCCCACGTGGGCCTCAAGCAGGGCCTGGGGTCAGGTCTGGCCTGTCCCTCTACAGGAGGGGTATTCCAAAAATGGTCCAAAGATAGTCTGGGGACGAGTTGTTGACCATGTTTGACCATTTGGGGGCATTGTTTGACTACCTTTTATTTTTCGCCCCAAGTCCCCCTGTATGGGGGACAGGCCCGACTTAACGATAGGGTGGGTTGCATCTGCTGTCGAAGCCCAAGACGATGGCCAGCCCCGTGTCCGTCGGCTTGCGTGCGCCTCGCATCGTCTGGGGCCGTGGGCACCCCGATTTCAGGTCGAAGCCATCGCGCTTGAGACGGGGCTCACGGAGATGACGACTTACTTACGAGGCCTCGTGCTATGTTGCACACATCCATTGTAGCATTCATTCATTGGGGGGGACGCCAGGGCGTAACCGTCTGCAAAGAGAGTAGGGCCCGGAGGCTTCCAAAACGCATCCGGAGCCTTCCCTGACAGACGTCGGAGGACCAACGTCGGGCAACTCCCAGAGGAAAGCTGACGTTCTCAGCAATCGCGCGCTCGTGCTTTCCACTGCGCCTACGATTTCGCACGGGGCGCTCCAGGGATCCCCACGACGGCCCACGGAACCCTCAAGACGGCCCAAGGGCCTCCCTAGACAGCGTGGGAGCTTCCACGGAGGAGGCCCAGAGCGTGCCAAGAGGGGCCCTGAGGCAACCCAGACCACCCAAGGAACGTCCAAGACGCCCACCGAGTGCACCAAGACGCCCAGTGTGGACCTCAAGTAAGCCTTGCAGGCTCCCAAGTCGCCTCCGGAGCCTGCCCTGATGCTCCAGGAGAAGACGTCGGGAGGCCCAAGTTGTAGAGTCCCCCACGGGAAACGCACAGTTTCAGCAACCACGCGATGGGGGACTCACCACTGCGGCTACGGCGGCGCAGGAGGCGCTCCAGGGAGCCCCACGACGGCACCCGAGCCACCCACGTCAGCCCAAGACGACCCCAAGAGGATTCCCCAGACGGCCCCGCAGGCCCGATGGCAGAGCCCAAGAGGCTCCTCAGAGGCCTGGGCTCCTGAGCTTTCTAGGCCGCCCCCAAGAGGCCCCTGGGAGGTCCCAAGACGCCCCCAAAAAGCCCCCAAGAGGCGCCAATAAGCTCCAAGAGGCCCAGATGCCTTTCAGAGGACCCCAAGAGGCGTCCGAAAAGTCCTCACGATGCCCCCATGAGACCCCAAAAGGTCCCCAAGAGGCCCCCGGGATCCACGACGAGGCCCCGAGAGACCCCCAAGAGCCCAAGAGGCCCCACCAGGCCCCCAAAAAGCCCCCAGAGGCGCCCGAGGTCCCAATGATTGTGATTCCCGTTGGCACGACGGTGCCGAAAATGCACGTGTGCATGCACAGCAGTGGACACAGCCTGAGGCTCAAGATTTTTCGCTGTACAAAAAAAGTGCGAGCGCCAGGAGAGGCACTTCAGTTGAAGAAACACACTGGGCACCAGAGGGGGGAGGTCAATTGATTTTTCATGTATCTACCATATGCTGGGGCACCGGGGCCCCAGGCCCGGGGCTGGGACACCCTCCCGGGTTCCCCCCCCCTTCTTGAGCTCCCCCCCCCCCTGGGGGGCCTCCCAGGCCTCCCCACGGCCGCCTTTAAAACACACGGATAGGCGACGAGAGCGGCGCAGCATGACCCAAGACGCCCCGAGATGGCCTCCAGACGCCCGAAGAGCTTCCAAGAGGCCCCCAAGAAGGCTCCAACATGCTCCACAAGAGGGCCCCGGATAGCCAAAATTGCCCCATTCCTTTCGGAAAAAGTATAGTTCAGAGCTTCGATTGCAATGTCGTAACAGCGGCCCAAGAGGCACCCAAGATCGCCCCAGGACAGCCCCAGAAGCCCCTAAGAGAGCCTCAACACGGCCCAAGAGAGCCCCAAACAGTTCAAGGGTCGCCCAAGGCTGCCCAAGATGGACCCCAGAGGGGCTCAAGAGCGGAAACTCTGACTCACATGTCGAGTCCTCCGCCAAAAGTTGTTCCCCCGGACTGCCAGCAGGCCCCCAAGAGGTCGAATAGAGGCCCCAATAGGCCCTCAGACAGCCCCCAAGAGGCTTCAAAACAAAACTGGCTCCTGAAGGCGCACGAGAAGCATGCCAAGGGACCCCACAACAGGTATCCAAGAAGCCTCTGTCTCACAACCCAGGCACGGTGGCGGCGTCATGAGCCGAAGACCAGTGATAAGCAAAGAATGAGCCTGGCGAAGGGCGCAACTCTCTGCAGTCACATGTAGCGCAGTGCGCGGCCGTCGCTTCATATACCGCGCGCCGCGGGGCAGTGGCATAGGGGGCTGCTGCCGAGCAAGCGTGCGCAGGCGCGCCGAATCCCTTGTTGAGCACGGGCCGCGTGAAGGAAGTGCCGAAATCGCTGGCCCAACCGGCCAGAGGCGTGCTAAAATCTCCGGTAACTGGTTAACAATATTTCTAGTTCGCGCGCGCGGGGCGGCCCCTGGGGGTCCCACGGCGAAAAGTATCCCGACCGCAGCCCGACCAGGTCTACCCAGCGATGGTTTTGAGGGCCTTTTTTCGACACCCCTCACGAGGATCGTGGCCTCCGAGGGGGGTCCACTCGACTACCCCGCCCCAAGAGCCCCCCAAGAGGCCCAAGAGGGCCCCAAGACGCCGCCAAGGAGCCCCAAGAGACCCCCAAGAGGCCCCCAAGAGGCCCCCAGGAGGCCCCAAAGAGGCCCCCGAGAGGCTTCAAAGAGGCCCCATAGAGCGCTCGAGGGCCGGCGGAATGAGCGAAGCGATTAAATTATCTGGATACACCCGCGGCAACACGCCCACTGACGCCGCAGGTGGAGCTCCCTGTGGGGCACGACCCATGTGAGGCATGTGGCGAAATGAGCGGGGGGGCGCCATGTGAAGTTGCCCATCGGTGTCACAGGCGGATCTCCTTTTGGGGCAAGATTCACGCGAGGGGCGTGCCAAACTGAGCGGGGCACGTTGTGCGAAACTTGTCTCTGGAGCTGTGGGTGGTGCTCCCTGTGGGGCACAATCCGCATTAAAGGTGTGCCACAATGGGCGGATTAGACGACCTTCCTGGCAATTGGGGGCCTCAGAGTTTTTTTTTGAAGGCAGCTTGGAGCCGTCTACGGGCGGCCACCCACCTGACAAATGCATCACTCAATGCGTGTATGTATGGGCGGTTGGATGGGCTTGTGGTGTTTGAGCGCTTGTGAGGAGAATCGATGGACGTCTGGATACATGATTTCACAGGTGGGTCATGTGCGGTGTTTTCTTTGCTGCCCGGATGAAACTAGTTGGATGAAGGTATCCACCGATTCCAGATGACAGGATGTATGGACGAGCGTATGGTTGAATTGGTGTCGGAACGGACGGGTGTATAGATGTGTACACGTACGCTTGTAGGACACAGTAGACACGCGCCAGGATTTGAGCGCGCGCGAAGCGCGCGACGACCCCTCAAGCCCCAAGAGGTCCCAAGGCTCCCAGCATTTCCAAACCCTGGCCCCAAGCCTGAGGCCCCCTAAGTGAATCACGGGGCCTCTAGGGCCTCCCCTGGGCCGCTTAAAGCAGCTCCAGGGGGCACGAATGAGCGACCAGAGCTGACCAATAGGGCAGAGGGGCAGCTCGAGCGCTTGCAAGGCGGGTCAACACGATCTAAATAGCCCGCTTGATTGGCCCAGGGGTCTCGGAGCACAAAATCACCGATGTGTCATTGGCTCTTGTGTGATTATCGCATACTTGTTTGTCCGCTCCTCTGGGCGCCCACGGCAGGCCAAGAGGCCCCCAAGCTCGCCCCTAGATTGCCGAAAAGAGCCATAAGACGGCCCACGAAGGGCCCACGCTGGCCCAAGAGGGGCCCAAGGCGGCTCAAGATGGCCCTACGAGGGCCCCCAGAGTGGCTCAAGACGGCCCAAGAGTGCCCCCATATTGGCGCAAGACGTCCCAAGGGATCCAAGAGGGCCCCAAGACGGCCCAAGATGGGCTCAGCCAGTCAGGAGCTGGTCGCTCGTGTCCTCCCTCCATCATAGCTTCCATTGTCCTCTCCTTGCAAGTATGATATTTTATCGTCCAGCAGCGGGGAGTCTTCAGCGGGCTCGTCAGGCTGCCAAGACCGTTTTTGCTCTCGGACCGCTCAAACTAGGCGGAATAGATTTGCAGGTGACGTCCGTCTGTTGTCAGGGCAGCAGCTTCCATTCCTTACAAAGTTCAGGAGCTGGTCGCTCGTGTCTTCACTCCATCCTACATTCCAGGCTCTCTTTGCAATTAGTTTTAAATGTTCAGCGACGGGGAGTTTTCAGCGGGTCACTTGGTATGCCACTCGCGCACGGGCGTGCCATGTTGTTGGGCCGCAAGACCGTAACAGGCATTCAACAAGCTCCTTCCAAAAGCCCTCGAGACGGCCACAAGACCGTGGTGGAGGAATCGACCGTAAGCAGCAGCGAGGGAAGGAGGGCTTCGGAGGCACGGCGGGAGGGATGGTGGATCGAAGGACGGGAAAGTAAGATAAGGAACGTGAGGAGGAAGAAGGGCTGGAGAGGGAATGGAAGGGCTTGCGGGGGGAGAAGAATGCAGGGCAAGCAGCGATTGGGATTTATCGCGTTGCCACTCGCCCCTCCGATGTTACACACTGTAGGATAGATATATACATATATATATATATACACACACACGGCTTGCTAGAACCTGAGTGCTACAGGTTCCCAACGTTGCTCCTGGGTTAGTTTAGCTGTCCCCTTTGGGGGTCCCTCTTGTGTGGCCGTCTTGGGGGCTTCTTGGGCCCCTGGCGGGGACCTCGTGGGCAGTCTTGGTGCTACCTTGGGTATCTTGAGCGGCTTTTTGGACGCGCGCGGGGCCCGAACAGGCCGTCAGTATCAAATCGCACCAGAACTGAAGTGTTCGGATTATGTTGGTCTCTGAAGCTGGCCCCAAGAGCTCCCCCACACAGCTCCAGGGAGCCAAGGGAGGACCTTGAGACGGGCTGGGGCTTGTTAAGCTTCGCTTCCGTGCCAGATCCTGACCCCAGAAACTCCTGGAGGCCCGCAAAGAGCCAAAAACATGCGCGGTCAAGAAGTCGGCGGCGAGCGAGGGGGGGAAATGAGAGTAGGCGGGCCTTCTCAGAAGGCTCGGAAGTCCCCAGGCCTTCTGAGAAGTGTTCGAGGCCTTCCCCAAAGACACAGGAAAAAAATGCCCACAAGGCGCGAGGACTTCTGAGAAGTCCTGTCGCCTTCTGAGAAGGCCTTCTCCTTCTCACTTTTCCCCCTCGCTCGCCGCCGATATTGGTTTCTGGGTCATATCCTGGGTCTCAGGCGGCCGTTCGGGACGATCCAGGCATCCCGAAACGCTCCCGGCGAGGCGCAGCCGCTGGAACGCATCCCGAGGCTGGAAAACCGAAGCTAGAACCCGAAACTTCTCCTTCTCACTTCCCCCCCCTCGCTCGCCGCCAAAAAAAGGGCCTCACCTTCGGCGGCGCCTCGCCCTCGGCGGCGAGGCGAGTGCGCCGGCGGAAGCCCTGCGGGAAGCGGCGGAAGCAAGATCGAGGCGCCCACGATCTGGGGCCTAGGGCCTCTGGACTCGGCCAAGTCTGCGTTCCAGAGCGTCCACAACTCTTCCCCCTCGAGGAGGAGGAGGAGGAGGAGGAGGACGGGGAGGAGGGCTTGGAGGAGGAGGAGGAGGAGCAGGAGCAGGAGCAGGAGCAGGAGGAGAAGGAGGAGGGGGAGGAGGGCTTGGAGGAGGAGGAGGAAGATGAGGAGGAGAAGGAGGAGGAGGAGGAGGTGCCGCAGGCCCTCGCCATGCCGCTGGCGAGGCGGCCCGTGCCTGAGTCGTCCCGAGCGGCCGCCGGAGGCCCGAGGCATGACCCGAGAGCGGGACGGCGAGGAGAGCGGGCCAGCTGCACGTCGCACAGTCAATGCGCACAGTTGGTGTCACTAACTGTGCGCATCCTCACTGTGAGAATGGGCAACCTTGCCATGGGTACCCTTGCATCCTTGCCTCCTCGGTCCACCTTTTGACCACCTTCGTCGGCCGCGCCCCGCTCCGAGGAGCTTCGAAACGGGCGTCCAAGACCCTCGCATCCTTGCCGCGCATCCCTGCGAATACGGGCCAACTGTAAGAGTGGCCCTTCGACGGAGTGACCTGAGCTGGGCGGCTGTCGGGGGGGGGGGGGGCGCGGGAGGGCCAAGCCCGAGCGCGCTGGCCGCCAGCGTCGCACCCGCAGGCCACGATCGGCGGGCCGCGCGCCAAGGGTCGCTCGACGCCATGATTTGTTCATGACGTGTGCCCTTGGCAGTCTGGACCCATATCCCGAGACCGGTTTTTCATCCTGAGTCGCTTCTTGAGGGTTCCAAGGCGTCCAAGGCCCTCGATAGGCACACAGAGGTTGAAAATAGGGAAAAAATCCGTCGAGATTTTTGTTATGATCCCAGGGGGTCTGTGAGAGGAGAGGCGCCGGCGGCGGCGACGGCAACGACGACGCGGGCGCGGACGAGGACGTGGAAGAGGACGCGGAGGACGATCCGCGGAGGGGCGCGGCCGAGCGGAGGGCAACCGCAGCTGCGACTAGCGCGCGAGCCCCGCCCCCCCCCCCCCTGCCGGGAGGAGGTCATGCCGCAGGCCCCAGGCGCGCTGGAGCGCACGCTGGCGGCGCTCGACCCCCTGGCTGGCTGGCCCCCAGCGCTCGTCCAGGACGGCCGGCCCCGGCCTCACGCCTCCGAGGCAACGTATGGGGGAGGATAGGCCCAGGGGGGCGACGCAGCGCAGCGAAGCGCCCGATCGGCCCAGCGCCGGTCCTGATAATACAGAACACGGGGATAAGCACGCGCGGCGACTGTTCCTTTGGAATGCCACCGGGACAGTCTGCGGGAAACATCGCAGCAGCATCATCATGTGTTCTTCTCGGCATATCGCGCCGGCATAACCAGGCCTGGGGGGGGAGGGAAGGGGGGGAGTGAGCAGGCACCGGCCGTCCCGGCAATCCTATAGGGCTACCACGAAATCTGATTAGAACCTCAGAATGTTCTAAGAGCAAAAGCAATGTTCCTAGAACGTAAACCCGATGTGCTAAAACAAGACAGCCTTGGCCAGAAATGCTCTGAGAACATGTCGCGCAGACCACAGCAGGGTCTCAGAACCTTCTTCGGTGGGCCTACAGGCAGGCCAGCCAGGACGCTGCGCCACTGCTTGAAGGGAGGGGGGCGGAGGGGAAGGGCGGCAGGGGGCACCAACGGCGATCAGTCTGTCCATCTCTACCTCGGCCTTCCACGCCGTCGGGGGCAACGAGTCGATCCCCAGCCGCCCAGGGCTCGCCGAGAGGACCCCGAGGGCCCACCCCGCCCCGGCAGGACCGCGCGGTCTCGCCATCGGGGGGCCATCGCCAGTCTGCTGGCGATGTGTCGCCGACGCCAGGTCGGAGTCCCCCACCCGCCCTGAGCCAGTTCTCCCCCCCCCCTCCACCACGTTCCCCTTCAGTCGGCTAGGCGTAAGAGTGACCTTTCGCAGGGGTGACTTTTGGTGCGGGCACAGATGGGCCCCCAGATGGCTGAAAGCGAAGCAGTAGCAGCTGCTTGCGCGCCCAGGTTTGGCCCCCCCCGCGGCCCCCAGAAAGCCGCGCACCAAAGGTCACTCTTACCCAGGGTCACTCTTGCGCATAGCCGACTCAACGCCGCGGGAGGGGCCCTCTGCCAGAGCGGCACTTGGTGCTGGCCCGCCAGTCTGGGCCTCCCACACGGGGCCCGAGCGGGCGGGGTCGGGCGGAGCATCGCGCCCGCGTCGCCCATGCATCGCCGACGGCGCCGACGCATCGACGAGGCATCAGGGATGCACTGGCGATGCGGCGCGACCCTCCGACCCCATCAGCTCGGACTCCGTCTGGGAAGCCTCGAGCCTTCAAGCAGTGGCGCAACGTCCCGGCTCGCCTATAGGCCTCCCAAAGAATGGTCTAAGCACTTCTTGTGGTCTGCAAGAGGCGTTCTCAGAACATGTCTGGCCGAGACCGTGTTGCTTTAAAGTATTGGGTTTATGCTATAAGAACATTGCTTTTGTTCTTAGGACATGTCTGGGCTCTAAGAACATGTCGTGGTAGGCCTACAGGAATGCCGGGGCGGTCGCTACCTGCTCAGAGCCCGGGGGCCCCCGAGCGCCGGTTGCGCTGCAGTGGCAGCGAGGCCTCTCCGTGGTCGGGCTCGCGGCCCGCACGCCCGCGCGTGTTTGCCCGGGCGGTGCCTGGCAGCCCGCTGGGGTGCCGAGCGGGGCGGGACGAGGACGACGACGGCTTCCTCCTGATCTCAAGGCGTTCCCCTCCTCCTCCTCCTCCTCCTCCTCCTCCTCCTCCTCCTCCTCCTCCTCCTCCTCCCTTCCGTCTCCTCCTCCTCCTCCTCCTCCTCCTTCTCCTCCTCCTCCTCCTCCTCCTCCTCCTCCTGTCGCGGCCTCAGGTTCCAGATGGCGCCCCCTGGTTCCTGGGGTGACAAGTCGTGATGGAGGTGGCCCAGTGTTTGTTCCCAGTGGGGTACCTCAATGGACTCATCCCCCAGGGCAGGCAAGAGGAAAAAGGGAGCCACGCAGAGTTGTCGTGGGGGGGGGGGGGGGGGGGGGGGGCCATCCCGACCCCCACGAGTGGCGTTGACTGAACAGTCCTGGGCGTCCCCGAAGCAGTCCTGGCCTTGTCGACTCCTTCCCGAGGCGTGCTCACTACAGGGCTTCGCTTGCATGGGGCCCATACGAGCAGGGTGGCCCTTTTGCCTCCAGGTTACGCGCTGGGCCTGGTGACGGCCCGAGGCCACCTGGCCGAGAGGCCAGACAGTGGCGGGGGGCCCGCGCCCCTTGCCGCGCGCTGCTGCCGAAGAGCGGCACGGCGTGCTGCCCCTCAGCATGAGGCGTGTGCGTGTGTATGAGTGACGTTGTGCCCTGCACCTCTCCGCTGCGCCCCCGGCCCCACCGTCGACGATGCTCGTCCGATGCACCCGCGGGCAGTCCGGCCCGAAGAGCAGCATCGTCAGTTCGCCCGAGGCGCGATCCAAGCCAGACAGGCCGCCGGCGGCGGAGCGGCCAGCTGCCTCGGCACGCTGCGGCGCACCGAGCGGGTGCTGCCTCTCCCCTCCCCTGTCGTCTCCTTCCTCGCCCCTGTCCTCCTCCCCCTCATCCTCATGCTTCGACCTCCACCTCCCTCCTCCTCCTCCTCCTCCTCCTCCTCCTCCTTGGATAGTTGTTTTCCGCGGAGGCATTGGCAACGCGAGGTGTGCTTCCTGGACGTGATGTCGCCAGGTTTGTTCTGAAGGGCATTATGTTAGGGTCCTTCGATGCATTCGACGAACACGCCATGCACATCCCGCGCACCATTAATCTGCATGCTGACCATATTACTGTCTCCATCGTAGGTACCGTAGCTAGTGTGGTTTCGTGGGCAACCAAAGTCATACGGCTTATCGCACATGTACAAGATAACATGGGGGTTCCAGCAGCTAGACGCAAGATGAAAGTTTCCAGCAGCTCATGCAAGCTAGGCAGGCGTGTGCGTGCTAAGTTGGGGGCTCTGAAATACGCACACTGCAGCGCTCTAGAGGTCCTGGGGATCGAAGTGGGCTCCGGTCGGACCCTCCAGTTCGGCTAGCTTCGCTCTCGCGTTCGTCTCGCGTCGCGAAGGGCCCCGAGGTTCCGAATGGTCCGATGTGCCAGGCCGATCGCGCGCAAGTTCGTTGAGCATTACCATCAGCAGTGCATTATGGCATGGGGCTGCACGGAGCCCCCACGCAGCCTAGGTGCGAGCTGTACTCTGGCAGGCGTGGCATCCGGCCGGTGCAAGTACCAGCTCCTGGATCACCTCTTCGCCTGCAAGGCAGTATGTACTCAGACCCCCAGGTGGGTGCCGGGGTCGCCCCGCTCTCTCCGTGGGAGCTGCTCTGGCGAGATCGCTGCTTGCCGAAAGGTTGTCTCGACGGGGCATGGAAAAGGCAGATCCAGAAAGTCGGCTGTGCTGCTAAGCCATGGACACGTATTGCTGGGCCTGCTGGGGCAATGTTGATAGTCCTCCAGGACCTCCACTGGACCTTCCCCCCATCGTTCCTATGGCGCACTGATTTGGGAGATGTTCTTGGTCTTAGGGAGGAGGCCCCACCATCCATCAAGATTATTGCGGCAGAAGCGGCTGCGCGTAGGCTTTGGAATCAACGGGCCAGACGGCCCAGCATTCCAGGGGATCACGCGAGGCCCAAGGAGCCCCTGGGGCTCCGGATGGAGCCCATCTTGCGACTGCTCAGTGAGGTCTGCGATCGCGAGGACCCTGAAAGGAGGATCTGACGGATCCGAAGGTCCTGAAGACCCCAAGGAACCACGAGCCCCCAGCAGGCCAGGGGTACCAGACATGCGTGAAGCGGGTGTGCTTCGTGCGAGCGCTGGTGGTCCTTTTCAAATTCATTGCTTTGCCGATCGGCGCCGACCCTCGCTTCCCCCCCCCTCTCCCCCCTTCCCCTGGAGTAGATCTTGGCTGTTTCTGGCGCCTGTTTCGAGCAGGTGGAGCCTCCCCCAGAGGACGCACTGTGGCAAACAATCGCGCTGCGCAGAGGTCCGGAGCCAGACCCCCTGCCCCCCTCCCACCCCTCCCGCCCAATGTCGAAACGCCGAACAAGAAAAAGTTCACTGGTTGGCGGAGGTATGCGGTCACATCAGCGGATGTTCCAGCGCGGTTATTGCGACGTCGCCCAGCGCCCGCGCAGTCCACCCCCTACAGCGTGCGACAAGCACCACATCAGATCGGTATGTCCCAGCAATGATGGAGGCAGGCGAGAATGTGTTGTTGATGTTGACCGTCGTAGCTTTCCAGATTGTGAGCGTGATGATTGGATGTGTGGGATGGAGGCATGGTCGGACGATCGTGCTGTCCAGCTTTGCCTCCCAGAGAGACTACGTCGCGGTGGCATGCGCAATACGGTAGTGCTGACTTCCTCACAGGAACGATCTTTATTGGCGGTGCTTGCCAGAAGGTTTGGCACTGGCCCGATGGTGCTCGTGCTCGACAGGGGTTTGCTCAAGTTCAGGGACGCGCTGTAGAAACTCTATAATACGGGCCCTTGCCAGGCCACATACAGTCTTCTCCTAGGACCGAGCTTTTTGCGTTCTTCCAGGTTTTGCAGGTTAGCGTTCTGCCCGCGCTGGTTTACACGGACTTCAAAGGGTTCGCTGGCGGGCTCTACAGGGGCTCTGACTGGCGCCTTCCTCCCCGCCGTACCAATGTTGAGTTGTAGGGGGCCATTTGGGCCAAACCTCGAGACCCAGGGGACCTTTGCGACATCCTGCGCGTCGAGCGCGTCAGGGCCCAGCTCGCTCGGAGCAGTCGGTGGGCGGACTGCGCCGCCACCCAAGGCCGAGACTTGCATGCTGCGCCAGCCTCCGCCGTGAAGGCTACGAAGATAGCCTGAAAGAATGTGTGTAAGTGTCTTTGGTGGATGGTCACCGCGCACGGTCATCATATTTAAGCTAAAAAAATACACCACTCTGCCACGTAGGAAACGGGCCCAGAGGGCCTGGGGGCCTAATGGCCCCGACCCGCCCCCCCTGAACTTCCAGCGTCGGCGCGTCTTGTAGTCCAGCTCCAAAGCGGGGCACCTGGAGGTACCACTCTTGCGGGAGGGGGGCGACCGTCGCGAGGACCCGGGATCGCCTCTCCCTCCTCGCCTGCCCTGCCCTTCCTCGCGCCATGGCTGCCACGCCCGAGCTCGAGGCAAACCCGCCTCCGAAGGGCGAGGGGGGCCCCCCCCCCTGCCTGGGGGAGCGGCGGAGGATCCCGCCATCCTCCTCCTCCTGCTCCTCCTCCTGCTCCTCCTCCTCCTCCTCCTCCTCCTCCTCCTCCTCCTCCTCCTCCTCCTCCTCCTCCTCCGCCGTCGCCTGCCTCGTTCTCACGAGGCGGCGGAAGGTGGCCAGGGGTCCTCGACCACGTCGGCTGGTCGGGCCCTCGACGCCGGCACGCCCGGGAAGGAGGCGGGCCCGCGCAAGCGGAGCGCGGATCGTGGCCCCGCCGCCGTTGCTTCCTTCTCCTCGTCGGATCCTCGCTCGGTCCGCCCGAGGGCCCCGTTCGCCCCCGCGGTCAGACAGCGGCCCCGAGCTGCGGGAGACTCGCAGCTAGCCGTCATTTCGTCTGCACCACCACCGCCACCAGAGCCTGGCCCGATTGTCAAGCGCAGGCGCACTGGGGCGGGGGCCAGAGGAAGGCCCGCGCTGAATCAAGCCACATTCCCTGCTGCGCCCCTCCCGCTGAGTAGCCTCACGCTGCCCATTCACGCGCGGTGTCGCCGCCTTGTTGCGTCATCGGTGCAAGTTCTCATGTGCACCCGGTGTGTAAGTTATAGTACAGGACAGGCTGGCCTCCCCATGCTCGATGGCAGTGTGCCCGACAAGGTGTCGGCCCGCGCTGCCAGGAATCTCAAGCTGTTCCCAGGAGGTCGGCACCCAGGGGGCGAAGGGAAGCCCGACTCCCGAGTTCTCGTGGCCGCTCGGCCTCTCGAGGTTGGAGGCCCCGAAGCGCCCTGGGTCACTACTCCAATCCGTTTTTCCTCAGCTCGTCCAACGGTCCACGTGCTTGTCTTTGGGGGGTGGCCATGCTGCGAGGGAGAGAGGCACGCTCGCCTCGCTTGCGCGCGCCCCCGCCCGCTTCCGCTTCAGCACGCGGGACCGCCCCGATCCTGCCCCCTGCGCCGCGCCCCGCCCGCCGCGCCCCCTCGGGTGGGCGGGCGGGGCGCCTTTCGACGCCCGGGGGGGGCCTCCCGAGGCCGCCCATGGGCCTGCGCACGCCCTGCGCCCATGGGAGCGCGGCGTCCGCCAGGCAGAGTCTCACCCTCCTCCCCACACCTTTCAGCGGCGTCCCCCGCCCCACCCCCCCCCCTGCCTTCCCTCCTCCCCCCGAACCCCGACGTCCTGAGTTTTGCCAGGACGTCGGCCCCCGGAAGTCTCGACGCATTACCCCGGACCCGCGTTTCATCCTGAGTCGTTCTTGTTGACGGCCCCGAGGCCCCGCAAGGGCCCCCAGATGCCAGAAATCGTGACAAACTTGCCGTCGTGATTTCTGCATGACTCGAGGGGGTCTAAGTCCCTCCCTCCCTCCCTCCCTCCCTTCTCGTCCCCCTTGTCACCCTCCCTTCCTCCCTCCTCGTCCTCGGTGGTTATCTGCCGTCCTCTGAACCCTGCGCACGCGCCAGGAGCTCACAGACTTGGCCCTGGCTTGCATGGCTTCCAAGGACCGGCGGCGGAGGAGGAGGAGGAGGAGGAGGAGGCGGAAGAGCAGAAGGAGGAGGAAGAAGAGCAGCAGGAGGAAGAGGAGAGGGAGCGCAAACGGAAGCCGAGGCAGCGAGCAGGAGGAGAAAGGCGCCGCTCGCTCCTTTTCAGGCTTCACGCCGGCGGCGCCGGTGCCCCAGCGGAGAGAGGGGCAACCACTTGAAAGCGAGGCCGATGGCGTGTTCCAGGCTGCCTCCCAGAGTCCACCGCGGGGGCGGGGCGGAATTCCGAGGCCACAGAAGCCGAAGAGGGGCTCCAGAGCACGGGCGCGCCGTGGCAGCGACAGCGGCAGCGACGACGACAGGACGACGATGAGGACAGGTCGGCGGGTCGGCATCGTTCAGGAGGGGAAAAACACACAGGCACAATTAAGTTGCGACTTCCAAGAAAAGATTGGATAGCATGGGAAGTGAGGGGGGAAGACGCAAATCAAGAAAGCATGGGCACATATGAGGGATCCCAGGATTTGCGTGTATTTAGTTGTGTGCTCCTGGGCCCCTCCCCCCTCTGCTCCGATCCTGGGCCCCAGGGGCGCTGCACAGACCCTCCTGGTCTCGGCCCCGTGGAGGGGCGCGTGCGCCGCGCCGGGGGTCCAGGACGACCCTGGCCGGGCGCTGTGGTGGTGCGCGTGGGTGCCTTCTGCGCACCTGCAGCCTTTTTGCAGGCGCAAACTCATCAGAGGACGCAAAGGTGACGAGACGATAGATCAGGCGCCGCCCGGGGCCTGTTTGACAGGGCCCGCCCTGTCTGCATCCTGCTCCTCGTCCACGTCCTGCGCCTCCAGAGAGACCGGCAACACGTAAGAGTGACCTTCCGCCAGGGTGACCTTTGACGCGGGTACACTGGGGTCCTCAGAGCGGCTCAACGCGATGCGGTAGCAGCGGCGTGCGCGCTCGGGTTTGGCCTCCCCGCGCCCCCCGATATCCGCGCACCAAAGGTCACTCTTGCCTGGGGCCACTCTTGCGTGAAGCCGAGGCGAGAAGGGGCCGCACTGCAAGCTCGGCTGCCACCAGCGCCTCCCCACCTCAGAGCTCCCCAGCACAACTGCCTGAGCACGGCGACCACGGTGGCGTCGAATGGCGGAGTGCAGAAGGGGTCGGCGCAAGGGGGGCGGGAGAAACATGGGCGGGGGGGGACTCCTTAGAAGGCGGGGGGGGGCGTCTCAGAAGCCATCCCCAGTTTCTGAGGAGCCTTCCCAGAAGCACCCGGCCTTCTGAGAAGGCCACCGGCCTTCAAGACGCACCCCGCCTTCTCAGAAGGCCACCCCCCTCGCGCCACCCCTTTGTGCGCGCCGCCGCCTCGCGGCGGCCTTTGAGCTCCACGAGTCCGATCCGGGCCTCTGCGAGCCAACTTCCCAGAGATCCGACGCACGGACTTTCCCAACGCGGGGCCCCAGGGCCCCCTGGGGAGGAGGAGGAGGAGGAGGAGGAGGAGGAGGAGGAGGAGGAGGAGGAGGAGGAGGAGGAGGAGGAGGAGGAGAGAAGGAGGAGGAGGAGGAGGAGGAGGAGGAGGAGAGGAGGAGGAGGAGGAGGAGAGGAGGAGGAGGAGAGTGGGAGGAGGAGGAGGAGGCGGAGGAGGAGGGCAGCTTCTGATCCCGAGCCGCCTCTTGGCACTTCCGGGGCCCCGCCAGGGGGCCCCCGGAGAGGCCGAGGGCGGCGAAGCACCTCCGCCCTGGCTCGCTCGGCGCGTTGGAGGCCTGGGTCTGCGCGCGCCCCTGCCGTCCGCCCGGTGGTCGGTCCGTCCGCACGCCATCGTCGCTGGTCGTCGCCGCCGGCCGTCGTCGTCGTCGTCGTCGGTGTCGTCGTCGTCGTCGTCGCCACCGTCGTCGTCGTCGGTCCTCGTCGTCGCCGTCGTCGTCGTCGTCGCCTGCCGCGCCGCCGCGCCCCAGCGGAGGCCGTGGCGCGGCCGTGTGCGGCCGAGGCGGCGGCGCGGCTGCGGGAGCAGTGCGGCAGGCTCTGCCAGGGGCGCCGGGCCGCGGGGACGCGCGCCCGAGGCGGCGCGCCGCCGCCGCGCCTCGCCGCCGTCTTCGCCACCGTCCTCCTCCGCCTCCTCCTCCTCCGCCTCCTCCTCCTCCTCCTCCTCCTCCTCCTCCTCCTCCCCTCCTCCCTCCCTCCCTCCCTCCTCCCTCCCTCCCTCCCTCCGTCATCCTCCCTCATCCCTCATCCTCGTCCCTCCCCTCCCTCATCCTCCCTGCTCCCTCCTCCTTCTCCTCTCCTCCTCCTCCTCCTCCTCCTCCGCCCCTCCGCCTCCGCCTCCGCCTCCCTCCGCCTCCTTCTCCTCCCTTCTCCTCCTCATCTGTCCTCTTTCCTCCTCCTCCTCCACCTCCTCCTCCTCGTCCTCCTTCTCCTCCTCCTCCTCCTTCTCCTCCTCCTCCCCCTCCTTCTCCTCTTCCTCCTCCCCTCCCTCCCTCCTCCCTCCTCATCCCCTCCTCCTCCTTCTCCGCCTCCCGCCTCCTCCTCCTCCTCTTCCCTCTCCCTCCTCCCTCCTCCCTCCTCCCTCCTCCTCTCCTCCCACCTCCCTCCTCCTCCTCCTCCTCTCTCTGCTCCCCCTCCCTCCCCCCTCCTCCCTCCTCCATCCACCCCCCTCCTCCCTCCATCCTCCTCCTCCATCCTTCATCCTCCTCCTCCTCCTCCTCCTCCTCCTCCTCCTCCTCCTCCTCCTCCTCCTCCTCCTCAAGCCGGTTTAGAACATTCCATTTTGACCCAAGGTAGGTTTTGTTCAGTCCGCGGTGTTTCGTCTTTGCGGATGCCTCGTCTTTCCGGATGCGGTGTTCCTTCCGCGGTGCTTGGTCTTGTCGAGAAGATGCTAGTTCCCTCGAAGCGACAATCAAGAGTTGCGGTCGGACAAAACAATGGAGCGAAGCACTGTGGTTGCTCCGCGAAGGAATTCGGTTCGGTGTGCAATTCGTCCCAAGCCACTACGTTGCGACTGTCAGCGCATGCAGAAGAAGCGGGCAATGGCATCACGCGCTGTCAGTGCTGAGTGAGATGTGGAAGTTCAAGGTGGAGCCCGACGTCATCAGCTACAATGCTGGGATCAGCGCCTGCGGGAAAGGCGAGCAGTGGCAGCGGGCGCTGGCGTTGCTGAGCGAGATGCGGGAAGTAAAGCTGGAGCCCAGTGTCATCAGCTACAGCGCTGGGATCAGCGCTTGCGAGAAGGGCGAGCAGTGGCAGCGGGCGCTGGCGCTGCTGAGGGAGATGCGGGAGGCGAAGCTGGAGCCCAACGTCATCAGCTGCAGCGCTGGGATCAGCGCGTGCGGGAAGGGCCAACAGTGGCAGCGGGCGCTGGCGCTGCTGAGCGAGATGCGGGAGGCGAAGCTGGAGCCCAGCGTCATCAGCTGCAATGCTGGGATCAGCGCGTGCGAGAAGGGCGAACAGTGGCAGCGGGCGCTGGCGCTGCTGAGCGAGATGTGGGAAGTAAAGCTGAAGCCAGACGTCATCAGCTACAGCGCTGGGGTCAGCGCGTGCGGGAAGGGCGACCAGTGGCCGCAGGCGCTGGCGCTGCTGAGCGAGATGCGGGAGGCGAAGCTGGAGCCCAACGTCATCAGCTACAACGGTGGGATCAGCGCGTGCGAGAAGGGCGAACAGTGGCAGCGGGCCCTGGCGCTATTGAGCGAGATGGGGGAAGTAAAGCTGGTGCTCAACGTCATCAGCTACAGCGCTGGGATCAGCGCGTGCGGGAAGGGCCAAGAGTGGCAGCGGGCGCTGGCGCTGCTGAGCGAGATGCGGGAGGCGAAGCTGAAGCCCAACGTCATCAGCTGCAATGTTGGGATCAGCGCGTGCGAGAAGGGCGAACAGTGGCAGCGGGCCCTGGCGCTGTCGAGCGAGATACGGGACGCAGAGCTCGAGCCCGATGCCATCAGCTACAGCGCTGGGATCAGCGCGTGCGAGAAGGGCGGGCAGTGGCAGCGGGCGCTGGCGCTCTTGACCGAGATGCGCGAGGCGAAGCTGGAGTCCGACGCCATCAGCTACAATGCTGGGATCAGCGCGTGCGGGAAAGGTGAGCGGTGGCAGCGGGCGCTGGCGCTACTGAGCGAGATGTGGGAAGTGAAGCTGGAAGCCGACGTCATTAGCTACAATGCTGGGATCAGCGCCTGCGAAAAAGGCGAGCACTGGCAGCGGGCTTTGGCGCTACTGAGCGAGATGCGGGAGGCGAAGCTGGAGCCCAACGTCATCAGCTACAGCGGTGTCGTTAGCGCGTGCGAGAAGGTCGGGCAGTGGCAGCGGGCGCTGGCGCTGCTGAGCGAGATGCGGGAGGCGAAGCTGGAGCCCACTGTCATCAGCTGCAACGCTGGGATCAGCGCGTGCGAGAAGGGCGAGCAGTGGCAGCGGGCGCTGGCGCTGCTGAGTGAGATGCGGCAAGTAAAGCTGGAGCTCGACGTCATCAGCTACAGCGCTGGGATCAGCGCGTGCGAGAAGGGCGAGCAATGGCAGCTGGCTCTGGTGCTGCTGTGGGACATGTGGGGGGCGAAAGTGGAGCGCAACATAATCAGCTACAGCGCTGGGATCAGCGCGTGCGAGAAGGGCGAGCAGTGGCAGCGGGCGCTGGCGCTGCTGAGCGAGATGCAGGAGGTGAAGCTGGAGCCCAGCGTCATCAGTTACAATGCTGGGATCAGCGCGTGCGAGAGGGGCGAACAGTGGCAGCGGGCGCTGGCGCTGCTGAGGAAGATGGGGCAGGTGAAGCTGGAGTCCGACGTCATCAGCTACAACGGTGTCGCCAGCGCGTGCGAGAAGGGCGAGCAGTGGCAGCGGGCGCTGGCGCTGTTGAGCGAGATGCGGGAGGTGAAGCTGGAGCCCACTGTCATCAGCTACAGCGCTGGGATCAGCGCGTGCGAGAAGGGCGAGCAGTGGCAGCGGGCGCTGGCGTTGCTCAGCGATCAGCGGGAGGCGAAGCTGGAACCCGACGTCATCAGCTACAGCGCTGGGATCAGCGCGTGTGAGAAGGGCGAGCAGTGGCAGCGGGCGCTGGCGTTGCTGAGAGAGAAGCGGGAGGTGAAGCTGGAGCCCGACGTTTTCAGCTACAGTGCTGGGATCAGCGCGTGCGAGAAGGGCAAGCAGTGGCATCGGGCGCTGGCGCTGCTGAGCGAGATGTGGGAGGCGAAGCTGGTACCCACCGTCATCAGCTACAGCGCTGGGATGAGCGCGTGCGAAAAGGGCGGGCAGTGGCAACAGGCTTTGTCGCTGTTGAGCGAGATGTGGAAAACGAAGCTGGACCCAAACGTTGTCAGCTTCAACGCAGGGATCAGCGCGTGCGAGAAGGGTCAGCAATGGCAACGGGCTTTGGCGCTTCTGGGCGAGATTCGGGTGGCTAAGCTGGAGGCGAACGCCATCAGCTACACCGCTGGGATCTGCGCGTGTGAGAGATGTTGCCAGTGGCGGCAGGCATTATCACTGCTCGGCGAGATGGAAAAAATAATTTTGGAGGTAGACAAGAACGTGTACAACTTGGTCATCACAGCGTGTGAGCAGTCATCTGTCGACTTGGCAGGATTCCCGGTCTCCCTTCGGGTCGGCCTTTGACGCTTTCGAGTCTCTTGCGATGCACTGTGCGTGTGATCACGCTAGGCAGCCACATGATAGTTTGAACAGACATCATCTGATCTAGAAGTAGCCAGTGGCCATCGCACAGGAAGCAGTTTTGGATACCGTTCAACGAGTTCGATCTTGGTCAGCCCTGGTCAGCAACAGCGCTGAGGTCAGCGCGTGTGACAAGGGCGGGCAGTGGCAGCGGGCGCTGGCGCTGCTGAGCGAGATGCGCGAGGCGAAGCTGGAGCCCACTGTCATCAGCTACGGCGCTGGGATCAGCGCGTGTGAGAAGGGCGAGCAGTGGCAGCGGGCGCTGGCGCTGCTGAGCGAGATGCGGGAGGTGAAGTTGGAGCCCGACGTCTTCAGCTACAGCGCTGGCGTCAGCGCGTGCGAGAAGGACAAGCAGTGGCAGGGAGCGCTGGCGCTGCTGAGCGAGATGCGGGAGGTGAAGCTGGAGCCCGACGTCGTCAGCTACAGCGCTGGGATCAGCTCGTGCGAGAAGGGCGCGCAGTGGCAGCGGGCGCTGGCGCTGTTGAACGAGATGCGGGAGGTGAAGCTGGAGCCCGACGTCTTCAGCTACAGCGCTGGCGTCAGCGCGTGCGAGAAGGGCGCGCAGTGGCAGCGGGCGCTGGCGCTGCTGAGCGAGATGCGGGAGGTGAAGTTGGAGCCCGACGTCATCAGCTATAGCGCTGGGATCGGCGCGTGCGAGAAGGGCGCGCAGTGGCAACAGGCACTGAGCATGCTCAGAACCATGCGTTTGAGAAAGTTGAGCGTTGACTTCAATGTCTACGGGATAACAGCCAGCATGTTCGAGCAAGGCGGGCAATGGAGCCAAGCGTTGTCCTTATTCAGGGACGTGCATGACCTAGTAGTCGGAGGTTGATTCAATACATGCCATGTTCGATACATGTGTTTGTTCAGTCGCATCGCTGGGACCAACGCGTGCGAGAAGAGCGAGCAATGGCCGATGACTTTGGCGCTGCTCAGCGAGGTGCGGGAGGCAAAGCTGGAGCTTGAAGCCCAACGTCTTCAACTTCAGCGCTGGGGCCAGCGCGTGCGAGAATGGCGAGCTGTGGCAGCCGTCTTTGGCGCTGCTTAGTGAGATGCGCGAGGCGAAGCTGGAGCCCAGTGTCATCGGTACTACAATCCTGACGTTGCGCGTCCGAGACACGCCAGCAGAGCGCCAGCGGCCCCCGACCGCCCAGACCGCTCCGCCGTTCGCCGACGGCTCCCGAGAGCTCCCAGGTGGCTCCAACACGGCCTCAGGCAGCCCGAATATGTTTTCCGGTGCGCTCTGGATGGCACGAGGACAGAACCGTAGCCGGTTTAGAACATTCCATTTTGACCCAAGGTAGGTTTTGTTCAGTCCGCGGTGCTTCGTCTTTGCGGATGCCTCGTCTTTCCGGATGCGGTGTTCCTTCCGCGGTGCCTGGTCTTGTCGAGAAGATGCTAGTTCCCTCGAAGCGACAATCAAGAGCTGCGGTCGGACAAAACAATGGAGCGAAGCATTGTGGTTGCTCCGCGAAGGAATTCGGTTCGGTGTGCAACTCGTCCCAAGGCACTACGTTGCGACTGTCAGCGCATACAGAAGAAGCGGGCAATGGCATCACGCGCTGTCAGTGCTGAGTCAGATGTGGAAGTTCAAGGTGGAGCCCGACGTCATCTACACTACAACGCAGGGGCACGTGCGTGCGGGAAGTGCGGGCGCTGGCGGAGCGTAACCGGCCCCCCTGGTCGCCCCACGACGGCCCGAGGCGCACTAGATGGCCACAGAGCGCCCAAGACGGCCCAAGAGGGCCTTCGACTAGGTCCCACAGCGCTCCGAGATGCCCAAGCTACGCACCAGACGGCCCAAAAGTCCTCCCGAGACGCTCCAAGTCGGCTCCAGGACGAGCCCCCCCAAAGCCAGATCAATGACAAATCGTTAACAATTCCTATGGAAAACGAGCCTTTTTCCAGGTCCACCACTGCGATGTCCACACGGCCCTACTGGCCCTCCAGATCACCCCACCACGCCTCTGGAAGCCCCCTGGACGGCCCCAAGACGGCCCCACGATGGCTCTTGAGGCGCCGATGGCAGCCCAAGAGGCTGCCATGACAGCGCCGCGACGGTCCCAAAACGAGTCAAGACGGCTCCGAGACGGCTCCAAGACGGCCCCAGAGGCGCTAAGACGGCCGAAGAGACCCACAAGACCGCCCAAGGACGGCCCACCAGGCCTCCAAGCGCGTCCCCAGACGGCCCAGGGAGCCCCAAGATGGCCCAAGAGGCGCCCAAGACGGCCCCAGAGGACCCCAAGCCAGGCCCACGAGGGGGCCAAAGAAGGGGAAAAACCTTGACACTCCGAGCCCTGGGCCCCTATACGCCCACACGAGGCCCCAAGACTCTATCCCCCCAAGAGGCCTCCAAGAGCCTCCAACAGTACTCCGAAGCATGCCCCCAGAGTCCACAATCCTGAATGTTTCAATTGTTTTTGAGGGAGTTTTGCCTTCTCGCCTTCTCGGCTAGCCGACGCTCCAAGACGGCCGAAGAGACCCAAAAGACCGCCCCAGGACGGCCCACCAGGCCTCCAAGCGCGTCCCCGGGAGCCCCAAGATGGCCCAAGAGGCGCCCAAGCCAGCCCCAGAGGACCCCAAGCCAGGACCCCCAGGAGGGACCCAAGAGGCAAAAATTGCCCCATTCGCTCCGGAAACCTTGCATTTTTGATATCGGCTATACAGGCCTTCCCGATCGCCCCAAGACGGCCCCAGAGCACCCCAGGAGGGCCCCCAAACGGCTATACAGGCCCCCCACCTCGCCCCAAGACGCGCCCAGAGGCCCCCAAAGGGCCACACGGCCCCGACGGCCCAGGACGCACCCGAGACAGCCCCAAGAGCAGCCAAGAATGGCCAACGGGACGGCTCCGAGAGGCTGAAGGGGGCGCCAAGACGGCTTCAGAGCACCCTTGGGAGCCCCAAGGCAGCCCCAGAGGCCCCCAAGGCATAGAGGCCCCCGCCGCCCCGTCTCCAAGCCTTTCCGTTTGGACAGTCTTCAAGACCGTCTCTGGGCCGTCTGGGCCGGCTCCAGAGGCCCCGAGACGGCCCAGGACGCACCCAAGACAGCCCCAAGAGCAGCCAAGAATGGCCAACGGGACAGCTTCGAGAGGCTCCAGGGGGCGCCAAGACGGCCTCAGAGCACCCTTGGGAGCTCCACGACAGCCCCAGAGGCCCCCAAGGCAGGCCAGGAGGCTCCCAAGACGGCCCAGGAGGGCCTCCAGGAGAGCCCCAAGAGGCCCAAACCGTTCCATTCCCGACGGGAAGCGCACATCTTCAATATATCTTACTTTTTCGTCCTCGCAGCGTCCAGAAGGCTATACAGGCCCCCCAGCTCGCACCAAGACGCACCCCGACGCCCCCATGAGGGCGCCCAAAGGGCCACACACTGCCCCAGGACGGCTCCAGAGGCGCCCGAGACAGCCCAAGACGCACCCAAGACAGCCCCAAGAGCAGTTCACAATGGCCAAAGACGGCCCCACCGCCCCGTCTCCAAGACGGCTGTAGAGGCCCCCGCCGCCCCGTCTCCAAGCCTTTCCGTTTGGACAGTCTTCAAGACGGTCTTTGGGCCGTCCGGGCCGGCTCCAGGAGCCCGAGACGGCTCAAGAAACACCAAAGACAGCCCCAGTAGCGCCTAATATTGGCCCAAGATGGCCCCAAGATTGTCCCAAGATGGTCCGAGAGGCGCCCAAGATGACCCCACATCACCCCAAGACGGCCCAAGATGCACTCAAGACTGCCAAAAAGGGCTCCGAGAGACCCACCCCCAGGAGGACGAAAGAGGCCCCCAAGCGGGCCCCCGAGAGGCCTTGGATGCTTCTCTCTTGGGGAGCGTCGAACTTCCAGCATCGTTTTGGAGGCTTCTTGGACCCTCTGGGAGCCATCTCTGCGCTATTTGGGGACGTCTTGGGGAGGTGCGCTCGAAACATCGATTCGTGTCCTCGCACTGAGGCCCTTCTTAGTGAGTTCCGTCTCGACGCCCTCTTGCGGGCCTCCTAGGCCGCGCCCACTGGCCCCATTGTCACCGCACTGCCAGATGAAATTATCATTCGGCCCCGGCGAAGAGCAGATAAACTTCTCACGACTACCTTCCCCGCAGAAGCTATGATGAACACAGAATGCGGCGTCAGAAATAGCTTCTGTCCACACCATGTCAGGCCTACATGGGTGTGCTTCCACTGACACCGCCTCCACCACCGCGTTCCTGCCTTCAGGCCTGCTTGCCTGCATCCCTCGCCCACCTTCCCCTCCAGCGGCCACCTCCTCCATCCACGCCGTCCCCTCCATCCCCCCCCTTTACCCGCGAGGCCCCAGAGATGCTCCACTTCCACGTGCACGCCAGGGCGGGCAAATTCCGCGGCCGGAGGCCGCGGGTCAGCCCTAGTCAGCTACAATGCTGGGATCAGCGCGTGCGAGAAAGGCGAGCAGTGGCAGCGGGCGCTGGCGTTGCTGAGCGAGATGTGGGAAGTAAAGCTGGAGCCCAGTGTCATCAGCTACAGCGCTGGGATCAGCGCTTGCGAGAAGGGCGAGCAGTGGCACCGGGCGCTGGCGCTGCTGAGGGAGATGCGGGAGGCGAAGCTGGAGCCCAACGTCATCAGCTGCAGCGCTGGGATCAGCGCGTGCGGGAAGGGCCAACAGTGGCAGCGGGCGCTGGCGCTGCTGAGGGAGATGCGGGAGGCGAAGCTGGAGCCCAGCGCCATCAGCTGCAATGCTGGGATCAGCGCGTGCGAGAAGGGCGAACAGTGGCAGCGGGCGCTGGCGCTGCTGAGCGAGATGTGGGAAGTAAAGCCGAAGCCAGACGTCATCAGCTACAGCGCTGGGGTCAGCGCGTGCGGGAAGGGCGAACAGTGGCAGCGGGCGCTGGCGCTGCTGAGCGAGATGCGGGAGGCGAAGCTGGAGCCCAACGTCATCAGCTACAACGGTGGGATCAGCGCGTGCGAGAAGGGCGAACAGTGGCAGCGGGCCCTGGCGCTATTGAGCGAGATGGGGGAAGTGAAGCTGGTGCTCAACGTCATCAGCTACAGCGCTGGGATCAGCGCGTGCGGGAAGGGCCAAGAGTGGCAGCGGGCGCTGGCGCTGCTGAGCGAGATGCGGGAGGCGAAGCTGAAGCCCAACGTCATCAGCTGCAATGCTGGGATCAGCGCGTGCGAGAAGGGCGAACAGTGGCAGCGGGCCCTGGCGCTGTCGAGCGAGATACGGGACGCAGAGCTCGAGCCCGATGCCATCAGCTACAGCGCTGGGATCAGCGCGTGCGAGAAGGGCGGGCAGTGGCAGCGGGCGCTGGCGCTCTTGACCGAGATGCGCGAGGCGAAGCTGGAGTCCGACGCCATCAGCTACAGCGCTGGGATCAGCGCGTGCGGGAAAGGTGAGCGGTGGCAGCGGGCGCTGGCGCTACTGAGCGAGATGTGGGAAGTGAAGCTGGAAGCCGACGTCATTAGCTACAATGCTGGGATCAGCGCCTGCGAAAAGGGCGAGCAGTGGCAGCGGGCGCTGGCGCTACTGAGCGAGATGCGGGAGGCGAAGCTGGAGCCCAACGTCATCAGCTACAGCGGTGTCGTTAGCGCGTGCGAGAAGGGCGGGCAGTGGCAGCGGGCGCTGGCGCTGCTGAGCGAGATGCGGGAGGCGAAGCTGGAGCCCAACGTCATCAGCTGCAACGCTGGGATCAGCGCGTGCGAGAAGGGCGAGCAGTGGCAGCGGGCGCTGGCGCTGCTGAGTGAGATGCGGCAAGTAAAGCTGGAGCTCGACGTCATCAGCTACAGCGCTGGGATCAGCGCGTGCGAGAAGGGCGAGCAGTGGCAGCCGGCTCTGGTGCTGCTGTGGGACATGTGGGGGGCGAAAGTGGAGCGCAACATAATCAGCTACAGCGCTGGGATCAGCGCGTGCGAGAAGGGCGAGCAGTGGCAGCGGGCGCTGGCGCTGCTGAGCGAGATGCAGGAGGTGAAGCTGGAGCCCAGCGTCATTAGTTACAATGCTGGGATCAGCGCGTGCGAGAAGGGCGAACAGTGGCAGCGGGCGCTGGCGCTACTGAGGAAGATGGGGGAAGTGAAGCTGGAACCCGACGTCATCAGCTACAGCGGTGTCGTCAGCGCGTGCGAGAAAGGCGAGCAGTGGCAGCGGGCGCTGGCGCTGTTGAGCGAGATGCGGGAGGTGAAGCTGGAGCCCACCGTCATCAGCTACAGCGCTGGGATCAGCGCGTGCGAGAAGGGCGAGCAGTGGCAGCGGGCGCTGGCGTTGCTCAGCGATCTGCGGGAGGCGAAGCTGGAACCCGACGTCATCAGCTACAGCGCTGGGATCAGCGCGTGCGAGAAGGGCGCGCAGTGGCAGCGGGCGCTGGCGTTGCTGAGAGAGAAGCGGGAGGTGAAGCTGGAGCCCGACGTTTTCAGCTACAGCGCTGGCGTCAGCGCGTGCGAGAAGGGCAAGCAGTGGCAGCGGGCGCTGGCGCTGTTAAGCGAGATGCAGGAGGTAAAGCTGGAGCCCACCGTCATCAGTTACAGCGCTGGGATCAGCGCGTGCGAGAAGGGCGAGGAGTGGCAGCGGGCGCTGACTCTGTTGAGCGAGATGCGGGAGGTGAAGCTGGAGCCCAATGCCATCAGCTACAGCGCTGGGGTCAACGCGTGCGAGAAGGGTGGGCAGTGGCAACAGGCATTGAGCATGCTCAGAATCATGCGTTTGAGAAAGTTGAACGTTGACTTCAATGTCTACGGGATTACAGCCAGCATGTGCGAGCAAGGCGGGCAATGGAGCCAAGCGCTGTCCTTATTCAGGGAAGTGCATGTCCAAGTTACCGGAGGCTGATTCAATACATGCCATGTTCGATCCATGTGTTTGATCAGTTACATCGCTGGGACCAACGCGTGCGAGAAGAGCGAGCAATGGTCGATGACTTTGGCGCTGCTCAGCGAGGTGCGGGAGGCAAAGCTGGAGCCTAAAGCCCAACGTCTTCAACTTCAGCGCTGGGGCCAGCGCGTGCGAGAATGGCGAGCTGTGGCAGCCGTCTTTGGCGCTGCTTAGTGAGATGCGCGAGGCGAAGCTGGAGCCCAGTGTCATCGGTACTACAATCCTGACGTTGCGCGTCCGAGACACGCCAGCAGAGCGCCAGCGGCCCCCGACCGCCCAGACCGCTCCGTCGTTTGCTGACGGCTCTCGAGAGCTTTCAGGTGGCTCTAACACGGCCTCACGCAGCCCGAATATTTTTCCGATGCGCTCCGGAGGGCGCGAGGACGTTCCAAATGAGCACGAACGGAGCTCCCTGGTTAACAGCCGAGGACGGCCCGACGACGGGCCAAGTGCTTCCGAAAACGGCCCAGCTGGACCTCAACGACCGTCCCCCGAGCCCAAAATATGTTTTTTTAGTTTTCTTAATCTCCAGCCTTGGCTCTAAGTCAGCCTTGCCACGGCAAGCAGTACCTACAATATGCAACAGTGGCAGCAAGCAGCACCACGCAGAGGCATGCGCCGAATGCGAGGGTCGAGCCCCACGTTGTAATGACACCCCCAGGGGCCCCCGCTCCCTCGCCGCTTCTCTCCCCGCGGCTCCTCCCTCCCACCTCTTCGCCCATTCCTCCTCTCCTCCTCCTCCTCCTCCTCCTCCTCCTCCTCCTCCTCCTCCTCCTCCTCCTTCCTCCGACCCTCCACTCCTCCTCCTCCTCCTCCTCCTCCTCCTCCTCCTCCTCCTCCTCCTCCTCCTCCTCCTCCGCCCCGAGGCGAGGAGACCCCGAGGGCCGGCGAAGAGGCGCCCGCAGGCCCCTGAAGAGTTCGGGAGCACCCTGAGTTCCCAAGGCGCTGGATGCCCGGGCCCCTGCCCCTTCGCCCAGCGGCGCGCGCGGAGGGGTGGCGCGAGGGCGGGGGGACCCCCCAAGAAGGCAGGAGCGCTTCCGAGAGGGCGGGCGGCTTCGCAGAAGCCCTCCTGACCTCGGGGAGGCCTCCCCGGAGGCCTCCAGGGTCCTTCCAGAGGAGGCTTCCCAGAAGCCTCGGCCCTGCCCCCCGGAGAGGGTCCTCCCTCGAGGAGGCTTCGGGCAGACCCCTGCCTCCGGTCCTTCGGGCAGCCCCCTGCCCTCGGAGAGGCCCCCCGTCTTCTCAGAAGGGCGCCCCCCGTCGTGCAACGCGCCACTGGCTCTCCATAGCCCCGTCTCCTCTGCTCGGCCCCGGCCCGCGGGCCGTTCTGAGCCCAGGGCCCCGGCATGACGGAAATGGTCCAACAGCCCTCGATAAGCGGACCTCACTCCTCCCGCTCCTCCCCCCCCTTTTCTCCCCCATGCCGTTCCTCCTCCTCCTCCGCTCTTCCGCCCTCTCCTCGTCCTCCCCCTGTGCCTACAGGCACGCCTATAGGCACTCCCCCTCCCTCCCTCGGTGCCTACAGGCACGCCTAAAGGCTCCCCCTCCCTCCCTCTGTGCCTACAGGCATGCCTAAAGGCACTCCCCCCTCCCTACCTCAGCGCCTACAGGCACGCCTAAAGGCACTCCCCCTCCCTCCCCTCTGTGCCTACAGGCACGCCTAAAGGCACTCCCCCTCCCTCCCTCGGTGCCTACCGGCACGCCTAAAGGCTCCCCCTCCCTCCCTCTGTGCCTACAGGCATGCCTAAAGGCACTCCCCCCTCCCTACCTCAGCGCCTACAGGCACGCCTAAAGGCACTCCCCCTCCCTCCCTCTGTGCCTACAGGCACGCCTAAAGGCACTCCCCCCCCTCCCTCCGCTCCTGCAGGTTCGCCCACAGGCACTCCCCCTCCCTCCCCTCAGTGTGTGGTGGAAGGGGCGGCGGGTGCTAACCTACTCATGCCCCCATTATTCAAAAGCTGCGTTTTCGGTCGGGCCCAAAGGGGCTCGCCCTCTCCAGGAAATGCCTGCCCTTCCTCCGATTTCGCTGCCCCGGGCGAGGCGCGCGATTTGCGCCAAATCCCGGGTGCTCGATTTGAGCCAAAATCCCCGGGGCGGCGCCGGCGACCGTTTAGATTGCCACGCAGGGTTTTTGTCTTTTGTTGGGCGGTGCGTGTGGCATAGCATAACGATGAGCACACCCCGAGGGAGCATTTTGAGTGAATTGATTTTGCCTGCCGTTGCGACTGACCCCCATTAGGCTTGCCGTGTGGGGGTGGAGGTTCCCACAGCATGCGTCGATTCCAATTCGGGGCGGAACGGTCTGGACGCCCGGCCGCCGAAGCAGGACGCAACAAAGTTGAGAATGGGGCTTCCCCTGGGTGGTATCGAGTGGGGGTCGCTGGCACCGTCGATGACACCTGGGTTGCGGCCAGTCGCGCGAGAGAGTGAAGATATCGTTCCGTGTCGTTGCCTGGCCGGGCTGCTGCCCTCCCGCCTGGGTGGCGGGGTGCGTGAAGATGATCGCGCCTCTGGTCGGCCTGCCGCCCGTTCCCTCGTGGCGCCCTCGGAGCTCTTGACCTCTCCCTTGGGGCCTTTCCCCCCTCTGACGGCCGTCCTCGGCGCCCGCAGCTGTTCCGGCTCGAGCTGGGGATTCGCTCAGCCGGGACACTATCCCTTCCCCTCCGTGCGTCGCCAGGCATGCCCCGCGACAGCTCGCGGTCGCGGGACCGCCCTCGCCCGCGCGGCAACTCGCGATCGCGTGACCGCCCCCGCTCGCGCGACCGCGCGCGCTCGGTGCGCTCGCGGTCGGGGCGCTCGCGGCCGAGGCGCTCGCTCTCGCGACGGCGCCCGAGCCAGCCGAGCCAGCCGCTGCAGCACAGTAGCCCCCGCCGGCACGCTGGGTCGCCGCCAGCCCGGAGCACCTTCTCGGCCAAGGAGGTCTACGGCCGCGACAGCCGCAAACCATTCCCCCGGTCCGGGCAGGGCGCGGAGGGGACAGCCAGGCAGGGGCGCACCCGCGACGGCTCACCGCGAGGCCCACGGGGGCGTGCCCCAGCGGGCGGCGGTGCTTCCAGCGAACTGGCAGCGCAGCCGCCCCCAGCCACCACACCACCCCTCAGCCCTGGGACGTGCCAGAGGCTCGCCTACATGGCTTGGCTACAGCACCAGCGGGGGCTGGCGCAGCGGCCCGAGCTATCGGGGGCGACGGCACCGGGGCAGCAGGGCGGACCGCTCGCAGGCCCACCGCTGGCCCCCCACCGCAGGCGTGGCTTGGCGCCACCGCGCCGCCCTCGCCGCGAAAACACCAGGCGGGAGAGGCCCCTTCGAGGCAGTCGCCGCCGGCAGCTGGGCAGCACGCACCTGGACAGCTGCCCGCTTACTCCCAGGCGCCACTGCCGCTCCCCTCGCAGCAGGCCCCGCCGCAGCTGCAGACGCAGGCGCCTCACCAGGGGGCGCCGCCCACCCAGCACGGACTGCACCAACACCAGCCAGCACCGGGACAGCAGGCGGCTTACCGCCAGGGGGCGCCGCCCCCCCAGCACGGCTTGCACCAGCACCAGCCAGCGCCGGGGCAGCAGGCGGCCTGCCACCAGGGGGCGCCGCCCCCTCAGCAAGGCTTGTACCAGCACCAGCCAGCAACCGGGCAGCAGGCGGCGTACCACCAGGGGACGCCGCCTCCCCTGCACCAGAGCATGCGACCACCGCCACCTCCGCCGCAGCCGCAGCAGCTGGCGCCACCGGCTGCTACACTGCTACAGGGATGCCAGGGGGGGCCAAGGCAGCCCTGACCACGACGGCGCCGGTCGCAGTGGGTGCGGCGGCGGAAGACCCAGCGTCCGCTCAGCACGCAGCGCCGCCGGGCGTGGTGCCCCCCGCGGGGAAGGGCTTCTTGGCGTCCTGGCACGCCGGCCCGACTGCCGGCGGCCACTGGGCGGCGAGCTCGGCGGCCGCGTACCCGCCCTCCAGCGCGGGCGGGGGGGCTCTGACCGCGCCGCCAGGCGCTGGCGCGGCGGGCAAGCACGGGCCCGACGAGGCCCGACCCGATGAGGCCCATCCCGACGAGTGCACGTACGAGCTGGTGGAGGCCATCCGAACGCTGCTCGACGAGATCGAAGCCGCGGGGGTAGAGGTAGGCCCCGCTTGCTCCGCGATTGCGGCTGCAGCCACAGCATTCGCCTCGCGTTCGCCCAGCGACCAGCCCGCGGTGGTGCCACCGCCCGAGGCGCCGGGCATCTCGGCGGCGTCGGCCTTCAAGGCGTACGTGAACAGGGCCGCCGACGGGGCAGTCCCCGCCATCCCGGGAGGGTGCCCGCAGATCACCGTGACCTTTCAGCGAGAGGTCAAAGACGGGATTGAGATGGCTGAGAAGCTCTCCCGGCTGGGCGAAGGATATCATCCGCCCTTTGCGATGACGTGCCAGCCCCTGGTTGAGCGTGACGGCACGGTCTGGCAGAAGCCCGGCTTGGGGCAGTACTGGGCCGAGTCAAAGGGCAATAGGCACAGGTATGTCCTTCGCCTGCACTGCCCGCCGAGAGCCTCGCACAAGAAGGCGACGGTGGTGAGCTTGCAGCTCGACCCCACCACCAAGGTGCTCCAGATGCTCGGCGTCCGGCAGAATTTCGTCGACTTCGCGGAGCAGTGGGTCAAGCTCTTCGGACCAGTGCAGGAGGTGGTTCCGCAAGCCAGCGGCCCTTCGGCAGCGGGGCCGAAGGCGAAGGCGCAGCCGGCGTCGCTGCTTCGCTTCCCCCAGCCCCCGGGCAGGTGAGGGATCTCGCAGCCCGCGCCCCCCGCCGAGCGACGACTGCCCCCCGCGCTCCCCGCGCGCGTGCCCGGCCCCCGCGCCCTCTCGCGCCCGACGCGGGGGGTTGTTGCGGCCCCTGCGGAGGCGGACACAGCAGGATAAGAGAGGTAACCTGGACCGCATTTTGCGAGCAGAGGTACAGAAAGGTCAAGCGCTTGCCCCCCCTCGGGGGCCCCGCGCCTGGGGGCAGGGGAACGCTTTCTCCCTCTCCCCCCTTCCCTCGGTCCCCCCGTCTTCCTTCCTCCTCCTCCTCCGCCGCATTTCCGGGCCACAACTCGCGTCCTGCAGCGTGGCGCATCCTTGGCCGTCGCGGGGGGGGGGATCTGCTGAGTAATGGTTCTGGTGGTGGGGGATGCCTGCCCATCCTCGCCCTGTGCCTGTGCGTCTGTGTGTGCGTGTGTGTGGTGCCGTGCGGTGCGTGGGGCTTTGCCGGTATTGCATTGCGTTGGCATTGCAGTGCAACGCTTCGTGTCCGGCTCTCCCTCTCTTCCTCCACTGTTGCTGGGCGTCGCCAGCACCCCCGCGACGCTGAGACGGCGCATTGTGGCAATCCAAACGGTCGCCGCGCCGGCGTATTAAAGTGTCGACGCAACACATTGGCAGCAAAAGTAGTTCTATCAGGTTCCCCTGTCCCACGATGTTTCGGCCATGCGGGCAGGACAGCGTGCCGGCGGAAACCGTGACAGCGAGCGGCGCCGCGTGGAACGCGTGGCCTCTCACCGCGGCGCTCGCGGGTTCGCCCCCCCTGCCCGCACGGTGCTGGTCGCGTGCTGCTACAACTTACGCTTTCGCGGCGGCCAAAGACCCCGCGCCAAAACAGTCACCAAAGGCCTTGGGTGACTTCCCGGAGGGCCTTCCGGGAACATGATTTCTCATGCTCCTGGAACGCTGGTCCGCTTTGCTCCGGGATCCTATCGGAGCTCTCGCGCCCCATCTTCCTTTCCTGTCCTCGCCCTTCCTCGTTCCTCCTCCCGTTCTTCCTCCCTCCCTCCTTCCTCTCGCTGCCACCGTCGCCCACCTCCGTTCGGACTCGGTTCTGCCCGCCGGCGGGACGGCGTCTGGGGCGACCGCACTGCCGCCAGGATCCCGGAGCGAGCGACCTGACCCCACCTTGCCCCCCACCCTCCACCTCCCGGGGCCGGACGGGAAAAGTATCCGTCGCAATTGCTGGGCTCCGACTAGCGGGACCTCGCCGGCCCGCGTAGCAATGGAAACGCCTTCCACCCCTACGCTGCGAGAGTGGGGCTCCCGAAGCGCGGCCGTCCAGGCCGGGCGAGAGCTGGCTCAGCTGGGGGAGCGGGACCTCCCTGGTAGCGGTTCTGCCCGGAGGCGTTGGGATTCGTTGTGCCTCAGGCGCGACGTGCGGGCCCTCCTGGAGCAGCGGCCTCCGCAAGGTCCCTCGCAGCTCCCTGTGGAGCTGGAAGGGCACCGCGTGTTCACCTCGGCGTTGACGGAAACCCTCAACAAGCTGGAGGGGCGCTCAGCGAGGGCCTCCGCCGGGCTCCCCCGGAATGCCGTTTTCGGACCGTGGGAGGGCGGCCTCCCTGCAGCCGATGCTCCCGCCCCGCTGGGGGAGGCCACGGCCTACCCAGCTGGCGTGGCAGCCCTGAACGTGGCTGGGGCGTTCGGGAAGGGGAGTGGCACCGAGGCGGATGGGCACCGGATTGCCGACATCACGGCAGGCTTGCATGAGGCTGGAACCGCGATCGCTGTGATTTCGGAGCCGCGGCTGGCCCCGGGCCTGGCCTGGCCAGCGTGGACAGGTTTCGACTTCCATGGCGAGCGCTGCGCCTGTGCAGCGAGCGTGGCCCTCCTGATCGCGGAGCCGTTGCGCGACAAAGTTATTGTGATACCAGACGTCGGGGACGCTCGATCAATTTGGTGCGAAATGCCGGGCCCCGAGAGGCGCGGGGTTTTGCTGTTGGGTGTCTACGCGCCCGCTCCCCACTACGGCGCAACCGAGCGAAGGCAGTTTTGGAACGCCCGCCAGGCTGAATGTCGGCAGCTCCGGGCCTGCGCCCGCTTCCGCGGGTGGTCCGTCGTGTTATTGGGTGATTTCAATTTGCATTTCGCGTGTCTGGGTGCGAAGAACGCTTCCGCCGAGTCGCTGCTCGACAGGGAAGTGCTGGGAATGTTGCTGAGACCGACTGGGTTTGGAGTGATCCTGAGAAACGCCCCTGGGCAGGCGACGCACAGATCGGGCACGACCATTGATATCATCGCGTCGTCGCCGGACCTGCCCACTGTGGTTCGTGTGGCGGCTTGGGGGTCGCCGGGCGTGCCGGGCGACCACGCCCGGCTCACGGCCGTCCTCCCACTGAGCATTGCTGCTTCTGCGGTGCCCTATGTGAGCTGCAGCCGCTGGGCGCGAGGGGGCGAGCGGGAACAAGCACTGGAAGCGGTTCCAATGTCGCTGCAATTCGTCGGCGGGTGGGCAGGCGCAGCTATGCGCAGCCATACCGTGCGCGAGTGGACTGCGGCGGGGGCCAGGAAGGGGGCGCGGCAGCTGCTGCTGGACTGGGCGGTCTGGTGGCGCGCCGCAGTGTACTGCCTGGCCGGGCACTTTGGCGGTCTGGTGCTGGTGTCGCGCCCCAGGCAGGGGGGCGCATCGGCGCCCGGGCGCGGAATGCAACGGCCTGGCCATGACTCCGGCGAGGTGTTGCTGGGGGTGGGCGCCCCACCGCCCGACGTAGACTACGTTGCCATGGCGGACGAGCTGGCGGGAAAAGCCGCGGCGGAACGCGAGCGCGCTGTAGACCGTTACCTCGAATTGGCGGCGGCCTCCCAGTCCCGGGCCGGGGGTTTCTGTCGCACCTTCTGAAGCCGAAGGCGGCGCTGCAATTAGCCCTGTGCGACCCCGGCACCGGGGCGCGCCTCGTGCCAGTAGAGACTATGCACACTGTGGCTGACGCCATCGATCCCCAGGCGCAGCGACGCAGCGGGCGCAGGCTCGGCGGATTTTTCCGCAGCCGTCCGCCAGGCAGTGAAGGAGGCCCGGGCCGAAGCCCTGCGGGAGACAGCGGAGGAGGTTGACGACCCGTTCTCCGTGGAGCTCGTGGCGTCCCTCGTCCAGCAGGCGCCGACCGACAGGCGCACCTTGCGCCTCCCCCGTGCCGCGGCTAAGGCGCTCGTGGTCGACGGACTGGTGGTCACGTGGGCCATCTTGAACCTTTCCCTTGTAGTCGGCCTGGGCGCGACGATGTGGATGCGGGAGCTCGCCCCCATCCGCAAGCGCGGCTCGCAGGTCGTGACGGACGTCAACAATCTCCGGCCTATAAGTTACGTCGATGACATCGAAGGGTTCCTCGACGCGGCGTGGTTGGCCGCCACCCGGCACCTGCTTGAGGCTTTCGCGGGGGCCGAGCAGGCCGGGGGGCTGTTCGACGGGACCCCCATGGCCGCTGGCCTATTGATGGCGCTGCAGCTGCGCCGCCTGGGAGGGCACCGCACTGTGCTCCAGAAAGCAGACCTTCTGCACGGGTTCGACCTGGCTTGGCGGGATGCTGTCCTCGTGCAGCTCCGCCGTGCGGCGGTGCGGGGGCGCCTGTGGCTTGCCGCGGCCGCATCCCTTGGCGACGAAAATGCGCGCCTGCGCATCGGGCCGCTCGTGGGCCCCGCGCACATTCTGGTGGGCTTCGGTGTGGGCCAGGGCCGGCGCGCAGGGGTGCACTTGTTCGGGGCCCTGGTACGCGCGCTCCTGGACTCGCGTCGCCGGGCGGCGGAAGGCGCGGCGCTGGCGCCCCCACCTCTTGCTGGAGGCGCCCCGGAAAACATGTTCATGCTTCAGTTCGTGGACGACAGCTTCACTTTGCAGCCCGACGAGGCTAGCCTGGCAAGGGCGAACGGCGGCATGACTGAATTCTGCCACCTGTACCGCCACAGATTTCAGTCTGGCAGCAAAGGCCCCGCCGCGATGGTTGTCGGGGGGGCGCCGATCGACGCCGCCGCGTGTGGCTCGGTAGACGGCGTCCCAGTACGGGCGGTGGATAACTTGGACGTGCTGGGCGTAGTCATCGACGCCGACTTGTCGCTCGAGCCCCTGCTCGCCCGTGTGTGCGCGAAGCTCCGCGAGTCCGCTCGGCGCTTGGTGGCAGGGCTGACCGACCACGGTTTTGGGATGCCAGTGCAGGCGGAGCAGCTTCCCGCCCGCGCGGAGGCTTCGGCCTTCTACGGAGCGGAACTCCTCGCCAGCCACGCCCGCGGCTGGAACGAAGTTGCAACCCAGCTGAACCGGGCGTACTATGACGTGGCCAAAGCGCTGCTGGGTTTGCCGCCAGCCGCATCCATGGGCACTGGGGGCTACGTGCGCCTGTTCCTAGAGACTCGGTTGTTGACGCGGGCTTCCAGCAAAGTGGCCCTCCGGATCGTTATGTCATGGGCCCGGATGCTCCTGTTGCCGGAGCAGACGCCGATTGCCCCGGCGGTGCGGGCAGCGCTGGCGCGCCAAGGCGGCTGTTGGCTGCATGAAGCCGCCGCGGTGGCCGCCCTTTTCGGGGTGGGGGCGCCGCCGGAGGGCCTGGCTGTCGCGGCCCAGGCGGGTGCGCTGGCGAGGCGGCGCGCCCTTCGCGGCTGGGCCCGCGCGGCCGTGTTGCCGCGGATCCGTGAAACCGAGCAGATCTGGTTCCGGGAGCAGCTGGGCCGCTTGAACGACACCGGCCTCGTTCCCATCGCGGAGGTCCTCCCGCTGCACTGCGACTGGCCCCCCGCCCTCAGGTGGGCGTCATGGGGGCGAACTATGTGGCAATTCCACCGTGCATGGTGCGCCGCGCGCGTGTCCCTCCAGATCCCGGTCGGGGTCTGGGGATTGCCGGCGGAGCGCCTGCCCGAGGCGTGCCCGTTGTGCGCTGGCGGCGAGGGCTGCCTCCAGCACCTGATCGAGTGCTGTGCCGCCATGGAGGCCCACCGGGAGGCGGTGCATGCCGCGTGGGGCCCGCCGAGGGGCGAGCTCTTGCGGTGGGCGCTGCGGGACACGCTGGACGTGGACGAGCTAGCTGCCAAGGTGCGGCTGATAGGCGTGGCTGTATCGACCTTCGTGCACGCATGCTAGCGCCGACGGTCAGAAAGGGGCACGGCGGGCTCGCGCGTGACGCGCGCTTTCCCCACCTCCCTCCCCCTCCCTCCCTCCCTGCCTACCGGCACGCCAACAGGCACTCCCTGCCCCCTCCCTCCTTTGCCTACAGGCACGCCTACAGGCCCTCCCCCGCTCCCTGCTTACAGGCATGCCTACAGGCCCTCCCTGCCTACAGGCACGCACCCCCTCTCTTCCCCTCTCTCCCCCCCCCTTTTTTCCCTTTCTCCCTGCCTACAGGCACGCCTACAGGCCCTCCCCCCACACACACACCGCCTACAGGCGCCCCTGCCTATAGGCACGCCTACAGGCCCTCCTCGCCTACAGGCGCGCCTAAAGGCCCTCCCTGCCTAAAGGCATCCGCGCTCCCCAACGGCAGCGCCTACAGGCGCTACCTGCGGGGCCTTCCTGGCTGCGACGACCCCTAGGGCCTATAGGTCGCGGGCGCTCGCAGAAGGGAGGAGCGCCGCGTATACGCGGGAACCAACCCAATGGGTCACAGTCCAATGGGTCCTC
>CAUYUJ010014676.1:72463-82463 GCA_963575745.1 Prorocentrum cordatum
TCCTCATCCTCCTCCTCCTCCTCCTCCTCCTCCTTCTCTTCGTCCTCCTCATCTTCCTCCTCTTCCTCCTCCTCCTCATCCTCCTCCTCCTCCTCTTCCTCCTCCCCCTCGTTCCTCCTCCTCCTCATCTTCCTCCTCTGGTTCCTCCTCCTCCTCCTCCTCCCCCTCCTCTTCCGCCTCCGCTTCCTCCTCCTCCTTCTCCTCCTCCTTCTCCTCCCCCTCCTCTTCCTCCTCCTCCTCGTCCTCCTCCTCCTCCTCGTCCTTCCTCCTCGGGGCGGGATGCGTGTTTCCACGCTCGAACTCTGGGGGCCCTTGCAGGCCTTAGGGGCCGTCAAGAACGACTCGGGGGAAAAGAACGGTTCCTGGAGAAGGGGCCCCGATCGTTGGGGGGCTTGTCATGAAAAAATCATGGGCCCGCCGCCCCCCACGTCGTCGTCGCTGGCACGCTCGCCGTCGTCGCCATCGCCCTCCCCGCACCCGACGTCGTCATCACAATCACGCTCTCTGCGGTCGCCCTCGCCCTTGTCGTCGGCGGCCGCCGCTCGGCAGATGTTTAGGGGGGGGGCGGGGGGAGGGGACGACACTCTGGGAGGCAATTGGCCTTCAGTGCGGCGGGGGGGTCTGCCTTTGGAGCCGCGAGGGCCCTAGTTGCAAGCGTAATACTCCTCGTCCTGAGTTTCCTGCTCTCGCGCCTGGTCCTCCAGTTCCTGCACCTGCTCGTGATCCCGTTTCTCCTCCTCTTTTCTCTCTCTCTCTCTCTCTCTCTCTCTCTTTTTCTCTCTCTCTCTCTCTCTCTCTCTCGAATGCAAGGTCAGCATGCGCAAGGCGGAGCAGGAGGAGGAGGAGGAGAAAGGGAGGAGGAGGAGGAGGAGGAGGGGGAGGAGGAGGAGAAGGAGGAAGAGGAGGAGGTGCAAGAGTCATCAACGATGTTGGAAGTAACCCTCCCTCCAAGCTCCCTCTTCACAGGCCCCTACAACGGTTCATTTCCATTGAGAGAATTGCCTCGTTGGAAGAGAACCGTTTGAAGATCCTGAAACACACCAAAACATTAATATTTGGATGTTAGCGCCACGGATCAACTTGACTGCTGCGTCTTGACGATCCGGCATCGCACCAGGACGTCATTCTTGGGACTTCAACACCCCGAATTACCATGACTGTTGCACCCGGATAATCCTGAATCCTTCCAGGACACAAATTCTGGTACGTTGATCATGGGAATATATGAAATTATTGCCAATGTGCGGCGCTGAGACGAGAGCCACAGTTTGAAAAGGAGCCACCCTCAATCCGTGAAACGCTTGCCATGTTTTAAAACGAATGTGCGCGGCGCTAAGGCGAGAGCCACATTTCGAAAACCACCCGCCCTCGATCCATGAAACTCTCGGTGCTAAGGCGAGAGCCACATTTTGAAAACGACCCGCACTCAATCCGTGACACTCTTGAAAAGTTGAAAACAAATGTGCACGGCGCTGAGGGGAGAGCCACATGTTGAAAACCACCCGCCCTCCATCTGTGAAATTCCTTGCAAAGTTTGAAAACAAATGCGCGCGGCGCTGAGGCGAGAGTCACATTTTGAAAACCACCCGCCCTTAATCCGTGAAACGCTTGCAACAAATGTTGAAAACGAATGTGCGCGGTGCCACAATTTGAAAACCACCTGCCCTCCATCTGTGAAATTGTTGTCAACGTTGCAGCCTCAGCCATAGATGGTAAGGAAGCCTCAGGCGAAACGCCCAGCCCGCCCTAAAAACTGGCCTCGGGGTGCGTCAGGGAGACGTTGCTTTTAAGGAAAAGGATTGAGAGGAGGAGGAGGAGGAGGAGGAGGAGGAGGACCGCCACCACCGCGGCGGCGCCGTCCATCCGAGGCTGGCCTGGCGAGGCACAGGCGCGGCCAGCCGGTCAGCAGCACCTCACCGTCAAGATCCCCAGCCAGCGGCAGCTGCAGGCCCAGAGGGGGAGGACGAGGAGGAGGAGCTGATCAGCCAGCGGGGGGGATCCCCAGCCAACGAGGGGGAGGACGACGAGGGGGATCCCCAGCCAGCGGGAGAGCACTCCTCTCCACTTCCAGAAGCGCTGCGTTAAACGACCACCACCTGGTGTGCCTGCCATTCAGGCGAGTGCCCCGCTTTTGATCAGGGACTAAGCAGTAACAAGAAGCGCGCAAGGGCGTGATCGTAAAGTTCAGAGGGCCGTCCTGCGAGGCTGCAGTTTTGAAGAGGACCAGCCCAACTTGCGTACTCCAGATCTCGTAATAAAAGGGAGGGGGTCTGGACCCTCCAAGACAAGGCATTTCAGACCTCCCCCGTGGGAGAACCCGCCAAAACATCGTCCCCAGACCCCCCAGGCCCTCCAAGATAGCCTGGAAGAGACCCCCCCCCGAAATGAGACCCCATCCCCTGTATTACGAAATCTGGGGTAGCTATTGTACGGGCGATCGCCTCTAACCACGAGCGTCGAAGACGCATCCGGCGCCCACAGTGTCAACAAGCAGCTGGTCTACAGTGAGGCAGTTGCTGCATACGGTCGGGCTTCTGAGTACAGATGTGCAGGAATCTCCAGCGAACGCCCGATGCGGAGAGCCGCCCGTCATCCATGCAGCTGTTGCACATGTGCTCAAGCTTCTGGAAGTCAAAAGGTGTCCAGCGAGAACCCCGTTCCGAAAAGGGAGCGCCCACAGTGCCTGCAGCTGTCAGGCAGCTGCCTGCAAGCTCGTGACGTGCTGCCTGCAAGCTCGTGACGGCTGGACCTAAACGGTGTTTTTTGTGATTTCGTGGGCCGTTTTCGTTTCGACTTCGTTTTGCGGTAAAGTCGGATCCGAGACAAAAGCGAAGGAAAACGAAAACAAGCCGAGAACGAAAAACACCGTTTAGGTTCAGCCCTGTGCTAAAACGACCGTGCGCGGCGCTGGGGTAAGAGCTCCATTTTGAAAACGACTCCCCAATCAATCCGTGAAGCTGCTGCAGACGGTGAACAAGAGTGTGTGTGTGTGTGTGCAGCCCTACGGAGAGAAGGGGAGCTCCATTCTGAAGACGACCCCCTCTCCATCGGTGGAATTGCTTCAGACTTCAAGCTGGCTTTGTGCCAAAATTCAAGTTTCAGAATACTAGATGAGGAAGAAATTCCATGCGAAAGGTCCAGCCGCCCTACTGACACGTCTGAGGGTGCGGCAAGGAGGACTTAGTTCTAAGAAATAGGGATGGGGGAGGAGGAGGAGGAGGAGGAGGAGGAGGAGGAAGAGGAGGAGGAGGAGGAGGAGGAGGAGGAGAGAAGAAGAAGGAGGCAGGAGGGGTGGCGGGAGGGGGCGGAGGAAGGCGGGAGGGGGGGGAGGGGGAGGAGGAGGAGGAGGAGGAGGAGGAGGAGGAGGAGGAGGAGGAGGAGGCGGAGGCGGAAGAGGAGGAGGAGGAGGAGGAGGAGGTGGCGGAGGCGGAAGAGAAGGAGGAGGATGAGGAGGAGGAGGAGGAGGAGGAGCTGGCAGGGGGAGGAGGGGAGGAGGCAGGGGCATGATGCGGGAGGAGACGGGAGAGAGGGGAAGGGGGGCGGCCGGGGAGGAGGCGGAGAGGGAGGACGGGGAAGGCGAAAGGGGCGGGCTCCCCCTGGGCTCGGGGGCCCCAGGGTCGCGGGGGGGGGCGGGGCGCGAGGGGGGTGGCGAGGAGGGCAAGGTCGAGGAGCAGGCAGGAGGAGACCGGAGGCGGAAGAGGAGGCAGGGGAGGGAAGGGGGGCGAACGACGCCCGCCAAGGGGCTGCCCTGTCCGCACACGTGGCCGCCTGAGGCGACTGGCTCGGGCGGCCTTGCTCGTCGAGTGGCGCGGGCAGAGCTCAAGGCAGCCCCATGGAGGGCCAGTGGGGTTGCTTGGCATGCCGTATGGGAGGGGAGGGCGAGGAGGAAGGAGCGGGAGGAGGAAGGAGTGGGAGAAGGAGGAGGAGGAGGAGGAGGAGGAGGAACAGATGGAAGACGAAGATGAAGAGGAGGAGGATAAAGACGAGAAGCTGGAGGACTATGGACTATGGATTGGCCTTCGGAGGGAAAGAGATATGGAAACATACAAGAGGAAATGACGAGGATCGACGACGACGGGGCAACGACGACAAGGGCCTCGACGGCGGGAACGACGGAGAGGATAAGGAGGAGCAGAAGGAACGATAACGCACAGGGAAATGCCAGGAGGCGGAGATCGAGTTCAACTCCTGCCGCTGATCCTAATCTTCATTGCAATAACCCTGCTCCCTCCCGTCCCCCTTGCCCGTGCAGCATAATTGGCGATATAGGTGTGTATACACACGTCGGTGTGTATATATATATATATATATGGTCCAGGGCTTTGCCCCCCCCCAATGCCAATGCCATCGGGCCCCCCCCCCCCGCGCGATGCCCCCCCCCCCTGTGGGCGTGGCGTTGTGGCCCTCCCCCTGTGGGGGTGGTGGCCCCCCTGTGGACGACGACGACGACGACGACGACGACGACGACGACGACGACGACGACGGCGGCGGCGGCGGCGGCGGCGGCGACGACGACGCTCTCCGAGAAAATCCATCATCGTCGGCGTCTTCGCCATCGTCGTCGTCCTCTGCTTCCGGAGAGTGGCGGATACATGGGGAGAGGAAGTGGGAGGGGGGAGCAAGGTAGGGAAGAGAAGGCCAGGGAACGAGGAGGGGGGAAGGGGAGGCGGACGGAGGGAGGAGGAGAAGGAGGAGGAGGAGCATCGTCGTCGACGGTGTCTTCCCCGTCGTCGCCTCCCTCTGGGTGTGGCGTGGTGCTGCAGTGCTTCAGGGAGCCGAAGCGGGCGTCTTCGTCGTCGCCGCCGCCGCCGCCGCCGCCGCCGTCGTCGTCGTCGTCGTCGTCGTCGTCGTCGTCGTCGTCGTTCCGTAGTCGCCCGCACGCGACCAGCCCCATCCCCTCTCGGGGGGGCCCGAGGAAATCTTGGGAACCATGCCATCTGGGGTGGGTGCGGGGGCCGTGGGCCCGAGCCCGGGAATCATAAATGATTGTATGTGTATTTCACTCCACTCATCCTCCTCCTCCTCCTCCTCCTCCTCCTCCTCCTCCTCCACCTCCTCCTCCTCCCTCACTCCTCCTCCTCCTCCTCCTCCTCCTCCTCCTCATCTCTCCCCGATTGTCTGATTCCGCCTCATCTTCTTCTCTCCTTGCCTCCTCCTCTCCCAATCTCCAACCCACCCACCCCCATCCCTTCCAGCAACCTCACCCCATGCACGCACCCACCGATCCCCAACCCACCAGCCCAACCCCACATCGCCACCCATCCTCTCCTTTCACACACATCCCCGATTCATCCCGCCATGTTCTCCCACCCACGCATCTCCTCCCTTCTCCTCATCTACCAGTGATTCCCTCTCGTTGCTTGCCCTCTCTCCTCCGTATCCCTCGCTCCCCGTCCTCCCCTTCTGCCCCCCATCTCACCATACTCCTCCTTTGCCTCCTCCGCTCCCTCCTCATCATCCTGCTCCTCGTCCTTCTCTCCCCCCTCCTGCTCCTGCTCCTGCTCCTCCTCCTCCTCCTCCTCCTCTTCCTCCTCCTCCTCCTCCTGCTCCTCTTCCGCCTCCTCTTCATAGTCCCACGCTGCCACCTAGCCAGCCGATGGCGACCGATTCCGGGCTCTTCCATCAGACGTGTTTTATGTTTAATCACGTAAAAGCTCGCTTTTATGTTTAAAAAGTCTCTTCTGCAAAGCCATGTATCTATGAAATAGTAAGCTATATATCACACAAAAAATTTCGTCTCGACATGGACGTTCTGCCGTCCATGCTGCAACAGGCAGGGCGGGCGGGCGGGCGGGGCGCACAGCCCGCGCCAGAGGCCGAAGCGTCGCCCTCGCCACGGCACCGCGCCCACTGCTCTAACGGAACTGCGCCTCCGCCGGGGCGGCGGCGCGCACTGCTCGCGCGCGCGATCGTCGACGCGCGAGCGGCCGAGGGCGTCGCCCTCGCGCGGGCGCCGCGCAGACTTCGCCCGAGAGCGGCGCGGCGCACACGCGTCACTCGCACATGTCGGGGGGGGGGCGCGCGCGAGGGGGCGACTCTGTGGCGCCCTCGCCCAAGTTGTGAGTCGGGCGCGTCGCTCTACGCGAGGAACCTTCCCACACACAGTCCAACAATAGCATGGGGACGATGTCTTGACTGTCTGTCGACCGTTCTGGAGCATGTTCTGGCTATGTTTTGTTTTTCTCCAAAGTCTGCCCGCAGGGGGGCATGCCCGACCTAATCCAAGTTCTGTGCGCACTTCGGGCCGGAAGTGGCGCCCCAGCGCGGGCGCGGTGCACGATTCGTCGTCCGCCGAGGCGCTTGGAGGCCCTTTGGGGGGGCCTCCTTGGGCCTCTTGGGGGGCTTTGGTCAAGGGTTATGTTGTTTCCATCGCACTTAAGGATCACATCCCAGAAGTAATTTCGAGCACCCAGAAAAGTATCGAAACAGTGTCGAACGAGTATCGCCTCCCAGGGCCCGACACGTGAACAACCTCAAGTTTCGGTATTTTCTTGGTGCTCGAAACTCTTTTTGGTGATCAAGGCTAAAGTAGGTTGGAACATCATATAAGTCAAGGAGGAAAACCACCCGGACCCGACACTTGGCGTTTGCTGAACGGCCCTGGGCGTTTACTGAACAGTCCTGCCCTGTTTGATTCCTTATTTGGGCGCGTTTCCTAAACCTCCTCGCGTGTCGGGGCGGTTATGATCGGGGTGGATGTTCTGCCCTCCATTTGGGTGGGGCTTCCTGGGAAGCCTTTTGGCCGTCTGACGACGTTCCTGGCCCGTCGGAAGCCGTCTTCGGAGCCTCTCTGGGCCCCTTGGGGGCCTTTTTAGGGGCGCTTCAGGGTCGTCTTGAAGGCAATCTTGGGTGTCGTGGAGGCCTCTCGGGACGTCTAGGGGCCCTTTCTTGGGAGCCTCTTGGGCCGTCTTGGGGCCATCTTGGAGGCCTACTGGACGACCTTGGGGCAATAGTGGGGGCCTCGTGGGCCGTCTTGGGCCGTCGGAGGGCAGAAAAGAAGGACTTGCCAAAACCCTAAAGAAACCAAATAAGCATATAGACTTAAATGTATACATATATATATATATATATATATATATGTACTTATACCTGTATATATACATAAGAAGCAATATATATATAAGAAGCGCTGCTTTTCGATGAACAGAACAGGTTGTTGCCTTTTTCGGGCCTTCCTGGAGGACTTCTTGGAGATTCCTCGGCCGCCTTGGAGGCCTCTTGGGAGCTTCTTGGGCCGCCTGGGCCCATCTGGAAGCCATCTTAGGCCGTGTTGAGGTCATCTTGGGCCGTCTTGGAGATATCGTTCCGCCATCGTTGGGCTCTCTCGGGGCCTTCTTGGCCGTGTTGGAGGCGTACTGGGGCCATCTTGGAGGCCATCTGGGGCCATCTTGACCGTCTTGGAGGCGATTTGGGCAACGGGCTCTGGATGTTGAGGAGCTTTCCGCGTGGCCGGCGGGTTGGGACGACGCCCCAGTGGGAGTCCCCCCCGGAAAAAAAGTTCAGCACGCGGCGTCTTGAAGGCCACCTTGGGCATGTTGGAGGCCACTTCGTAGGGCAGTATTGGGGCCCTTTGGGGGCCGTCTTGGGGGCCTCTTGGGCGGGCCTCTTGGGCCGTCCTGGAGCCATCTTGGAGGCCTCCTGGGCGATCTTGGCGCAATAGTGGTGGCCTCTCTTGCCTGGGACTCTTCAGCGCGACGGGAGCAATGGAGGAGGCGCGCTGGCATGAGGACTTGCCCGCAGCGCCTGCAGCTGACCCCCACACCGCAGCGCTGGACCGCCTGGGGAGCAACCAGCAGGCTATGGCGGCAGCCATGCAAAGGGTGCTGGGCAACCAGAAGAAGCTCACACGGCAAGCTCCCAGCCTCCAGCAGACCTCGGCCACGCAGGAGTGCCATTTCCGCCATTCCCGCCTGGCCAGGGCTCGCCGTCCTGGCAGACTCCTGCCCAGCAGCCTTGGGCCCCCCATGGCTCGGCACATGGGCCCACACAGCCCGCCCCCCGCAGACAGGGGGCACGGCTCTGAAAGGCTCTGGGGCGCCCCCGCCTCGGCACGGCCCGCGGGCGCCCAATCCCCTGCATCGGGAATGCATGCGTGCTGCGGCCACGGTGGGCGGCACCTTCCAGCGTGGATCCGGCTGCCCCCCAGCGCGGCGCAAGCTGCGCTGCAGAGTGGCACGCCCCCCCCCCCACCACCACCACCGAAGGGCCCGCCCTGGCCGGCAGAGGGTGGCCCTCCGCCACAGGGGACGTCTCGAGACGGAGGGGGCCCATCCGGCCGACGACGGCACCGCGCGAGCGCGGGCGAAGTGCCGACCTCGCCCGAACGCCGCGCAGCTTGCGAGTGAAGGTGGCAGTGCTGTGTCAGCGCGGCGCATGCTTCGTTTCTGTGGCGCCCCTCGGAAGTGTTGCCGTTCCCGCCCCTTTTCGCGGCCCGTGTCGTTTCCTCTTCGCCAAGTCGTCGGAAGCGGTGCCGCGCGAGCGCGCCTTCCGCTTGCGAGGTGGGAGCGAGTTCCAATCTTCCTCCTCCTCCTCCTCCTCCCCCTCCTCCTCCTCCTCCTCCTCCTCCTCCTCCTCCTCCTCCTCCTCCTCCTCCTCCAGTACCAAGTTGTGCCACATTCAATTATCATGTTACGGGGGGAGGATGGGAGTGGGCGGGGCCCTCTGACTCGCTCGACCTGGGAAACTGAACTCCCATTCCTACTCTTCTATTCTTCCAGCACATCACCAGCACTTCCGAAAAAAGCCTCCCGATTAAGTCTAGGAGCCCCCGAAGGACTTCTTTCGCCATTCGGGGCTCAAGCTCGAGAGCGAGACGGTCAGCGCCTCGGCTTAGGAGAAAGAGGAGGAGAAGGACAGGGGGGAGCGGAGGTAGGTTGAGAGTTCAGGACGGGGAGGGAGGGGGAAAGAGGGAGGAGGAGGAGGAGGAGGAGGAGGAGGAGGAGGAGGAGAAGAATGAGGAAAAAAGTAGAGGAGGAGGAGGAGAAGTAGGAGGAGATATGAGAAGAAAGGAGGAGGAGAAAATAGTGGAGGAGGAGGATGAGGAGCAGGAGGAGGAGAGGGACGACGAAAGAGTTTTAAGAAGTAAGACTGACGAGCAGACCGGAGCGAGGGAGCAAGGAGGAGGAGGAGGATGACGGAGGAGAAAAGGCGGAGGAGGGAGGAGGAGGAGGAGGAGGAGGGTAGGAGAAGGGCAGGAGGGGAAAGTGGCGGAGGAGGACGAGGAGGAGACGGATGCCGAGGCGGAGGCCGAGGCGGAGGCCGAGGCGGAGGCCGAGGCGGAGGCGGAGGCAAACGAGACAAACAAACAAACAAGACAAAACAAACATTGACGCTCAGCCATGCCGCCTCCAGCGGCGGGCGCCGCCCCAGGGCCCGCCGAGGCCGGCCCCGCTGGCCGGAGGCTCGCCGCACTCGCGGCGCATTTGCGCGCCGGCGCGGGCCCGTCGGAAGCCTGCAGGCCCCTTGCCCTCCTCCTACCGCCTCCCTCTCCTCCGCCACCTCCTCCTTCCCCTCCTCCTCCTCCTCCTTCTCCTCCTCATCCCCTCCTACCCTACTCCTCCTCACTCGTGCTGTGGAGGAGGGAAGGAAGAAGGAGGAGGAGGAGAGGAGGAGTTTGGCACGCGACTGTACCGTGGCAAAAGCAGGAGGTGAGGATGAGGGGGTTGGGTGAGGAGGATGTAGGAGAAGGAGGAGGAGGCGGAGGAGGAGGAGGAGAGGGAGTGAGGAGGAGGAGGGAGAGGATGAGAGAGGAGGAGGAGGAGGAGGAGGAGGAGGAGGAGGAGGAGGAGGAGGAGGAGCAGGAGGAGGAGGAGAAGGCGGAGGAGGATGAGAAAGAGGAGGAGGAGGAAGAGGGGGAGAAGAAGAAGAAGAAGAAGAAGGAAGAGGAGGTTCGGTTTCTAGGGTTCCCGACGTTTTCGCAGATTCCCGGCGGCCTCGGTGTGTGTGCCAGCAGCTGCGCCTCGCTGAGAGCGCTCTCGGGGTGTCCGGATCGTCCCGAGAG
>CAUYUJ010014676.1:87463-89963 GCA_963575745.1 Prorocentrum cordatum
TAAGAGTGGCCCTTCAAGAGAGAGACCTTTGGCCCGCGGCTTCGGGGGTCGCGGGAGGGCCAGCCCCGAGCGCACCGGCCGTCCCTGTCGCACCGCATACGCAACGATCGGCGAACCACGAACCCCTAGAGGTCTCTCTTGCCCAAGGGTGCGTCGGGCACGTCCCTCTGCAGGAGGAAGATTCGAGAGTAGTCATACAATAGTCTGGGGACGGTTTTGCGACCATGTTTCACTATGTTTGAATATGTTGTGGTAATGGTTCAGTTTTCTTCCAGAGTCTGCCTGTAAGAGGACATGCCCGACCTGAGCCTAGGGTCACGCCTGTGTGCAGCCAGACAGGGCAGTGAGAGCGGCGGGTGGCGTGTGCGTGGCGGACGAAGTCCAGGTGGGCTTCGGGCGTTTCGGCGACCATTTCTGGGCTTTCGAGCAGCAGGGCGTCCACCCCGACATCGTCACCATGGGGAAACCGTTCGGGAACGGCATGCCCCTCGCCGCGGTGGTGACGACCAGAAGTGTGGCAGACCGTTTCCATAACGGCCTCGAGTACTTCAACACGTTCGGCGGGAACCCGGTCTGCTGCGCCGCTGGCCTGGCCGTGCTCGACGTGATCCGCGACGAGAAGCTCCAGGAGCACGCCCGGGCCGTCGGCGAGCACCTCCGCCGCAGGCTTTGGGAGCTCTCGAAGCGCCGGCCGCTGATCGGAGACGTTCGCGGGTCTGGGCTCTTCATCGGCGTCGACCTCATGCTCGACCGGACGTCCCTGGAGCCTGCTCCAGAGGATCGCTTGCACGCAAGAGTGACCCTCCGCCGAAGTGACCTTTGGTGCGGGCTCATCGAGATCCCCCCGCTCGCTGAGCGCAGTGCGCTGGCGGCTGCTTGCGAGCCTGGAGTTGGCCACAGCGCGCCCCCGAATAGTCCGCGCGCCACAGGTCACTCTTGCCAAGGGTCACTCCTGCGTATAGCCGAGAGGAGACCTCGGAGCTGTGCGCGCGCCTCAAGGACGAGCACCGGATCCTGACGAGCATCGACGGCCCCCACGACAACGTGCTGGTCATCAAGCCGCCGATGCCCTTCTCGCGGGCAGACGCCGATACTCGAAGGAGAAAAAAGGGCATAAACATCAACGTTTGGCGCTCCGCGCGGATTTCTTGGATCCGCGCTGGGGCCCCCCGGCAGCGCGCCAGGGAGGGGGGTCCAGCGCGGATCCAAGAAATCCGCGCGGAGCGCCGAAAGTTCATGTTTGTGCCGCTTTCTCTGCTTCCAGATACCCTGATCGAGGCGATGGACGCCGTCCTGGGCAGCCTGCGGGGTGGCCTGGGCCGCACCCCCACGTAGGCAGCAGAGAGCGGGCGTCGGCGCTGCTCGCGCCTGCTTCTCTGCCGCAGCTTTCCCAAGAGGGCGGTCGCGAGAGTCATGCCGAGTTCAAGCTCTGAGGCGTTCTCGCCCGATTCCAGCAGACCTCCCCCCAGGCTGTCGTGCTTTGCCCTCCCCAGTGGGCCCTCCACGGTGCCTCTGTGGTATGGGGTCGGCCGCTCTTGTGCTTCCCGTGTCAGGCCCCCACATGCACATCTGTCTTTAGGTCGGGCATGTGGAGGAAAAATGAAAAAAAGTCAAAGATACTCAAAATTAGTCCAAAAAAGTGGAAATCAAAACGTCCCCAGACTGTTTTTAAATTTTCCTCCTGCAGGGGGGCACGCCCGATTTAAATCTGTCTCCTTGTCAGCCTCCGCTGCGTGCCCCCTCCTCATCCTCATACTTGCGTTCCGTTGGTTCAATACTCTTGATTGTGTGTACGTCGACTGCTTTCCCGTATTCCCGAGGGGGGGATAAGTTGCATTATTTTCTCAAGACCGGTTTGCTCCACCTCCAGTCCTTCCTCACCCGCCTCACCCTTCTCCCTCTCCTCGCCCCCACCTCCTCCCAATTCGTTCCAAACAGTTTCAAACTCGGAAGCAGCTCGGGAGTGGGGTCGTTCGTTGAGAAGTGCGGCTGCGGGGAACTCTCGGTGTCCCCCCATGCCGATCATATACGTCCCGAGCCATTGCCTGAGTGTCCTCCACCTCCTCCTCCTCCTCCTCCTCCTCCTCCTCCTCCTCCTCCCTCCTCCTCTCTCCCCTCCTCCTCCTCCTCCTCCTCCTCCTCCTCCTCGCCACATCGTGGACATCAGCGTGCCTCCCGCGACTCCTCCTCCCTCCCCTTCACGTCGGTCGGAAAGGGGGGGATAGCAGAGGGGGTTTTGAAATCAGCTCACGCAAGCTGATTTTCCCCGCGCCCTCCGGCGCCGGGAGCGGCCATGTATCGAGGAATTGGCCCTTCGGTGAGGCCGAAACCAGCTGCATGCAGCAAATTTCGTAACCCCCCCTTTCCCAATCCCTCCCTTTCGCCCGACCCGATTCACGCTCCCCTCGGCGGCCGGTGGCTCCGTGCTCTCGCGCGCGGCGAGGACACACCTGCGAGCCCGCCGCCTGCCGCGCCGTCCGTGCCCGCGCCGCCGCAGTCC
>CAUYUJ010014676.1:94963-104963 GCA_963575745.1 Prorocentrum cordatum
CCGGAGGAGGAGGAGGAGGAGAAGGAGGAGAAGGGTACCGATATCGCTTCCCCTCCCTCGTTGTCGAATTGTGGGGCCTCCCGCGAGGCCCTCGTGGCCACGGCTGGCTTCGCCTGGGGGTCCTGGTCGGAGCGCATCCCAGGAGAGGCGCGCGAGGAGTGGCGGTATCCGTACTCTCTGGCTCTCCTCCGCGCTCGCGCCGCGGGTCCCGCCCCGAGCCCTCGAGCGATCGGAACGCCTCGAGCGGCGGCGCGCCTCCGCTTCTTGGGGCGGGCCGGGCCTGGCCGCACCGTGGACCCGGGATCGGGCCGTGGCCTCGGGCAGCGCCAGCGGGTGGGGAGGGGCCTTCCTGGCCCGCGCCCCCGGGCGGACGAGGCGCCCGCCTCGGAAGAGCTCTGCTGGGCGCACGAGTGGCCCTTCGCGGGAGGTTCTCCTTCGGAGGTGGACAGAAACCCCAACAGTGACACGTCGATTAGTGAATTGTCCGTTTTCGGTTCTCGGGAGGGCGCCGTGGCCGTTATTTTCCAGGCTTGCGCCCGCCAGGTTTGGGCCTCGTGTCGTTTTCACGAAACCACGTTTTACGAAAGGGGGGTCTGTCCATCCTCGATTCCTGGAGGTTTGGGTTCGCTCGGACGTGTGCATTTTTCCTCCGGCGAGGACCATCGAGGAGCATCCTTGATCATTTGGCGAACAAACCACGCACGAAACCGAAAAAAAACACAGGGAATGGACGTCCGAGCGATGGCGAGGTTTGGGGGGGGGGGTCCCTGGACAGCCTGGAGGTGCTCCCGCCTCGCGACGCGGTCGGGCAGCCGCGCCTCGCGGAGAGAGCGTTCCCGGGGCGGTGCCCGAGCCGCTGCGAGCGGTCGGCGGGGGCCCGGGAGCTGGCCCGAGGACCAAGCGCCCGAGGAGGGGGACCGATCGGGGGTCGAGGGCGTGGACTCCTCCTCCTCCTCCTCCTCCTCCTCTTCCTCCTCCTCCTCCTCCTCCTCCTCCTCCTCCTCCTTCTCCTCCTCCTCCTCCTCCTCCTCCTCCTCCTCCTCCTCCTCCTTCCTCCTTCCTCCTTCCTCCTTCCTCCTTCCTCCTCCCTCCTCCCTCCTCCCTCCTCCCTCCTCCCTCCTCCCTCCTCCCTCCTCCCTCCTCCCTCCTCGAGGACCGAACGCCAGAGGAGGGGAGGACCGAGGGTCCAACTTGTTTTGTTTGGGCGGCGTCGTGCGCGTGGACGACTCCCCTGCTGGTGGCGCTCCTTGACGGGGCTCGTGTCGACTCCTCCGGTCCGATGCGACTCGGTTTCGATGGCTTCCGATTCCGAATTGATTCGATTTGGGATTCCGATTTGGGCTCCGATGTCTTGTTGGAGGCATACTAGCTTGCCGATTTCCGCCGATTCGACTTTTCCCGACTCGGCTGCCGATTTTCGCCAATCCGACGCATTTCGATCGCCGATCCGATTTGCCGATTCGATTCTGGGCTCTCCTGCCTTGACATTGCTCGGGAATGTCCCTCTACAGGAGGAATGTTCAAAAATGGTACAAGAAAATAGTCTGGGGACGATGTTTCTACTATGTTTGATTATGTTTGAGTCTGTGTTGTCTCTTTTTTCATTTTTCACCCAAAATCCGCCTGTAGAGGGGCATGCCCGACCAAATCCTTGACATCAGGACTGGACCTAAACGGTGTTTTGGCAATATCGTGGGCCGTGTTGTGTTTCGTTTTGTTTTGCGTGAATGGCGAAACGAAGACAAAACGAGGGAGAGCGAAAAACAAGTCGAAAACGAAAAGCACCGTTTAGGTTCAGCCCTGCTTGACATTGCCTGGGTTTGCTGCTGAGGCGCCGACAATGGCCTCGGCATCACCCCGCCAATGGGCTGGCGCTCGTGGAACTCTTACGGCAGGAGGTCACCCTCATCATGATCATCATCAGCACCAGCATCATCATCATCATCATCATCATCATCATCATCATCATCTTCATCATCATCATCATAATCATAATCATAATCATCATTATTGTAGTGGCCTTCGGCCAGTGCCGCCGATCCGGGTCGCTCGGGGTTATTCTCCAGACGCAGAAATTATGGGCGCACACTCAAACGCACACACACAGTCACACCACTTAACCTGCGCCGCAGACATGCGCACACAGCATCACCCACACACACATACTAGTTGGGAAACGCTCCTGTAGTACTAGTAGTAGTATTAGTAGTAGTAGTAGTAGTAGTAGCAGTAGTAGTAGTAGTAGTAGTAGTAGTAGTGTAGTAGTAGTAGTAGTGGTTGTGGTAGTAGTGGTAGTAGTAGTAGAGGCCTCGTTCCGCGGCTTCTCTCGACTTCCCGCGGTCTCTCTCAAGTTTCGAGCACGCGGTGAGTTTCACGATATATGTGTGTGTATGTACGCGTGCATGCATGTATGCATGCATTGATCATGTGTGCCTGTGTGTAGGTACGTATGTATGTATGTATGCTTGTGCGCGTATGTATGTATTTAGTTTGTATGTATGTTTGTATGTGTGTATGATAATATGTGTGTATGTGTGTGAATGTAAGTATGTATGTCTGGAAGATTGTTTTTCTATGTATGCAAATGTGTTTAAATGTAGGTATGTATGCATGTGTGTATGGATGTGCGTTTGAAGAGCGAGGATGTTTCAAAGAAGAGGCACTCGGTGACGCGATCGTTGAGGGATAGGAGTGAGGTCGCAGAGGAGGAGGAGGAGAATGAGGAAGAGGCGATAACTTGAAGGAAAACGATGAGACGGAGGACATCCTGCCGGTGGCGCCCTGGGCGGTGCCGCGGAAGAAACCGGGGGCCTGCCGGAGGCAGTCTGGAGGCCTCTGGGGAGCTGTTTTGGGGCCTCTTGGAACCTCTTTTGGGCCTCTTGTGGGCTTCTTGGGGCCCCTTGGGGGTCTCTTGGGGCCTCCTGGGGGCCTCTTGGGGCGGAAAGCTCGGTTCTTTCGGTTCGTGGTCCCCCTCTTGGGCCCCTCTTGGGGCTCTCTTGGGGCCTTCTTGGGCTGTCCAGAGGCCCTCTTGGGCCGTCTTGGGGCCCTCTTGGGCCGTCTTGGGGCTCTCTTGGGCCGTGTTGGAAGCATCGTGGGCCGTCTTGGGACGGACTTGGGGGCCTCTTGGGCCGTCTTCGAGCGTCGGACGCCCGAAAAGGCAAGAACGCTAAAAACCCTGAAAAAACCAATGAAAATCAACGATTCTGGCCTCTTGGGGCCCTCTTGGGAGGCCTCTTGGAAGCTTCTTGGGGCGTCTTGGAGACACCTTGGGCCGTCTGGAGGCCATCTCGGGCGTCTTGGAGCGATTTTTCGGCGACTCGGGGCCCTCTTGGAACCCCTTGGGGGTCTCTTGGGCCCCCCCCCTCCTCCAAAGCGCCGGAAAAAGCGGAGCATGGCGCCCCCCCCCCCCTCTATCTTCCACTCCCCCGGAGCGGCCCCGGGGTTCGCCGGAAACTCGCACCCCCCCCCCCCCCCCCTACCCCCCCTTCCCCGGCAGAGCCACCCCGGCGACCCCCCCAGAGGCTGAAGCTCAGCCTCGAGGCTGTAGCTGAGACTCCTTGAAACTCACACGCCGGATCGGCGGATTATTGTCATCAGCATCAGCATCATCATTATCAGTATCATTAGCATCATCATCAGCAGCAGCATCAGCATCATCGCATCGTCAGCATCATCAGCAGCAGTAGCATCCTCAGCATCATCGTCATCATCATCAGCATCATCAGCATCGCCATCATCATCGTCACCATCATCAGCATCATCAGCATCATCAGCAGCAGCAGCATCAGCATCATCAGCATCACTATCACCGTCATCAGCAGCATCAGCATCATCATCATTGTCATCATCCTCATTATTATCCTCATCATCAACACCACCATCAATATCACCATCATCCTCAGCAGCATCATCATCAGCATCACCACCGTCAAGGAGGCAATCCTCGTAGTCTGCATGCCGGTTCATGCGTCGCCGCGGGCCCCGCCGCGCGCTGCCCCCCTTCCGACGCAGGCCGCGCGCCCGCACCGACCTGCCCGCACGTCGCTTCGGCGGCAGGTGGACGGCTGGGCCCGCTGGCCCCCGCGCCGCCGCAGAAGCCGCGCGCGGGGCGCTCTTGGCGGCGCACGCTGCCGGCGGCCTCGCGGCGTGCCGGCTTTGTGGTCGTCTTTCTCTCCGAGCAGGCAGCCGACCGCAAGCCCTCAGCGCTCCGGGTGCTGCACGGAGCAGTTCGGGTCGTCGGGGCCGCTCTGCGTGCGCCCGTGGGCGGCTTGCAGCACGAGACCTTGCCAGGAGCGGCCCAGCCTGGGCTCCAGGCAGCACTTTGCGACGCGGCACGGGAGTCCGCATGCTGCGGGCGGCGGAGGGGCTGCTTCGCGCAGCCATCGTCGAGCTCCACGCGAAGGCGGCACCGCCTGCGCGGGAGCCTGCGGCTGCGGCGCCCTCTGGGAGGCGCCGTCGGCCTCGCGGGCGCGCAGGGCGTTGCGCCGGGACCTCGCCCAACGCGTCGGGCGGCGACGGTGGCAAGCAGGGGCAGCAGGACGGCGACGGCGACGGCGCGGCGGCAGTGCAGGACGGGCGGAGACCGCGGCGGATGGCGTGGGCCCTCGGCCCGCGCTGGCGTCAACGGCTGGCGATGCCCGCGGCGACAAGGCGGTCGTCGGCGGGGGCGCGGCTGGAGCTGAGGGAGCGGGTCTCCCGTTGCCAGCGGCGGAGGCCGACGACGCTGCCATGGACAGCGAGGAGGAGTCCGTCGACGCCCGCGGCGACGACTCCCGGGCCGGCGGCCTGCGGCGAGGCGCGGCGGATGCCGCAGGGGCGGCGAGGGCGACGCTCTTGCGGCGGGTGGGCGAGTCGAGGCGGGCGGGTTGGCACTCCTCACCCGCACCCTGGAGGCGGATCGGGCGAGACGATTCGGCGCCGCTGCTGTCGGCCGGGGACGCGGCGGTCGGTGGCCAGCAGGATAAGAGCGTTGAAGAGACCCCCCACAGCCTGGGGGCGTGGCATCCGCAGGAGCACTGCTACCAAATCGATGGCATCCTCGTCGTCATCATCATCAGCATCATCATCATCATCAGCAGCAGCATCAGCATCATCAGCAGCAGCATCATCAGCAGCATAACCATCAGCATCATAGTTTGTATTAGCATCCTCATCAGCAGCATCATCATCATCAACATCAGCAGCAGCAGCATCATTGTCCTACTCATTATCGTCATCATCAGCAGCAGCATCAACATCAGCATCAGCATCAGCATCATCATCATCATCATCATCATCATCATCATCATCATCATCATCATCATCATCATCATCATCATCATCATCATTAGCAGAAGCAGCATCAACATCATCACCAGTATAATCAGCTTCATCATCACCGTCATCAACATTAATTATCGCCACCATCGCCATCATAATCGTCAGCACGATCGTCAACATCATGATCATCATCACCATCATCATCAGCATCAGCGTCATCATCATAAGCATCATAAGTGGCATCATCATCAGTGCATCGTCATCGTCCTCATCGTCCTCATCGTCATCGTCATAGCCGTCAGCACCAACATCAGCGCCATCGTCGTCATCATCAGCATCCTGATCATCATCAGCAGCAGCAGCATCATATTTATCATCATCACCACCATCATCATCCTCATCCTCACCCTGATCCTCGTCCTCATCCTCACCCTCATCATTCCCTCCTCATCTCCATCCGTCTCATCATCATCCTCCCCCCAGGGTGAACCAGAGCCTCATGGAGGGAATCATGGACGGCATGGTGAGACGCAAGTGGAAGGTGGACGGAGTTCCGACCTCCCTGTGTGACTTGGAGGGGCGAGGAGGGAAGGGAGAGGGGGGAGGGGAATAGAGAGAGAGAGAGTAGAACGCGTGGGGGGGAGGGGGAGGGAAGGGAGGGGTACTGCGACGTGGGTCTGGACGACAGCTGGCAGAAGTGCAGCAAGGGAACGTACAACTACCACGACGACGACGGGAGGCCTGTGGTCAACTTGAAGAAGTTTCCAAGCATGCAAGCGATGACCGCCAGAGCGCATGGTCTTGGGTTGAAGGCAGGCTGGTACGGAAACAATTGCATATGTTCCGAAGGAAAAAAGCCGACCAAAGCGATGTACGAGAAGGACGTGGAGGCTTTGACGGCCTTTGGATTCGACTCCCTGAAGCTGGACAAGTGCGGCTCGATGCAAGACCTGAACCTCTGGGCGCGCCTCCTGAACCAGACGGGGAGGCCGGTCATGATCGAGAACTGCCACTGGGGGTTCACCGTCCCCAACGCCACGTGGTGCCCCTGGCACTTCTTCCGCACGAGTGGGGACATCCGGGCCCAGTACGGGAGCATGGTGAGCACGCTGCTGACCACGGTGAGGTGGGCGAAGGCAGGCCTGTCCCGGCCCGGCTGCTGGGCTTACCCCGACATTCGGGGGCTGCTGGCGGTCCCTGGTCAAAGCAGGGTCACCCCAGGGGTCCCAGGGAGGCCCAGCTGGTCTCCAGAGCACCCCATCACGAGGCACAGGTGGCTCCTCCTCCTCTTCCTCCTCCTCCTCCTCCTCCTCCTCCTCTTCTCCTCCATCCCTTTTCCTTATAAATAACTTTTCCATGTCGCACCTCGAGGCAAGTTTGTAGGGCGGGCAGGGCGTGTCGCCTGAGACTTCCTCACCATTTATGATTCTGAAGCTGAAAAAGTGGCAACAGCTTCATGGATAAAGAACGGGTCGTTTTCAAAATCTGGCTCTCGCCTTAGCGCGGCGCACAGTCGTTTTTTGATTGTAAGAGTCTCACGGATTGAGGGCGGGTGGGTTTCAAAACGTGGTTCTGGCCTTAGCGCGGCGCACAGTCGTGTAAAAGGTTGCAACAAAGCTCACGGGTTGAGGGCGGTTCCTTTTCAACATGTGGCTCTCGCCTTAGCGCCGCTCACAGTTGTTCACACAATGTTCAAGAGTTTCACGGATTCCCATCATCAACGGATTCAGGATTATGCGGGTGCAACAGTTAAGTTGATTCGATGTGTTGAAGTCCTAGGAATGGCGTTCTGGCACGATTCAGGATCGTCAAGACGCAACGATCAGGTTGATCCGTGGCGTTGGAATCCCAAGAACAATGGTTTGGCATGTTTCAGGGTCTTCAAACGGGTGTCTTCTAACGGGGCAGTTCCATCAATGGAGATGAACCGTAATAGGGGCTTATGAAGAGTGAGCTTGGAATGAGGGTTTACTCCAGCATCGTTGGTGCCTCTTGGATTTACACTGGTCCTCCTCCTCCCCCTCCTCCTCATCCTCCTCCTCATCTTCCTCCTCCTCCTCCTCCTCCTCCTCCGCCTCCTCCTCCTCCTCCTCCTCCTCCTCCTCCGCCTCCTCCTCCTCCTCCTCTCCTCCTCCTCCCCCTCCTCCTCCTCCTCCTCCTCCTCCTCCTCCTCCTCCTCCTCCTCCTCCTCCTCCCCTCCCCCTCCTCCCCCTCCCCCTCCGCCCCCTCCTCCCCCTCCTCGAAGCAGGCTGGGACACACCTCGGGCCAGGACCCCTCCCCAGCAGCGCCCGGGGCGTGATGCAGGTCGGCTGCAGGCACGGGCCCGGCGGCCCGAGCGACCCTGGCATGAGCTACAGCCGAAGGAGAGGAAACGCCAGAGACATGCACTCCTTGGCGCTCCGCGCGGACTTCTTGGATCCGCGCTGGGCCCCGCTGGCTCCTCCTCCTCCTCCTCCTCCTCCTCCTCCTCCTCCTCCTCCTCCTCCTCCTCGTGCTCCTCTGGGTCACCTAGCTGGCGCTCCGCGCGGAGTTCTCGGCTCCGGCTGGGCCCCGCTGGCGGCGCCGCCCCTGGCGCGCTCCTCGGGCCCCTGGAGGCCAGGACACGGAGAAGCCAGGGCACGGAAAGCCGAGGGGACGACACCCTCGTCTGCAAAGTCGCAGGTTTCAGAGCCCGTGCGTGATCTGTGTGCTGCACCGCAGGAGATTGGGTTTGTGTCCTGGTTTAGGGGGGGGGTCCTGCAAGCTTATAGGGCCTGTGTCCAGGTTTCTTCTGGAAATGCTGCAGTGCTGTATTTTGCTCGTGCCGCCGTCTGGAAGAACTGGTTTCGAGGGATGTTGGGTGTCCGGGTCGAGCGTGTCTGTGTTTACGGGGCCCTGAGCTCCGCGCGCCAGGGAGGGGGGTCCTGCGCAGACCCAAGAAATCCGCGCGGAGCGCGAAGAGTGTGTGTGTTTGTGTCCTTTCTTCTTGTTCTGTGCAGGGAGGCCCGCTCACACTTCGGGGCCTGGTGCATCGTGTCGTCGCCGCTGATCCTCTCGCACGACGTGAACAGCGACGCGGTGATGGAGGAGATCTGGCCCATCATCTCCAACAGGGAGGCCATCGCTGTGAACCAGGCCTGGGCTGGCCACAGCGGGAGCCCCTTCAAGCAGTCGGCCACCAACATCACGCTGCCCGGCTTCGCGGACCAGACCAGGAAGCCCATCCTCGGCGACCACGGCGTGGCCAAGGGCAAGGAGACGCCGCTGCCGAGCTGGCATTTCTTCTACAAGCCGCTGGGCTCCGGGAGGGTCGCAGTCCTGCTGATGAGCCACACGGAGGCGGAGCAGTCTTTGACGGTCTCCTTCGCCGACGTGCCCGGCCTGTCTTGCTCCCGCTGCAGCGTGCGCGACGTCTGGCTGCGGGAGGACGCTGGCGTGCACGTCGACCAGTACACTGCGAGAGGCCTTCGGCCAGATGCCATGTGTCTGGAGGCCTCCTGACGGCTCCTGGAGGCTCGCTTGCCACGGGATGCCTTGCAACAGCTGCGCCTCGCCGAGGGCGTGTTCTGGGCGTGCCCGAGCCTTTCAGGAGGGGAGAAAACACACAGACACAATGAATCGTCGACTCTTAGGAAAATATTGAAAAATGTGTGAAGTGGGGGGAAGAAAACCCAGAAAATATTGGACAAAATTATCCCGGTAAAGCAACCTAACAGCGATGTGTAGGAGCATATCTGGAAGCATTCCCCTTAAGATTCAGATGAGAATCCAGTTATAGAATTCTGCTGTTCTCGCAGTCGTAGTCGCATTCGCGATAACAGTCGCAGTGGCAACGGCAGTCGCAGTCACAGCCTCAGCCTCAGCCTGCCTCAGCCTCAGCCTCAGCCTGCCTCAGCCTCAGCCTGCCTCAGCCTCAGCCTCAGCCTGCTTCAGCCTCAGCATCAGTCAGCCTCAGCCTCAGCCTCAGCCTGCCTCAGCCTCAGCCTGCCTCAGCCTCAGCCTCAGCCTGCCTCAGCCTCAGCCTCAGCCTGCCTTCAGCCTCGGCCTCTCAGCCTCCTCAGCCTCAGCCTGCATCAGCCTCAGTCTCAGCCTCAGCCTCAGCCTCAGCCTCAGCCTCAGCCTCAGCCTGCCTCAGCATCAGCCTGCCTCAGCCTCAGCCTCAGCCTGCCTCAGCCTCAGCCTCAGCCTCAGCCTCAGCCTGCTTCAGCCAAAGCCTCAGTCTGCCTTGAGCCTTGGCCTCAGCCTCAGCCTCAGCCTGCCTCAGCCTCAGCCTGCATCGGCCTCAGCCTCAGCCTCAGCCTGCCTCAGCATCAGCCTGCCTCAGCCTCAGCCTCAGCCTGCCTCAGCCTCAGCCTCAGCCTGCTTCAGCCTCAGCCTCAGTCTGCCTTCAGCCTCAGCCTCTGTGCCTCAGCCTGCCTCAGCCTCAGCCTGCCTCAGTATCAGCCTGCTTCAGCCTCAGCCTCAGCCTGCCTCAGCCTCAGCCTCAGCCTCACCCTCAGCCTCAGCCTCAGCCTGCCTCAGCCTCAGCCTGCCTCAGCCTCAGCCTCAGCCTGCTTCAGCCTCAGCCTCAGTCTGCCTTCAGCCTCGGCCTCAGCCTCAGCCTGCCTCAGCCTCAGCCTGCATCAGCCTCAGCCTCATCCTCAGCCTGCCTCAGCATCAGCCTGCCTCAGCCTCAGCCTCAGCCTTCCTCAGCCTCAGCCTCAGCCTGCTTCAGCCTCAGCCTCAGTCTGCCTTCAGCCTCGGCCTCAGCCTCAGTCTGCC
>CAUYUJ010014676.1:109963-112463 GCA_963575745.1 Prorocentrum cordatum
CCTCCCGCTCTGCCCCTTGGAGTCCCCCAAACCCTTGGAACTTCCACCGCAGCCACTTCCGCCCACTGGATCGGGACGGTCAAGAGCACCCGCGCCGCGCGCCCGTGGCGTGGCGGCCAGGCTGGCTGGCGAGGGCGAGCTCGACGCCCTTGAGGCGGCCGCGCATCCAGTTTGGGCCGCGGCATGCTGAGGAGCTGCCTGAGGCCAGCAGGCCGGGGCGATGGCTGGCGCCGGGAGGGGCCCGGCAGGCGACGAAGGGGGTCGGCGCCGTGCGCGCGCCCTGCCGCGGGCTGCCGCGGGTTGGCGCGACCGCGGCAAGGCTGCCGCCGCTGCCGCCCAGAGCAGAGCAGCACGCGCGGAGCGCGCGCTCTGCGGCGCCTGCCGGGCAGGCCACTGGCGGGGGCTGCTGGCCGCACGGGGCGCTGGGGCTCACCAGGCCGTCGGCGGGCCGGCGGCACGGAAGCAGTGGAGCTTGCTGGCGCCTGGACGCACGCCCAAAGCGCAGCGGTGGCACGGGTCCCGCGCGGCCGCGTGCCCAAGGTGCCTACTTGGCCGGCCGAGCGCTCTTGCCTGCCAGGGGTGTCTCACCCTGCGAGGCTCTGCCGCTGAGGCTCTGCCGGCGGAGGGCCCTCGGGCAGCCGAGCCTGTCGTGGAGCAGCTCGGCGGGGCTGCGGGACAACTGCTGGTGGCCTCGCGGTTCTGCAGATGCTGCTCGCATGGTCGAACGCTCTGGCGAGTTCGCCAGAGAACACTGGCAGCAATGATTCTGAAGCTCCTGGAGCCCAACTCTGTTCCGACAGGTTCCCGTCGAGGCCTCGCAGCTCGAGCCAGCTCGACTCCCTGCAGTCAGCAGTCCTTGGATTTCCGCTCGAGCCAGAAATCTGATCGGCCTCCCGCGGCATCGGCGAGCCCAGCGGCCTGCACAGTCTGGACACCGCCTCGAACGAGTTGGTTGCCCTGCCTCCGAGGGCATCGACTGGTTGGCGTCGCTGGCGACGCTGAACTTGCGAACCGAAAGGGTCCGCAGGCTGCCAGTCGGGCTAGGGAGACTGGCGCTGTGCATCCTGAGCCTGGGCGAGAATCGGTTTGCAGCGCTGCCCCAGAGAGTCTGCGAGTCGATCGCATTGCCGAGGTTCGGTGCGCCGGTGAACCGGCTTGCCGTTCTACGAGAGCATCGACCAGCTGTCCGCCCTGCATGTTTGGGACCTGCGGCCGAAGAGGCTGGCCTCACCAGCCAATGGCATCGGCTGCCCGAGACCCCTGCGGGCTCTGGACATGCGCGCAAACAAGTTACCACGGGACTTCTGGGGGGAACTCCTATCCCTCCCAGTGTTGGCTGCGTCGCGATAGATCGACTACGCGAGGCCTTGCTGAGCCCGAACACCTCGTCAAAAGAGTTGGTTCGGCTGCCAAGTCGGTGTGGGCAGCTTCCCGCTCTGAGAGGCCTGGATATCTCAGTGAACAGGTTCGGTGCCCTTCCAGATACCTGCTGTTCCATGCAGCGCATGCGGGGGCACATCTTCGCTCTGAAGTGGCTCGTGGCTTTGCCGTCTCAGTTCGCGCTGCCCCAAAGCCTGCGGAGTCTGGATTTCCAGCCAATCCGCATCCGAGAATTTCCGGAAAGTTTCACGCAGTTTGTTGCTTTGCAGACGCTGTCATCGCAAAGAATTCGCTGGTGATCTTGCCATGGAATCACGAACGCCCTGTTGCTCTCAGGACGTGTGCAGTGTCCTCGAAGAAGTTGTCAGCGTTACTTGATGAGAGTTTTCGAAGCTTCGCCTTCCTGCAGACCCTACACGCTTCCAGAATTGATTTGGCAGCCCTGCCTAACACTTTTGACGAATTGGTATCGCCACAACAGTTGGGTGCGCGCTAGATACGGTAGAGGGAAACAATTACTGAACACTCCCCCTCCCCCCCCAAACTCAACGTTGGCACGCGCGGGGGAGACTGCGGTCGAGGTGCAGCTATTCAGACCCACCGCCAACTTTGAACAGTGGGGGCAGGGGGAGGCGTTGACAGATGAATGTGGCATGAGTGTTCGCTAGTTTTCCCGAGGCCTGTATAACACTTGGGTGCGCGCTAGAACAAGTGGGCAACCGTTCCGCGTTCGCGCGCGGGCCTGTTTTACGACGCACTGTCGACGACCCGCAGGCTGCTCCGCGGGCAGGCGCAAAGATGTCGCTGGTGGCGCCGCGTCGAGAAAGACGCAGTTGCCCACGGTAACAGTAATGGCGGAGAACTCCAGAAGCCGTCCTCCCTTCCTCTCCATCCTCTCCCTCCTCCTCCTCCTCATCCTCCTCCTCCTCCTCCTCCTCCTCCTCCTCCTCCTCCTCCTCCTCCTCCTCTTCCTCCTGCTCCTGCTCCTGCTCCTGCTCCTGCTCCTCCTCCTCCTCCTCCTCCTCCTCCTCCCTCCTCTCCTCCCTCCTCCTCCTTCTCCTCCTCCTCCTCTCCATCCTCTCTCCTCCTCCTCCTCCTCCTCCTCCTCCTCCTCCTCATC
>CAUYUJ010014676.1:117463-119963 GCA_963575745.1 Prorocentrum cordatum
GGAGCCGCTGCCCGACGCCCACCCAGGGAGCTGGGCGTCGCCCAGGCAGTGCGGCATGCGGTGCAACGGCGGCACTGTCGGCTGCTCCCGTGCCGAGCTGGGCCGTGCCGAGGCGGACGCGGTGAAGGAGCAGGAGAGCTGGCACGCCGCTGGCGTCAAGTCTTCCCCCGACGTGGTCGTAGAGAACGACCCAAGCCCTCGGTTCTCAAGGAGGCTGGCGGGTCTGCCAGCTAGCAGGACTCGTCGCCTGTTCCTGGAGGCTCATGGCCGTCCTCGTGCGCGAGACCGTGGAGCTCGACCTCGTGTTCCTATCTCTGGCTTGGGGCCCCCGCAGGAGGCCGAATGCCAGCAGCAGTGACGCGAGGTTGGGGCCGCTGCGGGCCCAACATGACAGTCGACATGTCTCGTGGGAGTTCGGTTTTGGACAAGGGTTTCTTGACATTTCGGGCCTCGGACTGTTGCAGTGTGGCTTGTGTATTGCTTTGCGGGTGTCGTATGTGGTTTCCTGGTACACCGCCTGGTCATCGAATGTGGCTTCCTGGCACAAGCATATAAAATGTGTGCGTTGCAGCAGCTGTTCGTGGGTCTTTGACAAAATGTGTCCGCACTGCTATGTTCCATGTTCGGGGGTAATGTTGGAGCAGCGTCGGGCCCAACCCAAGAATCGATGCCTTCTTTTGAAAGGAGGTAAGCTTCGAGTGTTTTATATGTCGTGCCGAGAATTGTTGTCGCAGCGTGCGTTTGCGCATGACTCGTCAACCGTTGAATGTGGCTTCCTGATATACTTCAGAGTTGTTGAATGTGGTTTCCTGGCACTAGAGCATATCTCATTCGTGCGTTGCTGCAGCATTTCGTCGCTCATGGTCAACTGTGTTCGTTATTGCGGCATTATTCCAAGAGTGCTGGCATCGACTTCCTCGGCTAGTGCGCTTCAAGGCAAGCATTTTCACACCATGATCCTCCTCACCCTCTCTTGTATCAGAATGCAGGAGCAGGCTCAATTCTGCCACAGCTTGCATTGCGTTTGTGAGGCGGGTGGGGGGCAGGAGCAGGGGTTGGGACGACGACGCGTGCCGAGGCCGCACTCCGAATCCAGCTCCTTGCGGCACGCCCCAGGGCAGAGGCTCAGGGCAGACCGCAGTCCAAGTTTTTGTCTTTTTTTTTGCTCCTAGAGTGGACTTGGGGCACATGGGTGCAACGGCGCAACAAAAGGAAGAGGAGGAGGAGGAGGAGGAAGAGGAGGAGGAGAAAGAACAGGAGGAGAGGAGCAGGAGCAGTTGGAGGAGGAGGACGAGGAGGAGGAGGAGGAGGAGTGAGGAGGAGGAGGAGGACGAGGAGGAGGAGGAGGAGGAGGAGAAAAAGGTATGGTGAGTCTGTGCCGCGCTGACGCGGCGGCGACCCCAGTACGGGCGCTCAAGGTAAGAGCCGCCAGTGGCTCAGCATCGCGCGCTGTCGAGCGATCTGCGCCGTCGGAGAGCCGCGACCGTGCAAGGCGGAACGATCCACACGGCGTCCGAAACCAACGCCCGCGACATCGCGACACAAGCCAACCATGTCGATACCGCTACCTTTCCCTCGTTCTCGCCTCTTGGGGCCTCCTGGAAGGGCTTCTCTCCAGCGCCGTTGGATTCGCCTCGAAGCTCTGGCCAGAGAGCACCCGGGGGAGAGGTCTGGCGAGCAGCGGTATTGGTACACATGGTAGATTTCTAATTCTTCGAGAGTCGTTTGATTTCTGGGGGGGCCAAGACCCATTCGTTTCTAATTGTTCTATCCTGGGTCGCTTCCCCCGGCCACCAGGGGCCAGGAACCAGTAGAAACGAGCACAATCAGAAATGAGCACGATGAGAATTGAACGACGTGTACCTTTTGGCCTCCCCCTTCGGAGGTCCGCGAGGGTTCCTCGGGTCGGCGCTGGGACCCTCCCCCCCCTTGCAGCGCCTCTGGCGCCGCCACTGGCGCTCGGATCGCTCGGATCGCGGCAGGGGAGGGGAGGTCCGGCGCCGCCCCGAGAAGGCCGCGCGGACTGCCAAAGGGTTGTGCCCATACCGGGGTTGAGCCTCGACCCGAGGAGGAGGAGGCGGGATCGCTGCGTCTTGGTAATGGAGGATGACGATTAATAAATGACCGGGGGTCGTGTTCACGCGGCGGCGCCCGGGATGACGATTAAAAAAAACCGGCCGCGGGCTGGAAAACTAGTTTTCGACTCGTTCTCCTCCAGCCAGAAAATTGTGCAGAAATAGCAGGAACCTATGTTTTAAACCGTTCTCTCCCATTTTTTTATGAATCGCCATCCCGCATTATGGTTGAGCGCTCCCCAGAACTCAGACGTCCAACGTTTCGAAAACAATCTAAGGCGGAGGCTGCTCGTCGTGCTCGGCCTCTGGCGGGCGGTTTCGGGCCACGGGGCAGCCACAGATCCGCTCTCGGCGGCGAGCGAAGGGGGAAAGTGAGGCGGAGAAGGCCCTCTGAGAAGGCGGGGCGGGGCTTCGCAGATGCCCTC
>CAUYUJ010014676.1:122463-132463 GCA_963575745.1 Prorocentrum cordatum
GCGAAGGCGAGAGAGCCACAAGTTGAAAACGATTGGCCCTCCCGCCGTGTAGCTGTGCAGAGCTTTTCGGCACGAGGACGGTAATATGTAAGAGAATCTGCAGGGAGACACCCGGCCTTGCCTACTGACACTCCTCGTGGTGCAACACGGGGAGTTGGTTCGAGGAAGATGTATGGAGGAATCGAAAAGAGAGAGTGAGCCGGAGGAGGAGGAAGGCGGAGGAGGAGGGCCATTGAGAGGCGGTAGATTATTATGAAGAGTTTGTCGTGAAGAGGAGGAGGACGACGATGATGAAGACGAGGACGAAGTCGAGAAGGACTAAGGAGCAGGAGGAAGGCGAGGCAAGTGCGAAGGGTGAGGGAAGATGTCGCTGCCGGGCGTCGTCAGCCGCCGTCGGGCCACGCCGCAAATCACAATGGGATGCGTGCCTCAGTTTCCCCGGGAACAGCTTAATTGCATAAAACAGCGCATACTTGCGGAGGATGTGCTGCAGACTGCAGACTGGGGCCTTGCCTGCCAGCAGTGGTCCAGGGGAGGCATTCAAGGGTTCAGCCTCTTAGGGGCAGCCCTGATCCAGCATCTCAGCCCCAGTCTTTCAGCGGTGTCTCGGATACAGCCATTTAGTTTCGTGGTCAGTGGTTTCGGGGCCCGAATCAGCGGCCACGCGAGTCTCTGGACAGCTATGCCTGGCAACACGTTGCGGGCAACGCAGACGGAGATCATGCTCCTCGAGCCAGCCAGTCCAGCCACGGGTCATGTCAGCTGCTACCATGTGTGGTATGTCCGGTGGTCGCCACTGCTAGTCACTTGCATGCAGAGGATGAGGCGGGGGTGGAACGGCTTTCAGTGCTGCCGCTGCGGGTGAGCGTTTTTTGATTCATTCGTCTGCCGATCGGCGCGGGCCCTCGCTCCCCCCCCTCACCCCCCCCGTGGAGTAGATCTTGGCTGTTTTTTGGCGCCTGCTTCGAGCAGGTGGAGCCTCCCCCCATTGGACGCACGGTCCCGAGCAGTCGCGCTCAGCAAACGTCCGGAGCCAGACCCCGGCCCCCCTCTCCCCCCCCTTCCGCCCAATGTCGAGACGCCGAGCAAAAAAAACGCTCACCAGCACCCCGACTGACGACTCTCGCTGCGCTGGGCAGGAGGAGGAGGAGAGGAGCCAAGCGATGCGCTTCCATGACTGCCCCTTGACTCGGAGGCCGTCCCTGCCAACGGCCGAGGAGAGCGTCTACCGCCTATGACCTGCGGGCGCCCGCGCCTCCCCCAACCACATCCCCCCCGCGCGCTCACGGCAAGCCTCTCTCGCCCCCCCTCTTCTCTACCCACCCCTCATTACCATTATCGTAATAGCTCTCTTGGGTCCCCCCCTCTTCTTTCTCAGGCCATGTCCCCGCCGCCGTGCTCATCGCACGCCTGGCGTCGCCGTGGCATGGCCTTTCCCTCCTACCCTGACGGAGTATCCGTCGAGATTGCCCCCGCGGCGTCCTCGCCTCTTCGCTTGCCATTCTGTCACAGTTTGCCACGAGTCGCCTCAATTGTTTCTGCTCCCCTTTCTCCCCCCCTCTGAACAGGAAGGTCGTGGGGGTCGGATTGTAGCAGTTCCCTCCGGCACGTCATGAAGCACGTTGTCGCAGTGTTGCGCCGAGACAGCCAGCTTAAGTTGGCGTGTCCTTTAGGATTGGAATGTTAGGAAGGAAGCAAGAATTAGGACCGTTGCCGCTAGGAGGAGGAGGAGGAGGAGGAGGAGGACGACGACGACGACGACGACGTGGACTCCGTCGCCCTGCACACATTCCGATCGCGACTGCATCGCCAAAGCATCGTCCTGCGCCCCCCCGCTCGCGCGCACCTCGCCGTGCACTTGCCGCTGCATCTCGGAAGCTGGGCGAGGGCTGGCAAATCCGTGGCTGCTAAAACAGTTTTCCCAGAAGAAAAAACGAATTCCAGGAATCAAGTTCAGCGCGCTAAATAGTAAACGAGCCGTTTCCCAGAAGAAAGAAACAATTTCCTGGAGTTTCGTTTTAGCAGCTACGGGTTTGCAAGCCTTCGCATGGCTTCTGAGCATCTCCGCTGGGATCGCCGCCTCGCGCAGTCGATCGCGGTCGAGGCGGTCGGAATCGCCGCACGAGGGCCCGGCTGCGGTGTGCTGGAGGCGGGGAGGGCTCGGAGATGACGACGCCGACGTGGAATCGGAGGGCGGCGAAGAGAAGATGGATTTGGGGGGGGGGGCGACTCGACGCGGGCACTGCGGCAGCGCGCTCTGCGTGGCCAGCAGCGCCGCCCAGTGGGGCAGCAGTGAGAGCGAGGCTTCCGGGAGGCTCCCGGAAGAGCTCCCGGGAGCGACGGCCTGGCGCGGGAGGTCAGGGCGCTGGCCTCGCGAAGCCAGCCGGCCTGGGCCGCGGTGCTGGGCCAGGAGCGAGGGGTGGGGGGGGAGGCAACCAAAGGGATAAAGATGGTATGCGGTCCTCCTCCTCCCGCCCCTCCTCCTCGTCCTCCTCCAGAGGGAGGGAGCTGAGATCCTGGCCCTCGGAGCGGCAGCATGTCTCGGGCGGCGGTTGGTCCGAGGATTCCGTGGGTCCAGCGCAGCCTTTGTTAAGGGCCTCGGTTCTGTCAGAGCACGTCAAGGCAGTTCTGAGCAATGCGAGGCAGTGCAGTGCAGTGCAAGGCAAATATTTGGGTTTGGTTGGCATTAATTCGGCTTTGCTTGACACTCTTGGGCGTTGCGCTGCATTGCTTGGATTCGTTGCTTGTTATTGATTGGCATTGATTATGTTTTGCTTTTGATGTGATTGGCATTGCGTTGCAGCGCTTGGCACTTATTCGCACTGCTTTGTTGCATCGTTGTTACATTACTTGACGTTGCTTGGCATTGCTTGGCATCGCTGCTTTGCATGGCTTGGCATTGATTGGCATTGCTCGGTATTGACTTGCAGTGCTTGGTGCTGGTTAACACTGCGTGGCGCTGCTTGGCATGGCTTGGAACTGATTGCCACTGTGTGGCAGTGCTTGGCATTGCTTGGCGTGGTTCGGCACTGCTCGGGAACGTTGCACGGAACTGCTACTTGGAAGTCGTCGTCATCATGATGAGGACGACGACGAGGAGGAGGAGAGGGAGGAGGACGACGACGACGACGAGGCATGGAAGTGTTGCTTGGAACTGCTACTTGGAGCCCTTGCTGGGCACTGCTTGGCGCTGCTTGATGGCAACCCCCGAGGAGCCCTGGGCAGCACGCCAGGAACGCCGAGGAGCGCCGAGGGGAGCCCCGGGCAACAACGCCGAAGGCCTCGTCCGACGAAGGGCCCCGCACCCACGGGCTTCGCTCTCACGAACAGAAGAAAACCTTTGTAGGCAAGGCCCTCCAGTGAGAAAACAGGGCGACTCGAGCGCTCATGAGATCATCGTTTTCTGATTCATTGTTTTGCCGATCGGCGCGGGTCCTCGCACCCCCAACCCCAACCCCCCGTGGAGTAGATCGTGGCTGCTTTTTTTGGCGCCTGGTTCGAGCAGGCGGAGTCTCCCCCGCAGGACGCACTGTTGCAAACAGTCGCATTTAGCAGAGGTCCAGAGCCAGACCCCCCCCCCCCATTCCGCCCAACCTCGAAACGCCGAATAAGAAAACATTCGCATGAACGTCGCGGGCGTGACGAGCTCTGGCGCTGAGCGGAAGCACCCTTAAATTGTGGGGGAGGGCGCACCAGCATCGTCTCTTCATCACCATCACCACCATCATCATCATCATCATCATCATCATCATCATTATCATCATCATCATCATCATCATCATCATCATCATCATCATCATCATCATCATCATCATCATCATCGCCATCATCATCACCCTCATCATCATCATCAGCAGCAGCAGCATCATCAGCATCATCATCATCATCATCATCGTCATCATCATCGTCATCATCATCATCATCATCACCATCAGCCGTCTTCCGAAGCATGTTGTGGTTAGCCTTTTCAGGGATTTTGGGTAGAACGTCAGGGGCTTCGGAATTCAGGACCACGGGTTGCACCTCGGGATCTTCCTGGGCTTCAGTGGACACGACATCTTCTGGCTAACCTCGTCCGAAAAACTGAGGCAACGTGGTCACCATGTACTTTATACTGCCCTCGGCCCTGTGAGGAACTGACGGCATACAACTTGTTGGTGCACGTTGTGCCCAGCCACGTGCAGTTCTTTTCGCCGATCAGATCCGTGTTCAGTGTAGCGCGAGCGGCACATCAATTCTCACAGCCGCTCCCAGCTTCGTCATCCCAGCCACCGTGCTCGTGAGTTTAGATATCATCGGCCTCCCCAAGATCAGAAGATTGGAAATTGACGCTAGGGCTGCGATGCTGCAGTGCGCTCAGAAGTCGGCTACGTTTCATCGTGAATTGGAAAGTTTTGAGGATACTATCAGAGATGACCCCGAACACTGCGCGGTTTTCGATCACCTCCCAGAACTCTGCGTTTGACCGGATGCGCCTGCATTACCGTGCCATCATTGTTATGCCCAATGTGTTTGATACCATACGTATGGATATCCAGCGTATGGTCTCATCCTTCCTCTCCTCGACCTTCCCTGCCCCCTCCTCTGTCCCGCTCTTTCGTCGCCTCCAGCACTTTGTGCACGATGCGTCCACAGGCGACCCTGACCATTGCATGATTGAACTCGGGGGTATCAGTTTGGCAGTTCTTCGGAGTATGCGCCATGCGTGGTGCACGTTCCGTCGCTTTCGCCAAGGATGTCAAACGTGCCGCGCAGCTTTTGTGCCGCGGGGGGTGATGATATCTTTGTCTTGTTCTTGTTGCCGCCGTTGCCTCTCATTTACGCTCCCTGCCGCCTCAGTGGTCGGAGCTAGACCCTTAGCTTCGTACATTGCAGTCTCGCTCGCGTGCGCCTTCGAGCGGCAGCCTGCTCTCTACCGCCGCCTTCCACGATCTTGCGCCGCCTGCCTTTCATCAAGTTCGCTCAGATGCCAAGGTGTCCAGCAGCGCAGCTCGGAAAGCTGTGGACGCCAGAGCCCGCCTGCTCGCCGAGCGACCGACCGCGCTTCGAGCTAGAAGCACAGTGGCCCGCAGCTACGGAAATTCTCATCATCACCACCATCACCATCATCATTGTTGTCACTGGAATCATCAGCAGCAGCATCATCAGCATCATCCTCATCATTAGCATCATCAGCATCATCATCATCATGAGCAGCATCATCACCTAATCACCAGCACATCACCCGCATAATCAGCATCATCAGCATCATCATCATCATCCTCATCATCACCACCGTCACCATCGTCATCATCATACTGTTCATCACCATCAGCAGCATCATCGTCACTCTCAGCATCATCAATATCATCATCAGCATGATCATCACCATCATCATCATCGTCATCGTCCTCGTCATCATCATCACCACCAGCAGCAGCATTGTCATCATCAGCATCAGCATCCTCGTCACCGTCATCATCATCAGCAGCATCAGCATCGTCATCATCAACATCCTCGTCATCGTCGTCGCCATCATACTCATCATCATCACCAGCATATGAATCATCATCACCCATGTCCTCGTGAGAGCCGACCTTCACCACCACCACCACCTCTTCCTCCTCCTCCTCCTCCTCCTCCTCCTGTCTCCCCTGTCGCAGTTTCAGCGCTGCCGCCGCTACCCGACGTCGGATGCGCGTTGCCGTCAGCATTGTCAGATCACCCGTACCATGTTCGCCATCAGCAGCAGCAGCATCATCAGAATCATCAACATCTTCGTCATAGCAATCATCACCATCATCCTCATCATCCTCATCACCTTCAGCTTTATCATCATCATCATCATCATCCTCATCATCATCACCATCATCACCAGCATCATCATTATCATCCGCCTCCTCCAGTCCTCGATCCCTTCTCTTTCTAAATTATTCCTCCCTGTCACACCTCGAGGCCAGTCGGAAGGGCGGGCTGGGCGCTTCGCTTGGATCTTCCTCACCATTTATAATCTTGAAGCTTGAATATTGGCAAGAGCTTGACAGATGGAGGGCGTGTGGTTTTCAAAAGGTGGCTCTCGCCTTAGTGCCGCGCACGCTCGCTCTGAAACATTGCAAACTCGTTCTGGAAATTGCACGAACTTCACGGGTTGAGGGTGGCTCCTTTTTCAAAATGTGGTTCTCGTTTTACCACCGCGGTCACTCGTCTTAAACATTTGCAGGGTTCCACGGATTTCCGTGATTAGCGTACCAGAAATCGCGTTTTGGAGCGATTCAGGGCTTTCAGAGCGCAACAGTTACGTTGAGTCGTGCTGCTGCAGTCCCAGGAATGGTGTTTGGATACGATTCAGGATCGCCAAGACGCAACAATCAGGTTGATGCGTGGCGGTGAACTTCAGAGGATGGTGTTTTGGCACGTTTCAGGAGTGTCTACCCGTTGCCTCCCAACGGAGCACTTCTCTAGTGGAAATGAGTCCTTGTTGGGGGGCCTATGAGGAGGGAGCGTGCAAGGGGGGGTATTCCAACGTCGTTGATGACTTTAGGAGGAGGAGGAGGAGGAGGAGGAGGAGGAGGAGGACCTCCTCCTTTTCCTCGCGTCAGGCCTCGGCGCGTCGCATGGGTCGCCGAAGGCCCCGCGCGCACCGACCGTGCACCGACCGCATACGGGCGCACGAGGCGCCAGCGCGCGAGCCCACGCGCGCGAGAGCCCACGCGCACACAGGCCGCACGTGATCGCACAGGGGGGACGGCGCGGGGGAGGAGGAGGAGGAGGAGGAGGAGGAGGAGGAGGAGGAGGAGGAGGAGGAGGAGGAGGAGGAGGAGGAGGAGGAGGAGGAGGGGGAGGAGGGGGAGGAGGAGGAGACGGAGGAGGAGGAAGTGGAGAAGGAGGAGGAGGAGGAGGAGGAGGAGGGGCGGATGGCGTGCGTCCGATCCAACATGCATGGGAGGGAATTGAAGACGGCTGGGGTTCTGAGGTGGCCCGGCAGTGGTTCCCGCGAGCAGGAAGGGGTGGGGGGGGGTCGGGCCAGGTGCCAGGGTTTGGGTTCGAGGGGAATTTGAGTTTTTTCGGTCCCAGTGGGCCGCGTTAGCGCCCCAGGACCGTCAGAAACGGATCCAGGGTAAATATCTGCATCAGATGGAACCCAGGAGGGGGGCCGATTTTGAGCGGACTTGCCTTCATCCCCCCTTCTTGACTGATTTTCTCGAGGTGTATTTCAGACACCCTGGCCGCTTCCAAGCGGAAAACTAGAAGGAGGACAAGGGAGAGGGAGGGAGGACGAGGAGGAGGAGGAGGAGGAGGAGGAGATCACCTCGCGAATTCGACCAGCAGTGCTAGCTTCGGCCAAAAGGCGAGCCTCAGCCCAGTACGAGGTCGCGCCCGGCACAGAGCGTTGGAGCGCCTGGCGTCTGGGGCAAAGTGCCGCAACACCGAGAATCGCAACACCTGCTCGGCAAGGTTGCAGCGTGCTTATGCCAAGCATCCCCGCCAGGCAGGGGATCCCCGAGGCCATCCTTTTTCGCCCCTCCTCCTCCCGTCCGCCTCCCGCACTCATCCTCCTTCTCCTCCTCCTCCTCATCCTCTTCCTCCTCCTCCTTCTCCTCCTCGTTCTCCTCCTCCTACTCCTCTTTCCTCCTCCTCCTCCTCCTCCTCCTCCTCCTACCTCCTCCTCCTCCTCCTCCTCCTCCTTCTCCTCCTCCTCCTCCTCCTCCTCTCCTCCTCCTCCCTCTCCTCCTCCTTTCCTCTGCTTCTCCTCCTCCTTCCTCCTCCTCCTCCTCCTCCTCCCCCTTCTCCTCCTCTCCTCCTCCTCCCTCCTCTCCTCCTCCTCCTCCTCTCCTCCTCCTCCTCCTCCTCTCCTCCTTCTCCTCCTCCTCCTCCTTCTCCTCCTCCTCCTCCTCCTCCTCCTCCACCTCCTCCTCCTCCTCGGTCGACGCTTGCACTCGATCGTGCTTATCCTCGCCTCCGAAGGGGGGGAGAAGAAGGGGGGAGGAGGGGCATGAGCAAGCGAGGAGAGAGTGAAAGGGACGGGGGAGAGGGACGAAGCTGGAGGAAGGAGGTGCGGCGGAAGTCGGCGACTACAAAGGTTATGGCAACGGCAGGATGTGGTTTGCGGTCGGCACCGCTGGGCCCTTCGGAGCACGACACTATGATCGTTGGGCCTCCTCGGGGTGCGGCGGAGAGCTCTGTCGAAGTCCTTTCCCGCCCCCCAGGGTGCCCCCCAGAGTGCCAGTTGTAAAGCACACCCTTTACAAATTCCACCCTTCAGAGTCGCCGAAGGAGGAGGAGCAGACGGAGGAGACGGAAGGGAAGGAGGAAGCTTGGATGTTGTTCCGCTTCTGGAGGTCCGCGTCGGGCCCCAGGCTGGTCAAACATTTATCCGGGATGAAGAATCGATTGGGGTGGACCTTGGGAGGGGTCCAGACACCGAATTGGAGTTCGAGTGATTCCGAGGGGACGGATGAGGAGCTTCAGGTGCATGGCATTATCGCGGTGTGGGCATAGCGTCGCACGACTTTGGATCCGTCCAAAGAGACAGCGTTCATGACGGTCGCGTTTGAGGCAGCGTTTCAGCCACTGGTCCACACGCGGGAATCGCTTGTCAAGCTCACGGGTGGGTACGTCTTTGGGGAACATGTTCGTTGCAGTTGGCAGTGTGTAGCGTGTCTCCCGGTTTTCTGCACACCGAGTCTAGCACGTTTGTTTTTGCAGGTTGAGTGCGAATACCGCCGCGCCAGTGAGCGACATTCCCCGCCCGTCCCCCTTACCTCCGCCTCTTCGTCCAGGAACTGTTGCAAATCTTCCGAAACTGGCACGCAGCGAAAGAAATTGTCTTGTGGTAGCCGGCGAGGGCAGATGCATCGCTGCGTTGGTGCGGCGGCTTGCTTGTGGGGCCATCAATGTACTTGTTTGCCCCGGGCGCTGGCTATCCCAAAAAGGGCATGACCTCGGGGTCCACCTCACAGGCACGGTGAGGTAGCCATTGGATTGATTAGAGTGTGAACCCGGTGCCGTCTACCTTGGAGTCCGCAGGAGAAACACACAAAAAAACGTCCCAGCACACAAACCCACAACACGTCCTGCCTCTCCCTCCCCCCTCCGCGCCTCTCCCCGAGCCCCTCCGGGACGTGACCAACCCGTAGACTTGCAAAACCCCCAGACCCAAGCGTCGTCGCGATCCTGCTCGCAGCGCAGCCCGCCGGGAGGTCTGCACCACCCCTCTCCCCTAGGGGCCCCAGGAGCAGCAGCCCCCAGGGGAGGCCGAGAGATCGAGCAGAGTTTCGGGTTTCATGTCGTCGGGCTTCTGAGGCTTCTTCTCCTCCTCCTCCTCCTCCTCCTCCTCCTCTCCTCCTCCTCCTCCTCCTCCTCCTCCTCCTCCTCCTCCTCCTCCTCCCTCCTCCTCCTCCTCTTCTCTTCTCCTCCTCCTTCCTCGTCCATCTCTCCCCCTCCTCCACCTCCTCCTCCTCCTCCACCTCCTCCTCGTCCTCGGGTCGCCTACGGTCCCGGGGGAAACCGTGCACCCATGACTCCCTCCCTTTCATTTTGCCTCCTCCTCGCCCAGAGAAGACTTCGGGGGGCCTCCGGAAGGTTGGCGTGCCACTGCCGTCTGCGCCGTGATTCTCTCAAGAATTCTTCCGCGGCTCCCGGCGTGTTTTTCCTCCCCCCTCCTCCTCCTCCTGCTCCTCCTCATTCTCCTCCTCCTCCTTCTCGTCCTCCTCCTCCTCCTCCTCCTCCTCCTCCTCCTCCTCCTCCTCCTGACCTTCCTGTGGACGCGTTCCGACCAGAAGACCCTGGCGAGAATCCAGCCGCGGCGACGAGGAGCCTGCAGGAGGCCCCCGAGCGGACTGGCCAAGTAAACGAACAAGATCAAACTCAAGAACGGCGCCGCCGTCGCAGCACAGTTTCTCGGGTGTCTGCGGCCGTCCTGCGCCCCGAGGATCACGAGCTCTGAGCGCGCGCGAACATTTTACCCTGATACGGTAGGTTCGTGTCGTGTCGACCGGCGGCGACCCCGCCGACGGCGTTC
>CAUYUJ010014676.1:137463-181987 GCA_963575745.1 Prorocentrum cordatum
CTCCACGCGCGGCGACGAATATTTGCATGAAGGCTCCTTGCGACAGAACACATCGCGACATGTGCGGGGCCCGCTCTGTCCTGAACTCCGCCGCGCCTCCCACGAGCCCCCGAAAGCGGCGAGGGATGCACAGTCCACAGCCCCGCAGGGAGAGGTCCGAAAGAACCCGCGCTGTCCTCACCTCCGCCGTGCTGCCCAGGAACCCACGAACATGGCGGCACTTGCGCAGCGCGCAGCCCCGAATGGAGCCGCGAGGTCCCAGAGGACCCTCGTTGCCCTCACCTCCGCCGTGCCTCCCAGGAGCCCACGAAAGCGGCGACAGTTGCGCAGTTCGCAGCCCCCGATGGGAGCCGCAAGGTTCAAAATGACCTGCGCTGCCCTCAACTTCGCCGTGACTCCCAGGAGCCCACGAAAGTGGCGATAGTTGTGCAGTTCGCAGCCCCCAAGGGAGCCGCGAGGTCCCAAATAATATGCGCTGCCCTCACCTCCGCCTTGCCTCCCAGGAGCCCCCGAAAGTGGCGACACTTGTGCAACTCTACACCCCCGTCGGAGCCGCAAGGTTTCAAATGACCCGCGTTGCTCTGCACTCCGCCGTGCCTCCGAGAACGCCACGAAAGTGGCGAGCGTTGCACGGTTGGCAGCCCCAAAGGGAGCCGCGAGGTCCCAAATGATCTTCGTTGTCCACACTTCCACCGTGCCTCCCAGGAGCCCACGAAAGTGGCGACATTCGCACGGTGCGCAGCCCCCGAAGGAGTCACGAGGTCCCAGATGATCGGCGCTGCCCTCACCTCCGCCGTGCATCCCAGGAGCCCACGAGAGTGGCGACAGATGCGCAGTTCGTAGACCTCGCGGAGCCTCGAGGTCCCGATGATCTGCGCTGCCCTCACCTTCGCCGTGTCTCCCAAGAGCCCACGGAAGTGGCGACTGACACAGCTCGCAGCCCCCAGGGGAGCCGCGAGATCCCAAAAGACCGTTTGCTTTCTCCTCCGCCGTGCCGCACAAGAGCCCACGAAAGTGGCGACACTTGCGCAGCTCGTGGCCCCCAAGGGAGCCGCGAGCCGTGTCTCCCAGGAGCCCACGAAGGTAGGCCGGCCCGCAGTAAGAAAGGCACGAGGGAAGAAGGGAGGCAAGGAGGCAGGAGGCAGGTGAAGGGAGGAGGAGGAGGAGGAGGAGGAGGAGGAGGAGGAGGAGGAGGAGGAGGAGGAGGCGGAGGGGGAGGAGGAGGAGGAGGAGGCGGAGGAGGAGGAGGAGGAGGAGGACCAGAGTGAACTGAAGATTAGTAGTGCTCGCAAGGAACATCCCCTCCCGTCCCATGTTCCCTCCTCATAAGTACTTACACGTGAACCCTGGCAGAACTTCGGTAGCCCTTTGCGTGCGCGCGATCGTTTGTTGAATGAGACCCCTGGCTGTCGCCGATCAGCCTCGGAGCTACGGCGCGGCCCGCGGCGTTCCGGAGCGGCGGACCGGCCGACTCCCGCGAGGGGCGCGCCCGACGCAGACATCCGACGCCGTGGCAAAATCAATGCGACGGTTTTTGACGGCGGAGATCCTCAAGGCGGCGTGTCTTTGGATCAGGGACGAGAAGGCCAAGAAAATCTTCAACCCAGACATCTTGAATCTGGTTCGTGGTGTTAACACGCCACGGTCGTACCCCCCGACCGGGGGTGCGGGTACGTCGGGGCATCCAGGGCGCACTCGAGATTGGGGGTGTGGCTGTACGGCAGGATCTGAGCCTCAGACTGGTTGCCTGTAGGGCCGCGCCGCGAGGGCGAGCAGGTTGAGCGCGGGATCGATTCGGCGTCGTCGGACGACGAAGACCACATGGACGAAGATTACCGTCTTCCTTGGAGGACCTGGACCCGGAGCTTGCCCGCGAGGCCGGCGAGTTCGCCGAGGATGACTTGGCGTACGGATCTGAATATCCGCCCGCCTCTTCTTCAGCCGCGTCGGACGAGGAATCCGACGCGGAGGGCGCCAGCACGACGCCTGGCACGCAAGCAGGCGCGAGCGACAGCGAGCTCGGTCAGACTGAGGCACCAGGCGACGCCGACGCGCTTTTTCTTTGACGCGATCGATTGAAATGGTGAGCGCGAGAACGCCCCGCGACTTACTATTCCTCCGCGCGCAGGGGTCTCCTATCTCGCCCACCGCCCCCTGGTCGGAGCGGGCATCCAATGGGGCGACGCTTGCAATGGCCTGGGTGGGGGGTTCGAAATGTTCGTTCGTGCCCCCTCCTCTTGGGCCCCTCTTGGACCCCTCTGGGGGCCCTCTTCGGTGCCCTTCGGCCGTCTTTCGGACCCAGGGCGGTCTTGGAGCCCTTGCGCGCGAGGAAACATGTCGAGTGCTGGCCGCGTGGTATCAATTGACAGGGAGTCGCGAAACAAGCTCAGGGGCGATCTTAAAATGAGCGCTGCACTACTGTAAGAACCCCTGTTTGAAAATGAACTGGCTTCGATCCATGGAATTGCTGGAAAGTTCGAAGACGAACGTGCGCGACGCTAAGGCGAGAGCCACATTTTGAAAAGGTACGAGCCTCGATCCGTGCAACTGTTGGAAATTTAGAAAACGAGTGTGCGCGGCGCTCAGGCGAGAGCCACGGCGTGAAAGGGAACCGGCCTCGATCCGTGCAACTGTTGCAATGTCGAAGACGAATGTGCGCGGCGCTAAAGCGAGAGCCATATTTTGAAAAAGAACCGGCTTCGATCGTTGTAAGTGTTGGACATTTCGAATGCGAATGTGCGCGGCGCTGAAGCGAGAGCCACATTTTGAAAAGGAACCGGCCTCCATCCCTGCAACTGTTGGAAACTTCGAAGACGAATGCGCGCGGCGCTAAGGCGAGAGTCGCATTTTGAAAACCACCCGCCCTCCATCCTTGTAACTGTTGGAAATTTCGAAGACGGATGTGCGCGGCGCTAAGGCGAGAGCCACACGTTGAAAACCACCCGCCCTCCATCCTTGTAACTGTTGGAAATGTCGAAGACGAATGTGCGCGGCGCTCAGGCGACAGCCACATTTGGAAAACCACCCGCCCTCCATCCGTGTAACTGTTGCAAGTTTGAAGCTTGGCGATCCTAAATCGCAAGGAAGTCTCAGGCGAAACGCCCGGCCCGGCCTACAGACACGCCTGGGACTGAGACAGGGAGGAGCTATTCATAAGGAGAAGGGATGGAGGAGGAGGAGGAGAAGGAGGGGAGGTGGATGAGGTAAAGGAGGAGGAGGAAGAGGAGGAAGAGGAGGAAGAGGAGGCGGAGGAGGAGGAGGAGGGGGAGGAGGAGGAGGAGGAGGAGGGAGACGCACGAGTAGCGTTTGATTCAAAACGAGAACCAAACACAGGAGAGTTGGGAAAATGACCCGAGACGTAGCCAACCCCTTTTCTGCACGTGAGATAACTATTTACGTGAATGTTTCCGACAAAAGGGCACATTGCCTGAGATGCAAAATTCGAGACGGTGGTACAATGTCGGGGTACGCACTTCTTACACCTGCGCAACATAGAACGCCGGACAGGCGTGAAGAAGGCGGAGGCGGAGGAAGAAGAGGGAGGAGGACATGGAGGATAGAGAATGAACTGGAAGACAGACTGATGAGAGTAAAGCGCCACGCGCTACATTTGCTCGATTCGCCCCCGTTGCCGCTGCGGGCGACATTTGCCTGAAGAGGGGGGATGTCGAAAACAGCGCCATGCGTTACGTGACATTCCAGCACCCTGCGTTCTGTGCTGCATCAGCGCCGCGCGTTGAATGAAGGGACAGCGCCGCGCGCTGAATGAAGGGACAGCGCCATGCGCCATGGCCTCCATGTGGGCGTGCCTTTTCATACTCGACTGGTCGTCGCCTTTTGCAAACATCGCCGACGGCGCCCCAAAAGTCGCAGCCAATGCGCACCCTCGCCCGGAATCCGCTTGCGGCTCTCCCCCCTTCAGTCTCGCAGAAATCTGGCAAGGCCGACTGCGTTATAACCATCTTCATGGGCAGTTTCCTGAAGTTTTCCGCGCGAGGTTGTCAGACGCCGTCGCCCTGGAGAGCACGACGTACAAGTGCAGCCAGAGGGCGCCCAAGTCGACGATGACGACCTTGTGCATGGTCCGCTCCTGGCAAGCCGTCGACGTGAGCACCTTGGCGAGGAAGATTTGCAGGCCAGTCCGAGTGACCTTGTGCATGCGGAAATCGGAGGGGTTGGACTTATGCGGCTCGACGAACACGAGCCTCGCCGCGTCCACGACGTCGACCCCCATCCGCGCGCGTTGCCAGCTGGTCGCAGACAGGGACGTCCTTGCAGTGGTCCACGCAGACCCACACGCCGCCAGGGAGCCGCGAGGACTCGTCTGGATGCGCGTACATGTCCATTCCGCTGGACCTCCCAAGAGCTCACGAAAGTGGCGAGAGCTGCGCGGAACCCAGCCACCCAGGGAGCCGCGAGCTCTCGGCTGGGCCGCGTACACCTCCATTCCACGAAAATGGCGACAGCTGTGCACGTCGCAGCCACCTAGGGAGCCGCGAGGTTTCGGCTGAATTGGCGTACACCTCCACTCCGCTAGACATCCCAGGAGCCCACGAAAGTGGCGACAGCGCGCGGCTCGCAGCCACCCAAGGGGTCGAAGGGTTCCGACTGGGTGATCGTGTACGTCCATTCCGTTCAACTTCCCGGGAACCCACGAAAGTGGCGACATGTGCGCAGCTCGCAGCCCCCCACCCCCAGGAGCCCACGACGAAAGTGGCGACAGTCACGCAGTTCGCAGCCACCCAGGGAGCCGCAAGGTCCCGTCTGGGTGCGCGTACACCCCCACTCCGCCGAACCCCCCAGGAGCCGACGACGAAGGTGGCGACAGTCGCACAGTTCGCAGCCACCCAGACTGCCGGGAGGTCCCGTCGGGGTGCGCGTACACGCCCATTTTGTTGAACCTCCCAGGAGCCCGCGAAAGTGGCGACAGTTGCTCAGTTCGCAGCCCCCCACCCCACGACGAAAGTGGCGACAGTTGCACAGTTCGCAGCCACCCAGTCAGCCGCGAGGTCCCGTTTGGGTGCGCGTACACGCCCATTCCGCTGGACCTCCCAGGAGGGCACGAAAGTGGCGAGAGCTGCGCGGTTCCCAGCCACCCAGGGAGCCGCGAGCTCCCGGCTGGGCCCGCGTACACATCCATTCCACGAAAATGGCGACAGTTGTGCACGTCGCAGCCACCCAGGGAGCCGCGAGGTCACGGCTGAATCGGCGTACGCATCCACTCCACTAGACACCCCAGGAGCCCACGAAAGTGGCGACAACGCGCAGCTCGCAGCCACCCAAGGGGTCGAAAGGTTCCGACTGGGTGATCGTGTACGTCCATTCCGTTCAACCTCCCGGGAACCCACGAAAGTGGCGACATGTGCGCAGCTCGCAGCCCCCCACTCCCAGGAGCCCACGACGAAAGTGGCGACAGTCACGCAGTTCGCAGCCACCCAGGGAGCCGCAAGGTCCCGTCTGGGTGCGCGTACGCCTTTACCCCCCAGGAGCCGACGACGAAAGTGGCGACAGTTGCACAGTTCGCAGCCACCCAGACTGCCCGGAGGTCCCGTCGGGGTGCGCGTACACGCCCATTCTGTTGAACCTCCCAGGAGCCCGCGAAAGTGGCGGCAGTTGCTCAGTTCGCAGCCCCCCACTCCCAGGAGCCTACGACGAAAGTGGTGACACTTACACAGTTCGCAACCACCCAGACAGCCGCGAGGTCCCGTCTGGGTGCGCGTGCACGCCCATTCTGCTGAACCTCCCAGGAGCCCGCGAAATCGGCGACAGCTGCACAGTTCGCAGCCACCCAGGGCACCGCGAGGTCCCGTCTGGGTGCGCGTACACCTCCAATCCGTTGAACCTCCCAAGAGCCCGCGAAAGCGGCAACAGCTGCACAGTTCACAGCCACCCAAGATAGCCGCGAGGTCCCGCCTGGATGCGCGTACACCTCCCCCCCGCTGAACCTCCCAGGAGCCCACAAAAATGACGACCGTCGTTCATTTCGCAGCCCCCCAGTAAGAAAGGTACGAGTAAGGGAGGCAAAGAGGCAGGAGGCAGGAGGAGAGGGGAGGAGGAGGCAGAAGGCAGGCGGACTGGCAGGCGGAGGAGGAGGAGGGGAAGGATGCAGTCCACAGCACTCTACTCAAAACGAGAATCCAACACAGGAGGGCTGGGACATAAATGAAAAAAACTAAATAAAAAACAAACAAAAAATAATGCTCGAGGCCCGAGGTTGTGTCCATCAGCTGCGCCTCGTCGAAGGCGTTCCGGGGGCGCCAGGATCGACCCGAGCGGCCGCTGGAAGGCCGAGCGATGGCCCGAAAAGCAGGGGGCAGCCTTGGGAAGGGAAGTGGGCTCAGGGGAGAGCGCTTCGACCTCGATCGCCCACTCCTCGTCTACAGGGGCTTGACGGTCTACCTTAATGGAGGATGACGATTAATAAATGACCTGGGGTCGTGTTCACGCGGCGGCACCCGGGATGACGACTAGAAAAAACCGGCCGCGGGTTGGGAAACTATTTTTTAATCGTTCTCCTCCAGTCAGAGAATTGTGCAGAAATAGCAGAAGACTATTTTGTTTAATCGTTCTCCCCCCTTTTTATTAATCGTCATCCCGCATTACCCAGTAACGTGCGGTTTTGCTTTCGGGGGCCCATCGCCGATCTATCGGCGACGTATCGCTGATCAGGGCCGGACCCAAACGCTGTTTTGATGGACTTCGGCTGTGACTTGTTTTCATTTTGGGAGGGAGGTACAGCAAAACAGACAGAGCAAACCGAAAAACAAACGAAAACAAAACGAAAAGCAACGTTTAGGTCCAGCCCTGTCGCTGATTGCAGGCCGATGTTCCCCCCCTGGGCCGCTCCCCCGGTCGTTCCCCCGCAGGGGCGGGACAGGCTCAGCGGGTGGAGCATGGCCCACTCATCGCCGATGGGGGACCCGATGCCCCGCCCAGGACCACGCGGATTCGAAGTCGGGGGCCTGCCGGCGATGTATGCTCGATTCAGGATCGATGCTTCCCCCCGTGAGCCAGTCCCCACCCCCCACGATTGTTCCATCTCGTGGGGGGCGGGCAACGGTTTGTTATTACAGCTGCGTCGATCATGCTTCAGGAGCCTGCTATCGCCGCCCCGGCCAAGCGCTCCCTGGGCAGAATGCAGCAAGCGGGCTCCCGGCATGTGACCAGCGTGTGCGGATTTTTTGGGGTCGGATGTCTTATTCTGCATGCGCGCCCAGGCATGTGCCGGGTCATGTGCGCTGGGTTTGGTGCAACATTTGTTTGCACATATTTGCACTTGGCTGCGCACATGCCCGCACATTCCTGCGCTCATGCGGATGGTGTGCGATGTTTGCAGATCTGCCAGGGGCACACGCACGCACATGCCTGTGCAATCCTCCTGCGGATGACCGCGCGGGCCCGCACATGCACCCACGTGCGTTCAAACGCGCGTCCACACATGCACGCACATGCCGACGCACATGCCCGCACATGCCCTCGGAGCTGTTTGGGATCCCTAGAAGATCCTCCAGTGCTTCGTGGCCTTCGCAAGGTTCCTCGGGCTTGTCAGGGTTTCCCAAATCTTCCTGCGGTCAAGAGGGGGCCTGGTGCCATACATGCTGAAAGAGATTGCGCGCTTGACTCGCCCACTGCTGATGGGAACGGTTCTTCACCCGCGGGTCACGTTCATGTGCTTCACCATTTGCCGTCGTCCAGTGACCGTGCAGAGCTTGTCGGCGCGCCCTGCTAACATGCATACATGTCTATGGATGTATATATATACATACATACATACATACATACATACATACATACAGACATCTATATATATATATATATATATATATATATCCCACGCGCCTGCTCGGCTCGCCCAGAAGAGGGGCAGGAGGAGGGGAGGAAGGGAACCAGATGGAGGGGAAAGGCAATAGGAGGAGGGGGCGAGCACATGGAAGAAGACGACGAGGAGGAGCAGGTGTTCGCATTTCGGACAGTTTGCTGGCGAAGAGCACCCAGGTAGAGGGGGAGGGGAAAAGAGGTGAGGAAAACGAGGCTCGTTTCGCGTGGGACATCCTCAAAACTCAGGGTTCAGAGATACTTCGATGTGAGGTGATTTGCCCCGATCCGCTTGGGACAGTGAGGTATCCTCAGAATTCTGGGCTTTGAGATGCCCTGACCTGGCGCGGTTCTCGAACTGATCTGGCCGGCTTCGCTTGGGACACCCTCGGAGCTCGGGGCTCCGAGATAATTAGTCTGGCTTGAGGTGATCTGCCCCGATCTGCTCGCCAAGTCCTCATGGTTCTCGGTCCCAAGATGCGGTTTTGTGTTCCAGCCCCCGTTTCGCGTGAGACACCCTCGAAGCTCATGGGCTTCCAGCCAAACGTGTTAATCCTTTTTACGCATTGTTTTGCCGATCGGCGCGGGCCCCAAAACTCCCCCTCTCCCCCCACCACGGGGTAGATCTTGGCAATTTTGGGGCACCTGTTTCGAGCGGGCGGTGTCTCCCCCAGAGGCCGCAGTCTTGCAAGCAGTCGCACTAAATAGAGGTCTGGAGCCAGACCCCTCCCCGCCCCTTGCCGCCCAATGTCGAAACGCCGAATCAAAGAAACGCTCACTATTCAAGAAGAAGTCCCACATAGACCTTGAACGCCCCTGGGGACGCACGGGGTCGCGCGCTATTCTCATAGCATGACCGTTGGCCTGGGCCGGCCACCAGCGAGCTCGGCCTATGCAGGTGCTGCGCGAGGCTGTGCGGGGCATGCGTGGGGCATGAATTGAGTCGGGCGTGCCCCCCTACAGGAGGAATATCCCAAAAATGATGTTCTGGGGACGGCTTATGAACTAATTTTGACTCGTTTCGAGCATTTTGTTGTATTTAAGATTTTTCGTTCTCAATCCGCCTGAAGGAGGACATGCCCGACCTAAGGCATGCAAAACATGCCGCGGCTGGCCCGGCCGGGAGCGGCCCCGATTCACCCGGTGCCCCACTCACGCCGTGCGCAGGCGCGCGCAGCGCTTGCGCTGCCCGTGTTCATCGCCAGGAACTGGACGCCGGAGCAGCAGTCCAGCCATTTTCGCGTGAGATATATTCGCAACTCTGACCACGAGTTTGCCCTGAGCTGCAGTGGTCCAGCCAGTTTCGGTTGAGACATCCTCGCAACTCTGCAGCTCTGAGCTCGGAGATGCCCTGCACCATGATTGTCTAGCCTCTTTCAACCAAAACATCCTCGCAACTCTTGGTTCCGAGATGCCCTGAGCTGCGATGGTCAGGCCATTTTGCCTTGAGACATCCCCGATACTCTGACCTCGGCAATTCCCTGAGCTGAGGTGGTCCGGCCACTTGCCCATGAGACATGCTCGCAGCTCCAATTTCGGAGTGGTCCAGACACTATCGCCTGAGACAGCCTCGCAACTCTGGACTCCAAGGTGCACTGAGCTCAGGCGGTCTGGCCACTTTGCTGAGACATCCTCGCAACTCGGAACTCGGAGACGCCTCACCCCATGATGGTCTGGCCTCTTTCGCCTGATACGTCCTTGCAACTCTGAGCTGGGAGATGCCCTGCCCCATGGTGGTCCGGCGATTTGTTTCCCAAGGGATCTCTTCGCAACTCTGGGTTCCGCGATGCCCTGAGTTGAGGTGGTCAGGCCACTTCCGCCTGAGACATCCTCGCAACTCTGAGCTCGGAGATGCCCTGCCCCATGATGGTCCAGCCAACTTTTTCCTCTGGGATATCTTCGCAACTCTGGATTCCGAGTTGCCCTGAGCTCAGGTGGTCGGGCTATTTTTGCTTGGGGCACCGTCGCAAGTCTGGATTCCGAGATGCCCTGAGCTGAGGTGGTCTGGCCATTTTCGCCTGAGGCATCCTCGCAACTCTGAGCTCGGAGATGCCCTGCCCCATGATGGTCCAGCCAATTTTCTTCTGGGATATCTTCGCAACTCTGGATTCCGAGTTGCCCTGAGCTCAGGTGGTCGGGCTATTTTCGCCTGGGGCATCGTCGCAAGTCTGGATTCCGCGATGCCCTGGGCTGAGGTGGTCTGGCCATTTTCGCCTGAGGCATCCTCGCAACTCTGAGCTCGGAGATGCCCTGCCCCATGATGGTCCAGCCAATTTTCTTCTGGGATATCTTCGCAACTCTGGATTCCGAGTTGCCCTGAGCTCAGGTGGTCGGGCTATTTTCGCCTGGGGCATCGTCGCAAGTCTGGATTCCGCGATGCCCTGGGCTGAGGTGGTCTGGCCATTTTCGCCTGAGGCATCTTCGCAACTCTGAGCTCGGAGATGCCCTGCCCCATGATGGGCCGCCACTTTCGCCTGAGAAATCTTCGCAACTCTGGGTTCCGGGATGCCCTGAGCTGAGGTGGTCAGGCCACTTTCGCCTGAGACATCCTCGCAACTCTGACTTCGGAGATGCCCTGCCCCGCGATGGCCCAGCCACTTTCACCTGAGACATCCTCGCAATTGCAAATTTCGAGATTCCCTGTGCTGAGGTTGTCTGGTCACTTTGGCCTGAGACATCCTCGCAATTTGACCTCGGAGACGCCTTACCCCATGATGGCCAGACCTCTTTTGCCCGAGACATCCGCGCAACTCTGACCTCGGAGATGCCCTGCCCCACGGTGGTCCAGCCACTTTCGCCTGAGACACCCTTGCAACTCTGACATCGAAAATGTCCAGTTCCGAGATGCCCTGAGCTGAGGTGGTCCGGCCACTTGCCCCTGAGACATCCTCGTAACTCTGGATTCCGAGATGCCCTGAGCTGAGGCGGTGAGGCCATTGTCGAGTGAGACATCCTCGCGTGATGCATCACCCGAGCGCCGGCCACATCCCTTTGCTCGATTGGTGCTGTCACCTGTCACGTCCCTCATTGGGGTATGGTGTTGCCGCTCGAACGCCAGCCACATCCGCTTCCCTCGTTCTCGTTTGCTCCCTCCCTCGTCCCTCTCTCGTCTGTCCTTGTGCATCCCCATGTGTTTCTCTGTCCCCCGTCCGAGTCTTCGACTCTGCGGCGTGTGCGGGCGTGTGCGCTTTGGAGTTTGTCAAGACTGCTCATCCGACGGCGCATCGGACTGTGTGGCATGTGCGCACATGTGCGGCCATGCAGTGGAGGCTTCTGCAGGGCTGCATGCGCACGTGCACGCGACCATGCGGCACGTCCGTGCACGTGCGGCCCCTCGCGGACGTCAGAACGAAAGCGGGCACTGCAGAGATGAGCACTATAGAAAATGCGTCCGGCGTAAACTTCTCAACCCCATGCCACCCTCGATTGAAGTCAGCTTCTCAAACCCACGCAAAGTCAGCGGGGCTGCGCGCGCGACGTTGGCCCAGCACGCGGGAGACGGCCGAAAAAAATTGGCTCCACGCCAGAGCGCCGCGGCGAAGGATGGAGCCCGGCGGTTCAGAGATGGGGTCCTGAGGGATGGGGTTCTAAGGATAGGAAGGGATCCAACGGGTGGATCCGCACTGTTTGAGGCACCTCGTCCGCAGGACCCCATGCCTCAGGAGCCCTTCTCTGAGCCACCGAGGAGCGCCTCCCGCGCAGGGCTGTTCAGGAGGGAATGAAGACACGGACACGAAGAAATCGTCGGCTCCCCTGAAGATGCTGGAAGGGGAGGTGGCGGGGAAAACGAAGCCCAGAAAGTGCTGAAAGATATTGGGGGATCCTTGGATCCGAGTATATTTACAGTCAACCCGCATTGGGTACCCTTGCATCCTTTCCCTTGGGCCCATCCCTGGCCGCCTTTGCCGTCCGCGCCCCGCCCCCCAAGCGTCGGCATGGCCCTCCAAGGCCCTTGCAGCCTTACCGCGCATTCTTATGATACGGGTTGACTGTAGCCATCGGCCGTTGAAATTAGGCTTATTTTTGGACTGTCAGATTCCAGTCTGCTTCAGCCACCTTCCTGCTTCAAGAGTCGAGTGTTTTCCTTCTTCCCTCCTCCACAGGAGGCGGGCGGAAAACCTATCTTCTTCCAACGCCTTCTTTTTATTCCTTATTTTGCCGATCGGCGCGGGCCCTCGCAACCCCCCCTCCCCCCCCCCCGTGGAGTACATCTTGGCTGTTTTTGGCGCCTGTTTCGAGCAGGTGGAGCCTCCCCCACAGGACGCACGGTCCCAAACAGTGTCAGTGAGCAGAGGCCCGGAGCCAGGCCACCCCCCCCTTCCCCCCTTTACGCCAAATGTCGAAACGCCGAGCAAACAAAAACGCTCACTGTTCGTGCTCCCGCCTGCTTGCTTCATCTTCCATGTCCGTGGCTTCATCCTCCATGCCCGTGGTGTGGGATAGCCCCCTTGAGGGGCAGCGGATTCTCCCTCCTGCCTTGCTTATATTTTTTGTTAAAATAATTTTTTGTACACAAAAAAACACCCAAAAAAAAACAATATAAAACCAAACAAAACAAACAAACAAAAAAAAAAAAAAAAAAACGTGTTCCCGCCTGCTTCTTCCGACCGATGGGTGCTCGCGTGCCCCTCTGCCCCTCTTCTGGTGCTGCGCTGGCAGGCCCGTGGGGGCACCGACCGCGGGTCCCTTTCGGCGGGGGCGGCGGCCTTTGGGGGGCACACCGAGCTGCCTCGGGAGACGCCGCGTTTGCGCCGGGGGCCCGGTGGGCCCCGGAAGCGGCAGGCCCGTTTTTTCTCGGAGGTGGATAGACCTCCTACCCTGACATGTCGATTGAGGAACTGGCCGTTTTCGGTTCGCGAGAGGGCGTCGCAGCCGTCATTTTTGCGGGTCCAGGTCCGGGGAGGTCTACTAAGGGGAGGTTTGTCCACCGCCGATTTTCACCGTTTCCGAGAAAGCGTCTCTTGAGAGTGGAAGCGGGAAGAAAACGGCGATTGGAAACGGCAAAAAAAACGGCTCCAGGCTCAGAGTTGAGCCAGGGCGGGCAAAGAAAGACGCGGCGACGGAACCGAAAGAGAAAGGGCGTCGGATCGGGCAAGAAAACGGCAAAACGAAGCCAGTAAAAAAAAACGGCAGGGCACGGGCAACGATAGGGGGGATAGGCAAGGGGGGTGGGGCGCATCGACCAAAACGTTGCAGCATCGGGGAAAGTCACGACCGAAGCCCTGGACCCAATCTTCTTGCGTCAGTTTTCGAGCTGAGGATCGATCAGTAAGGGCCCCGCGGCCCGAAATTGGACAAAAACGCTTGGTGTGAAGAAATTGCAACGCCAGGATATCGGGACCCTTTCTACCCAGACCCCCGACGTCATGATTTTTTCCAGAACGTCGACCCCCAGAGGTCTCGACCCACCAATCGCTCATTCATCGCCGATACGGGCCCGATAGCCCACCCCCGCCCAGGAAGGTGTGGGTTCACTATCGGGGGCCCATCGCCGATCAGCCACCGATGTATCGCCGATTCCAGGTCGATGTTTCCCCCCCTCTGCCAATCCCCCGCTATCGTTGCCCCCAAGTGCGTTTTGCCACAACTCTCCAGGCCGCCCAACTGTCCAGTTTCGTCGAACCGATCCCGGCGGCGACAGCGACAGGGATGCGCCAGTCCGCCTCCTCGTCCTCTTGAGCCCGGAGCCCAACAATTTGGTCAGCTTCCGATTTGGCTACTTCCGATCGGCTTCCGATTTGACTGCTTCTGTGGCGCGTCATTCCGCCAGGCCGTTGAGAGGCGCGATCGACCGCCGATCCGCTCGGACAAGCGAGAGCAACAAAAAAGCAAAAAAAAGTATCGTTGAACCGATGCCCCTCCCCATCCCCATCCTGATACCCACCACCCCGCCACCTCAGTTGGAGATATGCCCCTCGAAACCCGAAGTGAGCAGCCTATATCCCCATCCAGGGGGGGGTAAGTTAGCCAGTGGGGCCCAGGCCACGCCAGTGGAGACAGGGATCGGTTCAAGGATGCTCAGATGGAGTCGGAGAATCGCGCCCCATCGCCGATGCATCGGCGACGCGGCGCGATTTGGAGACCGATTTTCTGGCGATGCGGCGGGATCCTCCAACCGCATCTACCCTGATCCCGTGTTGGTGGCCTCCAGATCTTGAACGCGGGAACGCTTTTGACGCTTTCTGGGTTGCCAGGAACTCCTGGAGGCTTCCGAAAGCCTCCAGAGGCCACCAGAGGCCTTAGCCACCTCCAGGGACCTCCACGGACTCCTGGGCGTCGTGGAAAGACCGCGCCGCGGGCTTTCTTGCCCAGGTCCAGACTCCCCAGAACCTCCAGGACCGGTCCCGCTCGAGAAATTCCGTGCAAGGATGGTGTCGATGGTTTCGGTCGTGATTCTCGCTTCGACGCCCAACGACAAGTTTTCTGGCACAGCGCAGATTCTGAAGCGCTTTGATGTTGTTGTTGGCTTGGCCAAGGCGCGACGTCGCGGTTCTGGTCGACCCGTCGCGATCGCAGGATACGCCGGACTTGTCGGGGTTCCTGAGGCCGGCTCGTGACAAATATAGGCCGCTCAAGCGCTCAAGGAGGTGTCTCCTTGTCGACAGTGCCAGGGGGTGACGTTTGCCCCCTCGGTCGACGAGTCGTGATCGCGCGCTCTGCCTGACCTGTCGGAGTTCCGGAACATTTGTGGCAAATAAGCTTCAGCAGGGATCAGGGTTGCTCCAGCCAGAGACGGTCCCCAGACATGCGACGTCCTGGTTTTTTCAACACGGGGCCCCCGGAAGTCCCGACCCTTTCCCCGGGACCGGTTTTTCATCCTGAGTCGTTTTGTTGACGGTCCCGAGGCCCGGCGAGGCGCCCCTGGGGCCAGAATCGGCCAAAAATTTCCCGACCCGGTTTCTGTTACAACGCGACCATGCCTGGGGGTTGTTCTGGCCTTAAGTCGGGCATGTCCCACTACAGGGGGAATGTCCAAGAAAAGTCAAAAATAGTCTGGGGACGATGTTTCGATTATTTGTTGACTCTTCTGGAGCATTTTTCTACTATTCCTGATTTTTCGCCCACTCCGCCTGTAGGAGGACACGCCCGACCTGGTCCTAGCCAGAGACAGCCCAGGCTGGCATCAGCAGGCCCCAAGGTGAAGAGACCCGGGCGGTGTTCAGCACCCAGGGCCACCTCCAGCTGCGCCCACCGGGGCGCTCTGCGCCCCAGGGGCTGGGTGTTGAGACCGCTTCGGAATACACCTTCGGGTCTGTGGAAGGCGGTCAAGAAGATACCTCTAGCACATCTCTGATCGCAACCCCGCGTCAGACCGAGCTCGAAGAAGAAAAACCCTGCGTTAGCCCTAGCTCGGAGCGCCAAAAGTTGATGTTTATGTCGTTTCTCTACATTATTACTCTTCTTAGTATTACTAGTATTACCAGTATTACTAGTATTACTAGTATTACTACTATTACTAGTATTACTAGTAGTAGTAGTAGTAGTAGTAGTAGTAGTAGTAGTAGTAGTAGTAGTTGTAGTAGTAGTAGTAGCAGTAGTAATAGTAGTAGGAGTAGGAGTAGTAGTAGTAGTAGTAGTAGTAGTAGTAGTAGTAGTAGTAGTACTAGTACTAGTACTAGTACTAGTACTAGTACTAGTACTAGTACTAGTACTAGTTAGTAGTACTAGTACTAGTACTAGTACTAGTACTAGTAGTAGTAGTAGTAGTAGTAGTAGTAGTAGTAGTAGAAGTAGTAGTAGTAGTAGTAGTAGTAGTAGTAGTAGTGGTAGTGGTAGTGGTAGTGTAGTGGTAGTGGTAGTAGTAGTAGTAGTAATAATAGTAGTAGTAGTAGTAGTAGTAGTAGTAGTAGTAGTAGTAGTAGTAGTAGTAGTAGCCGTGGTGGTGGTGGTAGTAGCAGTCATAGTAGTAGTAGTAGTAGTAGTAGTAGTAGTAGTAGTAGTAGTAGTAGTAGTAGTAGTGGTAGTGGTAGTGGTAGTGGTGGTGGTAGTGGTAGTGGTAGTAGTAGTAGTGGTAGTAGTAGTAGTAGTAGTAGTAGTAGTAGTAGTAGTAGTAGTAGTAGTAGTAACCTTATTTCTAATAGCATTCGTATTATTTGTCTATGTTCGCAACCCTGCGTCAGCCCTAGCATGGACAGATGGTCTGGGAGACGTCAGATGCGTGGGCGCCCGAGTGTCAGGGTGTCTTGCAAACAGGGCACGAAAAGGACGCACAAGCCTCCACCCACTCCCCCCTTCTGGAGAGGGGGGCCAGATGAGGTTGGGGGTGCTCCTTTGCTCCCCTGTTTGGGGTGCGTGGAACGTCGTGCGGCGATCGAGGCATTTTCGGAAAATAGTCACGGTTCTAACACCCTTGCCTCTTCCTTCATTGTTGTTCGCAGAACAGTGTGTTCTTCTGGTCGTTACGGGACCCCCAGGATCGACAAAATCGGTCGAATGTCTGATGTATGATGTTCGAGGTTTCTGGCGTTGCCACGCTCGACCCGCCTGCTTTCAATCTCAGACTGTTATCTTTCCCGTTCCTCGTGGTCATCGCTCTTGTTCCTCCCATTGGCCGGGAAGGCAATCTGCGACACCGCCATCGGGAGCTTCGTGGCAATATCCACCGTGAGCTTTGTGGAGCGCTCAGCGCCGTCTTCTCCAGTTACCTTTTAGCAGCGGCGCTGGAAGTGAGGCAAATACAGTCAACATTCATAGTAAGGACGCAAGGGTGTCCTCAGGATACCGTTGCGCCCCTGCCGTTGCGGCCCGTCCTTCACGTCTTTCACTGGCCAACTCCTCAGGGTGTTGGCAGCCCGCCGCCAAGACAGTGCCAAATTCGGCGTCCAAGGCCCTTGCGTCCTGACCGCCCGTCCTTATTATAGATTCCCATTGTACACAAGCATACGCAGAGACAGGGGCGCGACCCGGGGTCGTGCTCAGGACGGTCGTCATTGTGATCGATGTGTTGGTGAGATCAGGGCAGAGAGATAGAGCGAGAGAGAGATAGAGAGAAAAGGAGAGGGAGGGATGGTTGTTTTCGGTCCCTGCATGAGATTCGAAGGGGGCTGTTCCCGCAAGTGGACATGGTAGCACTACGCTCGATCAACCGACCTATCGATGTCAGGTGCGGCCTTGTACATACGACTCGTAATGACATGCAGACTCTTGCTGCTAGTGCTGCATTCAACGCTGCTACCACTACTGCAACTGCTCCTGCTACGACGACGGCCTATACTACCAGTGTTGCCACCACGACGTCACTGCAACAAATGCCTCACATCCGCTACTGCAGCCACCCTCACTGCAAGCACCGCGAACGGTGGCACTGATGCGAAGACGGTTGATGGCACAACCCTTGCTGTGCGAGTGGTATTGCAGGGACGCCAAATCGGGCGCAAAGGGTCGCTTTGAACAGTCAGTTCAGCACGGGTACAACAGGACGATGGGTATCCAGTTGTTTGTGGGTGGCGAGATGGTACAACCCTTGCTGTGCGAGTGCTATTGCAGGGACGCCAAATCGGGCGCAAAGGGTCGCTTTGAACAGTCAGCTCAGCACGGTTACAACAGGACGATGGGCATCCGGTTGTTTGAGGGCGAGCCCCGCCGCCGTGCCAATCCAGCACGTTGGGCAGCGATTGACAGGAAGCCGCCACGCGTGACATTTGTCGTGTCCCGAGGTGGGGGAGAGTCGTAGCATGTGGCACGATCTTCCGCGCAGTGGTGGTGCTTGGCACGTGTAGGCAGATTGATCGGAGGAGGAGGAGGAGAAAGAGGAGGAGTGTGGGGGCGAGGGGGGGCGAACGCGGTGACGACGGTGGTGCTGATGGTGGCATTGGCAAGGGGGAGGAAGAAGAAGAATAAGAAGAAGGAGGAGGAGGAGAAGAGGACGGCCATTAAATGTGTCACACTTCGTCTTCACGTCTTGGGAAGCGCCACCTTCGAGCTACCTTGGGCTCCAGCGTGGCAGTCTACTTATGTTTAACGTGTGCCCGACTGCGCTCTCTGGCCGACATCGGACTTGTATGGACTACTCGCGTTGGTTGTCACCAGTCATTGCCATTGTTGGTTCGGGGGAAAATCAGATTCCTCCTCGCTCCCTTTGGGCCACGCTGGGCAGCATTGGGACCATCTTGGGGCTCTCGTGGGCAGACTTGGGGCCGCCGGGGTGGTCCTGGCGCGGCTGCCGTGGGGCAGCCTTGGACCGTCGGGGGGGCTCCTTAGGGCCGTCTTGAGGGGCCTGCATTGGGCTGTGAGGCCTCCAGGGCCACCAGGGGCTAAAGACATCCAGAAGGATAAGCCGCAAAAACTTTTCAACCAAAAAAAAACACGTGTGGCGCATGTATGCGCGTAGCTGTACATTCTCACATGCATGCGTCAGTACATGCATACAGACGTACATGCATACAGGCAGACAAATAGAGAGGCATATTGATTGGCAGGCAGACAGACAGCCATACGTACATACATACATGCATGCATGCAACCATGCATGCATACATGCATGCATGTGTAGGTGAACACACACGTATGCACACAGTGTATGCATGCATACATACATGCATGCCTGCAGACATACATACGTATATAGATGTGTGAATGCATCAATGCATACATATCTAGACGTATAAGTATACGTATGCGTGTATATATATATATGTGTATGCGCATACATGCGTGCATGTAGGCATGCATGCAAACCTACATGCACCCATATTCATACAGGCATACAAACATACATATGTACACAAACGTTCATAGATACGTTCATACCTATATACACCCTAGATATATACATGCATACGTTCATGCATACATACATGCATACAAACATACGATCATAAATGCATGCATAAATGCATACATGCATGCGTACACACGTACAAACATACATGTTTATATACAGATCTGGATACATACCTACGCACAGACACGCATACATACAAAAACGAATACACGGGTTCATGCATGCTTGTCTGCACGCATGCACACTTGCATGCATACATACATGCATGCATGCATACATATATACTAACACGTATACATATGTACCTATGCACGTGTGTATAAATATGCACGCGCGCATGCACATACACACACACACGCACACACTATTGCAAGGGCGCTTCGCGCCATGCACATAGGCCCGTCAAGTCTCGCATGCATATAGAGTAAGCAAGAGAGGGAGAGAGGAAACAAGCAAATAAAACGATGGGAAGCATACGAAGAAGAAGTCAACTAATGCAAAAAGAGCCTCGCTCCCGTGTTCGCTATCGTAGTTGCAAGTGTCTTCGTCGTTCTCTTTGTCCTCATTTGTATGATGTACCTTCTCGTTGCGACCCTTCCTTGCGAACCCAGCCATACCTCCCTTATATGTTTCCCAAACCATCTTGTGTGTTGGGCCCTCGTGTTGGATTCGCAGCGCCGCGAGTCTAACTCGTTATCTTCCTCTCATCTCCTCCTTCCCCGCGTTCCTCATTCTCCCTCCTCCTCCTCCTCCTCCTCCTCCTCCTCCTCCTCCTCCTCCTCCTCCTCCTCCTCCTCCTCCCCTCCTCTCCTCCTCCTCATTTTCCTCCGCCTCCTCCTCATCCTCCTCCTCCTCCTCCTCCTCCTCCCCCATTTTTTTCCGCCTCGTCCTGCCCTGGCCAATTCCGCCACACCCCAACGCGCTCAAGCTTGGCACACCCATCCTACGCTTCGTAGCCCCATAGGGAGCTCCACCCAAGGCCCCTGAGGCTGCGTCCGCAACATGACTCGGGTGAATTCCAGCACACCCTTCACACGCCTCGTGGCCCCATAGGGTGCTCCACCCAAGGCCTCAGAGGATGCGTCCGCATGGTGACTCGGGTGAATTCCAGCACACCCCTCACACGCTTCGCGGTGGCCCCATAGGCAGCTCCACCCAAGGCCCCAGTGGCTGAGTCCGCACGAAGACCCGCATACATGTCGATTCACCCCTTACACGCTTCGTGGCCCCATAGGGAACTCCACCCAAGGCCCCAGAGGTTGCGTCCGCAACGTGACTCGGGTCAATTCCAGCACACCCCTCACACGCCTCGTGGCCTCATAGGGGAGCTCCAACCAAGGCCCCAGTGGCTGAGTCCGCACGAAGACCCGCATACATGTCGATTCACCCCTTACACGCTTCGTGGCCCCATAGGGAACTCCACCCAAGGCCCCAGAGGTTGCGTCCGCAACGTGACTCGGGTCAATTCCAGCACACCCCTCACACGCCTCGTGGCCTCATAGGGGAGCTCCAACCAAGGCCCCAGTGGCTGAGTCCGCACGAAGACCCGCATACATGTCGATTCACCCCTTACACGCTTCGTGGCCCCATAGGGAACTCCACCCAAGGCCCCAGAGGTTGCGTCCGCAACGTGATTCGTGTCAATTCCAGCACACCCCTCACACGTCCCGTGGCCCATAGGGAGTTCCACCCAAGGCCCCACGCATGATGACTCGGATCCATTTCGGCACACCTCTCACACGTCTCGTGGCCCTATACGCGCATGGTGATTCGGGTCCGTTTCGGCACACCCCTCACACGTCTCGTGGCCCAAAGGGAGTTCCACCCAAGGCCCCAGTGGCTGAGTCCACACGGAGACCCGAGTTCATTATGACACACCGCTCATACGCTTCGTGGCCACATAGGGAGCTCCACCCAAGGCCCCAGCGGCTGCGTCCGCATGATTACTCAGGTCCATTGCGGCACAGCACTCACACATCTCGTGGCCCCATAAAGAGCTCCACCCAAGGCCCCTGAGGCTGCGTCCGCATGGTGATTCGGGTTCATTTCGGCACACCCCTCATACGCACACACACACACACCGTGACCCCATAGGGAGCTCCACCCAAGACCCCACGGATGGTGACTCGGGTCCATTTCGGTACACCTCTCGCACGTCTCGTGGTCCCATACGCGTATGGTGTTCGGGTCCATTTCGGCAAACCCCCCCACGCATCGTGGCTCCATAGGGAGCTCCACCCAAGGCCCCTGAGGCAGCGTCCGCATGGTGACTCGGGTGAATTCCAGCACACCCCGCACACGCCTCGTGGCCCCATAGGGAGCTCCACCCAAGGCCCCAGTGGCTGCGTTCGCATGGTGACTCGGGTCCATGTCGACACACCACTCACACGTCTCGTGGCCCCATCGAGAGCTCCACCCACGGCCCACCCAAGGCCCCAGTGGCTGCGTCCGCATGGTGATTCGGGTCCATGTCGGCACACCCCTCACACGTCTCGTGGCCCCACAGGGTGCTCCACCCAAGGCCCCAAGCATGGTGACTCGGGTCTATTTCGGCACCCCTCACACGCCTCGTGGCCCCATGGGGAGCTCCACCCAAGGCCTCAGAGGCTGCATCTATATGGTGACTCGGGTCAGTTTCGGCACACCGCTCACATGCTTCGTGGCCCCATAGGGAGCTCCACCCAAGGCCCCAGAGGCTACGTCCGCAAAGTGACTCGGGTCAATGTCGACACACCCCTCGGCCCCATACGGAGCTCCACCCAAGGCCCCAGTGGCTGCGTCCGCATGGTGACTCGGGTCCATATCTGCACACACCCCTCACGCATCGTGGCCCCACAGGGAGCTCCACCCCAAGGCCCCAGCGGCTGCGTCCGCAACGTGACTCGGATGAATTCAGCACACCCCTCACACGCCTCGTGGCCCCATAGGGAGCTCCACCCAAGGCCCCAGCGACTGCGTCCGCAACGTGACTCGGATGAATTCCAGCACACCCCTCACACGCCTCGTAGCCCCATAGGGAGCTCCACCCCAAGGCCCCAGCGGCTGCGTCCGCAACGTGACTCGGGTCAATTCCAGCACACCCCTCACACGCCTCGTGGCCTCATAGGGGAGCTCCAACCAAGGCCACAGTGGCTGCGTCCGAACGGTGACTCGGGCCCATTTCGGCACACCCCAAACACGCTTCGTGGCCCCATAGCTACGCAGCGCTAAAACGTTAGGAAGCTTGATAGCTTGACATTCCGGGAAGGAGCATCGAGGAGCATCTTGGTTCATCTTGCGGAGAAACACACACACACACACACACACACACACACGAAGCCGAGAAATGCACAGGGGGACGGACGTCCGAGCCATGGCAGGAGAGGGAGCTCTTCCAAGGCCCCAGTGGCCAGAGTCCATATCGGCACACCGCTCACACGCCCCGTGGCCCCATGGGCAGCTCCACCCCCAGGCCCCAGCGGCTGCGTCCGCATGGTGACTGGGATCCATTTCGGCACACCCCTCACTCGTCTCGTGGCCCCATAGGGCGCTCCACCCAGGGCCTCAGTGGCTGCGTCCGCATGGTGGCTCGGGCCCATCTTCTCACAGCTCTCACACGTCCCGTGGCCCCACGTACCAAAGGTCTTGGGTCTTTCGCCAGGGCAAAGTTTGCACACCCGGTGGAAAGCCGGCCTACGCCGGCCGGCCTTCTTCGGAGTCCTTGGTTTTGGTTCTTTCGTCGTTCTTCGGGATCCTTGGTGAGGAGGAGGAGGCGGAGGAGGAGGAGGAGGGGGAGGAGGAGGGGGGGGAGGAGGAGGAGGAGGAGAAGGACGAGGACGAGGAGGAGGAGGGGGAGGAGGAGGAGGAGGAGCAGCAGCAGAGAGCGTATCTGCAAAGACCGAAGGTGCAGTTGCTCATCGTGGTCACCACGTGCTTCTTGGCATCCGCGTGCCCCCCCGCTGGCCTCTTGTTCCTTCGCCTTCTCTTACTGCTCCCCCGCAAATCTCCATAATCCTTACAGTATGTCCCTGGTCCTCCGTCTCATTATCCTCGTCCGATTTTCGCTGCTGCTAGTGATCCTCCTCCTCCTCCTCCTCCTCCTCCGCCTCCTCATCATCATCATCATCATCATCATCATCATCATCATCATCATCATCATCATCATCATCATCATCATCTTCCTCCTACCCTGCCCGACTCCGTCCTCCCAAATTGGATCTTGGACGATCACGACGAACAAAGCGGTGTTAGATGTTACGACTGTTGGTATGCTCGACGGCGTTCAGAACGAAGGAACCCCAGTTAAGAATTGGTTCGTCGAAGATCGTATCTGCTCTGACAACGTAGTTGAGCTGGACGACCACGCGCCTCCCGCAAGCTGCTATACACTGGCCCTCACAGCTTTACACTTACGGTATCCAGTTGTGAGTCAGCACTGGACCACAGTCGATCTACAGCGTTTTTTGTATCAGAGACTTCCGCATCGCGCTTGGACCTGCGTCGGGGAGTGATCACTCACGCGCGCGTCATTAATTCTGGGGATAACAATCCGAGAACGTTCCCTTAGTGGAAGCTTGTTTGCTACTGTTGTTGAAGCGATTATCGCGCCATATGGGCTACTGCCCGCAGGGCACAGCAAGGTTAAAGCGTGCGCGGATGCTATCGCAGGCGGTCGCCTTACACTAAAGGCATGTGAAGAGGTGGCCCGAACCTTTTGGCATGGAAGCTGGGCCAAGTGCATCGAGCATCAATCCTAGCGATGCGGTGGAGCCGCGGAAGCAGCCTGGCTGGCTTCAATATATACAAGAGCTTGTGTTGTGTTTAGGGTGTGCTGGTGTTGCCCCGCGGTCCCCTCGGGACGGACTGGGAGGGTCACATGGGTGCACATCGCATTCGCATGCGAGCTATTGTTGACGTGCGCCAGGCTTGACCGCCAGCGAGCGCTGCACGTCTTCTCGTGCGTCGCCCAGCTCTTCCCTTTCTCCTGCGTTCAGGCTGGGCTTGGGCACTCCCACAGTCAACCAGTATAGTAAGGATGGGCAACCTTCCCAAGAGTACCCTTGCATCCTTGCCTCCTCGGTCCATCCTTGGCCACTTTCGTTGGCCGCGCCCCGCTCGAAACGCTTCGAAGTGGGCGTCCAAGGCCCTTGCATCCTTATCGCGCCTCCTTACTATCCGGGTTGACTGTAGCCCGCTGGAGCGTCCAAATGACAAGCCTCAACTCTGCGAAACTCCGCTTGGTTCCCGCGTGGCCAGCTATCGGACCGCCGGGCTCGCTCCGCACGTGCCACCGCGACTGCAGCTCGCACGGGAGCTGCCAGAGTGACCTCAGGAGGCTGACCTCGGGCTTTGCGCCAGCCTCATGGCGGCATCCGACGCCTCGGTCTTGCTCCACATACCTTTTGGGACAGTCTTCTCGCCGTCCCACAGCTCTGGCACGCTCCCCCGATCGCATTCGGCCCCCTGGAGCCCTCACGAGGTGTCCCCGAGCGTCAAGGATTGCCGGCTGTTGAGAGAATGGCTTCTTCGGCCCGTACGGCAGCGGACGCACGCAGTTGAGTTGCATGTACACAAGGTATTGTGTGTTCTGAGCTCCTCTCTCTCGATCGCTTCACCAGAAAGATGAGTACTTCATGGGCTGGCTGCGGGGTGTATGATTGAGGGAAGCCAAAAGGTCGCCCTGACCCAGGCCCCTCCGGGTTGCGCGGAGATCGTGATTCGCGCATGGCGTGGTATCATTGGGGATAGCATGCGAAGTGGTCACGCATCCGCGATCGGGTTTGAAGGATCCGCCCTAGCTCCCAAGAAATTGTGTCGAACTACGTTTGCGATTGTACACCGTTTCACCATCATGGGGCCATCATGTTACGGTCCGATCTCCACACTTGCGTTGTGGTTCGCCGTAGATTGCGAGGCCACTTCGCAGTTTCAGTACCTGTTTGTCTTTTCTTCAAGCTGGCAGCTCCAAGATCCGAATCCCGAGCTCAGCCGCTACCTCACACTCAGGAGGCTGATCTGATCTGTGTTGCCCGCATTGTTTTGCGGATTCCTCTGAGAGGTAGTGGGTGAATTATTGTGGGCATTGGCGCCGTTCGGTTCTTTGCCATTTTCAGCAGGGTTGACCTTGTCAAGCTGTGTTCAGCCGCAGCTCAGTGCAGACCATCGACACTGCTCAACGTTGTACATCCCCTGACTGTCCATCTGCATTCTAATCACTATGGTCAGCAGCAGCGGTATCGTCATCATCCTCATCAGCATCGTCATCATCATCATCAACAACATCATCATCAGCATCGTCATCGTCATCGTCATCGTCATCATCATCATCATCATCGTCAGCATCATCATCATAAGTATCATCGTCATCATCATCATCATCGGCATCGTCATCGTCATCGTCATTGTCGCCATCATCATGATGATCACCATCATCAGCACCATCGTCGTCATCAGCATCAGCATCATACTTTCCCCTCGTCATCCTCCTCCTCCTCCTCCTGCTTCTTCTCCTCCTCCTCCTCCTCCTCCTCCTCCTCCTCCTCCTGCTTCTTCTCCTCCTCCTCCTCCTCCTCCTCCTCCTCCTCCTCCTCCTCCTCCTCCTCCTCCTCCTCCTCCTCCCGTTCGCCCCCCTCATCCTTCCACATGTCCTTGGTTCCCGCCTCCACCTCCTCTCCGCCCGCCTCGCCCCCCATAAAAATGGTATGCAAGTGTATAGCGGTATATACAGATACGCATACATATAGAATATAAACAAATACGCCGTGCCCCCTCCCGGGGCGTCCTCCACCTCGCTCACATCTGGATTTCGTTTCCAGTACCGCGCTTCGCTTCCCGGCCTCCCGGGGAGCTCCCAAAATGCCCAAAGACAGCCCAAGACGACCCCAAGAAGCCCCCGAATTGTAAAAGGCTCGAGACACTCCCAGGCAACCCAGGATAGCTTTCGGGCGGCTCTCCAGGCTCCGAGAAGGCCTCTAAGAGACCTCAAAAGAGCTCCGAGAGGCCTCCCGAGAGCGCCCGGAGAACCTAACATTGTTAATGTTCATTGTGTTTTGTTCATGGTTTTTGGCATTCTCACCACTTCATGCTTCTAACGCTCCAAGACGGCTGAAGAGGCCCCCAAGACCGCCCCAAGACCTCCCAAGAGACCCCCAAAACGGGCAAAGACGGCCCCAAGACTGCCGAAGAGGCGCCCAGGGCAGCTCCAGACCACCCCAGAACAGGCCCAAGATAAGCCGAAGAGCGGGAGCAGGAGGCCGCCAGAGACCTCCGAGAGGACTCTGGGACCCCCAAAGCTCCGACGGGGCCCCAAAACAGCCCAAGAGAGCTTCGAGCCATTCCGAGAGAGCCCAAAGAGGGTAAAATCGTTGATTCCCAGTGGTTCTTGTCGACGTTATTCGCTTTCTCACGTTTTCCCGCTTCCAACGCTCCAAGACCGAGAAGTTGGAGAAAAAAAGGAATTCCAGAATTTTTTTTTTCGGGTTCAACAAATACGCCACCATCCTCCCGAAGGTCCCACACTTTCCCGGAACATCTGCGGAACGCTTCTGGTACCGCGCTTCCCGATCTCCCGGGGAGCCCCCAAAACGTACAAGGACAGTCCAAGACGACCCCAAGAAGCCTCCAGAACGTAAAAGAACGGCCCACTACGCTCCCAAGCAACCCGGGATAGCTTTCGGGCGGCACTCCAGGCTCCCAGGAGGCCTCCAAGGAAGCTTCAAGAGAGCTCCGAGAGGCTTCCCGAGAGCGCCCGGGGAACCTAAAATCACTAATGCCCATTATTTTTGTGCAAGGTTTTTGGCATTCTCACCATTTCATCTTTCCAACGCTCCAAGACGGCAGAAAAGGCCCCCAAGATCGCCCAAGACACCCCCAAGACGGCTCCAAGACGGGCCAAGACGGCCCCAAGATTGCCGAAGAGGCGCCCAGGACAGCTCCAGACCACCCCAGGACAGGCCCAAGATGAGCCCACGAGCGGGAGCAGGAGGCCTCCAAAGACTTCCGAAAGGACTCCGGGACCCCCCAGAGGCCTCCAACACACCCCAGACCCTTGAGAGGCCCCCAAGAAAGCCCCGACGAGGCCCCAAAAATAGCCCAAGAGAGCTTCAAAAGCCGTCCCGAGAGAGCCCGAATATGGTAAAATCGTTGATTTCCAATTGTTTTTGTCTACATTTTTCGCCTTCTCACGCTTTCCCGTTTCCAACGCTCCAAGACCGAAGAATTTGAAAAAAAGGAATTCCAGATATCATTTTTTCTCAAGTTGGGACTCCTACTCCCTATCCTCTTCCTCGAGCCCCAACAAGACTTCGGAGTCACATGTAAAGATGCTTCGGGAATATTGGTGAACTCTCTGACGCTGTCTTGGCACGCTTGTGGATCGTCTTCGCGTCCTTTTGGCTGCCCCTGAAACCACCGTAGAAATCGAGATATGGGGTTGAAACATGTCAATTCCTCTTATTTCAAACTCACCACCTGCTTATTTTTGCACGAAGATCCCGAGAGGCATCCCAACGGGCCGTGGTTTGTATCCAGAAAATGTCTAACCCACAGCCCAGGCACGGCAACTTGAAAAATGGAAATCCCACAATTCTTTTTTTTGTCAAGTCGTCCCCTGCCTACTCTTGCACAACAGACCACAATGAAGACCTCCTTCAGCTCCCAGAAATGAAACCAGGAAGCCTTTGAGGGCCCCAAATCGTTGAATACCTAACGGAAATTAGTGATTTCCGCTTTTCCACAGTTCCGCTCCACGGTTCCGAGGCTTGCGCAGGACCCCCAAGAGAGTCCTTGAATGCAAGAAGCGACAAGGATGATTTTCCATGTGATCGCTGATCAAGCCTAGCTAGAACTTGAGCGCGCGCGAAGCGCGCGATGATTGTAGTATACAAAGGTATGATATATATCCATATATATATATATATATATATGTGTAGATATATGGGCATACACGTGCACAAGGAAGTGTACATACACATATACCTATATATGTGTATAGCTATGTATGAAAGAGCGCGCTCGTGGCGCATTTCTCATTGAAAGGGGGGCCCAGCTTCAAGCCACCACCACCCTCCCTTGGAAAAGGGGGGGGCTTCCAAAGCTACCCTTCGCCCCCCCTTCTGTAGACATTTTGGAGTTAGGGGCCCCTAGCTGAAGGGGGGGGATTGTAAGCTACCCCCCCCTCCCCCCGTATTCGGGGCCAAAGGTTAGCCCAGGCTTCCTTTGCAAAGGGGGGGGGCTTCGAAAGCTACCCCCCCTTCCGTTTACGGAGCCCGAAGCCAGCCCCCTTCTCTTCCTTTTCGCGGCTGAGATTGCCTTGCCAGAGGGGGGGGGGGCTTCCAAGCTACCCCCCTCCCCCCGTCCTTTTCCGGAAACCAAGGTCAGACCAGGCTTACCTTTCAAAGGGGCGGGGCTTCGGAAGTTAGCCCTCCCTCCTATTCGCAACCGAGATTGGTTTGCCATGGTGGGGGGGGGCTTCAAAGCTACTCCCCTTTTTGTTGTTCCTTTTTCGTTGTTGGGCTTGCGTTGCCCAAGGGGGGGAGGGGAGGGGGAAGGTCAGAATTTTCGAATGCGCGTCTCATTTTTGGGCTTTCTCGGGGCCGCTGGTCCGCCCCGGGGGGAGGGGGGCGTGCAACATACTTCTGGCGCGCGCGCCCAGGAGGGGGAGGGCGGGAGAAGGTGGAGGAGGAGGAGGACGACGAGGAGGAGGAGCAGCAGCAGGAGGAGGAGGAGGAGGAGGAGAAGCAGGAGCAAGAGCAGGAGGAGCAGGCGAGCAGGAGGAGCAGGACGTGCAGGCAGCAGCGGCTGCAGACAAGCGAATGGAAGTTGTCGTACGCGCATCATAAGATAGTTCGACTTTAGGTCCTCACCGGGTTTGTGGGTCCTGTTAGCGTTTTATTCGTTCAGGGCGGTCCTTTTTTATTATCGGCGCCTCTGTGGTTATTGCTATTTTGTGCGTGTTCGGTGCCCTGGTTGTTTTGGGAGCTTTTTTAGAGTTCGCCTCGTTAGTTTTCGGCGAGTTCTTGTTTTTGGCGCTGTTTTAGTTTTCGGCGCCGCCATGGTTTTCGACGATCGTTCTGTATTCGGCGTGTCGTTGGGTTTTCGGCGCTTCCTCGTCGGTTTCTGGTGATCTTGCTGGTGTTCGTCGGCTCTTCGGTTTTCGGCGTTCGGTTGGTTTTCGGTGCCAGTTGGGTTTGGTTGCTCTTTTGCTTTGAGTGCTTTTGGTGTTCGGGGTATGGTTGGTTTTCGGCGCCGTTTTGGTTGTCGTCGCCCTTTTTGGGTTTGGCGGTTCTTTTGGTTTCGGCGTCCCTTTGATTTTCGGTTCTTTTTGATTTTCGGAGCTCTTTCGGTTTTCGGCGCTCTGTTCGCATTCGGTGCCTTCTAGGATTTGGGCGCCTTCTTGGTGTTGGGTGTTTGTGTTGCTGCTGTTCGCTCTTTTGGATTTTGGCGCGTCTTTGTGTTTCGTCGCCCTTTGGTTGTCAGCGGTCGTTTGGTCTTCTGAGCGGTCCTTTAGCCCCGGGGCGAGGGCTTTCCAAACCATTCCTCCTTTAGCAGAACAGGGAGGGAGGCGGGGGGGCTTCCGGCAGGGATCGTCTGAGGGAAAGGGGCGTCCATGTGGTTTTCGGGGCCGTTCTGGTATTCGGCGCATCTTTGATTTTCGGCGTCGCTTTGGTTTTCGGGAATCCGTGGGTTCTTGGGGCATCGTCGGTTTTCGTGGTGCTTTTGGTTTTTGGTGTTCTGTTTGTTTTGGGCGCCTCTTTGGTTCTCGGTGTTCGGCGAATCGAAGTTTTTCGGCGTCTGATAGGTTGTCGGCGCCCTATTGCGTTTCGGCGCTCATGTGGTTTTCGTCGCTCCTTTGGTTTTCGGTACTCGGCGCTCTTTCGGTTTTCGGCGCGTTTTTGGTTATGTGGTTTTCGGTGCTCGTTTGGGTTTCGGCGCTTTTGTAATTTGTGGCGCTCCTTTGGTTTTTGCCATATGGGTTCTCGGCGCCATGTGGGTTCTCGGGGCATTTTGGGTTTACGGCGCTCCTTTGGTTTTTGCATTTCGTTTGGTGTTCGGCGCGCCCTTGGTTTTCTGCGCATCTTTTGAGTGTGGCGACCTGTTGGTTGGCGGCGCCCTTTTGGTTTCCGGCGCGCCTTTGGTCTTCGGCGCTTTTTTGAATTTCGGCGCCCTTCTGATCTCCGGCGCTCATTTTTGTTTTAGTGCACTTGTTGATGGCGCTTCTTTGTTCTTCGAGTTCTTGTGGGTTCCCACGCTCTTTCGCATGTCCGCGCCCTTTTGCTTTTCGCGATTTTTTGGGTTGTCGGGGCAGCGTTGGGCGGGAGGGGGGGGAGCGTCGCTCCCGAGGAGCAGCAAGGGGAGGTCCAAGGGGGGGGGGAGAGCTAAGCCCCCCCCCCCCCCTTCTGGGAAAGGGAAGGGAGGCGGGGGGGGGAGCAGCTTCCTGAGCGCGAAAGGAAGGGGGAGGGGGTAGGCTTCCGAGGGCGGGGAAAAGGGAAGGGGGGAGCTTCTGGCAGGGCAGGTCCAAGGGGGGGGGGGAGAGGGGGAGCTGAGCCCCCCCACCCCACCCTTTGGAAGGAAGGGGGGGGGGAGCTTCCGGAAAAAAGGGAGGGTGGGGGGGGAGGGGGGGGGGGGCTCCGGCGTGGGTCCAAGGGAGGGGGGGCGGGGGGGAGCTAGCCCCCTCCGCTTGGAAAGGGAGGGGGGGTAGCTTCCAGAGAGCGAAAAGAGGGGGGGGGGGGGGGGGGGGCAGCTTCCGAAGGGCGAGACAAGGAGGCGGGGGGCTTCTGGCAGGTCAGGTCCGAACGGGGGGCGCGGGTAGCCAAGGAGCTATCCCCCCCTTTTTGGGGGTGCGCCACGGGCGCGCTCTGATTTTTTGTTGTTTCTCTCTATCTCTCTCTCTCTCTCTCTCTCTCTCGCTCTCTCTTTATCTCTCTGTATTTCTCTCTCTCTCTCTCTTTCTCTCTCTCTATCTCTCTCTCTCTCTCTCGCTCTCTCTCTCTCTCTCTCTCTCTCTCTCTCTCTCTCTCTCTCTCTATGTATATATGTGTTGATATCTCTCTCTTCCATGTATGTATGGCTGTGTATGTGTATAGATGTGTTCCGATATATATATATATATATATATATATATATGTGCCTATATTTCTTTATATGTGCATATAAAAATGTATTTTTATTTCTCTCTCTCCCATGTATGTATATCAGCTAAGTATATGTATTGAGTATAAATATGTGTACACACATACGTGTGTACAACACATGATGTTACATAGTTATGTGGGTGGATGTATGTTTGTATGTACGTGTGTATGTATGCATGTGCGTTTGTATGTACGTACGCATGTTTGTATGGAACATCGGGTAATTATGTTGATGCGATGCAGTGGATCGTAACGTGTTGTAGCGTGATGTGATGTACTTGTATGAACTGTATATGTAAAGTGTTTAATGTATGTTTGTTATGTAATGTATGTATACATGCATGTATGGGTGTGTATGTATGTATGCGTGTAGGTATGTCTTTTTGTGTGTATGCACTTATGTATGCGTGTATGATTGTACGTGTATACAAATGTGTATAAGTATGCATGTGCATGTATATGTATGTATATGCGTAAGCATGTAAGTGGGTGTAGGCGTGTGCGTGTGATTGTATGCATGTGTGCATATTTGTATGTGTGGTTGTGTGTATGTATGTATGTGTGTATGTATGGATGGATGGATGGATGCATGGCTCTATGTAGGTATACATGTTTGTATGTATGGGTGTATGTACGTATGCATATACGAAGAGAGATGGGGAGGGAGAGTGAGGGGGGAACGTGCACTTCCATCTTGCTTCGACGTCTGAGGCAGAGGGGGTGGGTGGGGCACAGCTGGAACGATGAGATGCAGTCGGCGCTGATGAGTAGGTCGACCACTCAAGCTTGCCCCTGGTGTTCCTCCAGGCGCTCTCGTTTTTTGAGGCATGTTCTCCATTCAAGAGTCGTGTGTCCTCTCCGATGTCCTCTGTCATGCACTCCAACAGCAGAAGGCTGTCCCCTGGCCTCGGTGAAGTATCGCAGACAGTCGGCATGGCAAAAGCTCATACTCGTTCGAATATGTCGGCTCCGAAGCCGCAGCTGGGCGCGCCCCAAGGCTGCGCGGGGGAGGGGAAAGGATCAGAAGGTCTTCCAGGGAGAAAGAGGCACTAATGGGCGAGAAAGGGGCGTCAGCGGTCAAGCACCCCAGAAAACACCCCCCCACACACCCCTGGGGGGAGGGCGGGAGGGAGGGAGGGAGTGGGAAAAGGGAGAGAGGGTCGTCGTCGTCGTCGTCGTCGTCTCCTCCCTCCTCCCTCCTCCCTCCTCCCTCCTCCCTCCCTTTCAAACACTCCGTACGAGAATATCGTTCTGACCCCCCTCCCGAAGATGTGGCCGAGGAGCAGCCAGCGCCCCCCGCCGCGACCTGCTGTTCACACACACAACCACGTCATGAGCCGGTCTCTCTCTTTTCTCCGGTGGCCTCTCCATCGGAGCGCTTCCAGTGCCTCGGAACGGTGCCGGCGCTGCAGTTTCGGTCTCGTTTTGGGATCGAGGAGGAGGAGGAGGAGGAGAAGGAGGAGGAGAAGGAGGAGGAGGAGGAGGAGTGCTGTGCCGTCGTCGCTCACAACTGCGCTCGCGCCCCGGCCCCTCCCCTCGCCGTTGTCGCCCCCCCCTTTCCGTTCCCCTTTCTTCCGCCCTCCCCTGGCCCTCTTGCTCCTCCCGCTCCCCCTCCGCTTGAGTTCTCGCTGCTGCTGTTTCCCCCCCTCGTCCTCCTCCTCCTTGCTCGTCCTCCTCCCGCTCCCTCCGCTTGAGTTTTATCGCTGCTGCCGCTTCCCCTCGTCCTCCTCCTCCTTGCTCGTCTTCCTCCTCCTCTTCCTCCTGCTCCCCCTGGTCTGCTCGGCCGTCGCGTGGCCTGCTGGCTCCACGTGGGCCGAGCGCCTGGCCCTATTCCCCCTGTGGAGCCCGGTTTTTTCCTTTGATGAGGTGAGATGGCCTGCAGCGGGCAGAAATCTTCATCCGCCACCTCCTCCTCCCCCCTCCTCTCAGGAGGGGAAAAAACACACAGACACAATGAATCGTCGATCCCCCGGAAAATATGCGAAAATATTGGAAGTGGGGGGGAAGACAAAAACCCAGAAAATATAGGAAAAGATGGGGAATATTTGTTTTGTGTGTATTTATTTGTGTGTTCTGGGCCCCCTTTTATCCTCATATGCACGCAGCTCCCCTTGTCCCACTGCGCACAACACGATGGAGGTCTTTGGGGGAGTTCCAGGTTCGCTGCGACACGCGTCCGCGGGTGGGGCAAGAACAGCGCCATGGGAAGGGACGGGTGGGAGGAGGAGGAGGAGGAGGTGTAGAATGGCAGAATTGGCGCGGGCGCACCTAGCTTGTCCCCTTCCCCCTCCATTCACAAGTGCACACTATGAATACCGCTCTCCTCTCTCCCTGACTCTGTCCAGAAGCTGTCCCACCCTCTCCGCGCATTGTCTTCTCACACGGGAGTTAAGAAGTTGCTTTATGTATTGTGTGTTTTTTTCAATCCGACCGTTTCAGTCTTTCCAAATGGTGTTCCCGCTGCAGCGTTGGCCTCATTTCCGCGCTTCGGGTCCTTCAAAATCGTGCTCCCGTTGCACCGTTTGTCTTATTTCCGCGCTTCGGGTCCTTCAAAATCGTGTTCCCGCTTGAGCACTGGTCTCCTTTCCGCGGCTTCGGTTCTTCCGAATAGTGGTCTCGCTGCAGCGCTGATCTCATTCCCGTTATTCGGTCCTTCAGATGGTGTTGCTGTTGCAGCACCAACCTCATCTCCAAATCGTCGGTCCTCCAGCATGGTTGTGCGGCTGCATCGTTCATGCAGCCATGGTATCAAATCCAATACTATGTTATGTACCGATGTTTCGCGATTCCATGCCTTGCCCTGCACTGCGGTGATACGCAACGCTGGGCTACGCAGTGCCATACCATGCAATGGCATGACATGTAACACGATGTAGTGTGGCATGCCGTGCAATACTATGTTATGGATTGCTATGCGATGCCATGCCTTGCGGTGTATTGCTACGACATGCAAAGCTTGACTACGCAACGCTACGCCATGCTATGCATCGCTAACCCTTTGGAGACCGTTGTCCTCTAAGACATCCGACTATTCAAATAGAGAGGGAACCCACGCCATGGCAATGGATGGGGGGGAGTGATAGGACGTCAGATATGATGCGAGCGCACCTAGCTTGTCCACCTCCCTCTTCCCTCTCCCGACCCAACCTCCTCCTACCCTTCCTTTTTCCCTCCTCCTCGGGGTACTTGTAGATGGTCGGCTGAGAGTCGAACTGCGCCGCCGACCACGTCTCGCATGGGGGTCTCGAAGATCCCACAGACCACGCCCCCACACGACAGGGTCCGGCCAGAGTCTGACTCTGGGCCTTTTCGGCTGGTCGTGAAGCCGCCAGCGGTTGGCCACATAGGGCGTGCACTCGAAATAGGGTATCGCCGTAGAGCTGGTCCAGATTCTCCACTAAATCCATCCCCCGCCTCACCCCGAGCAGACATGCAGGAAGAAGCGCGCTGAGGGTCCGGGGGGAAGGCAGAGGATGGGAGCCGTGGCACGGGAAGCTTTGGTTCGTGGACAGGGGGGGGTAGGAGGAGGAGGAGGAGGAGGAGGAGGAGGGGGAGGAGGAGGAGGAAGGAGGAGGAGGAGGAGGGAGGGAGGAGGAGGGAGGTGAGGGAGGGAGGAGGGACGAGAAACAGGGAGAAGTAAGAGTAGCAGCAGCAGCGGGAGGAGGGCGAGGAAGAGGGGGGAGGAGGAGGAGGAGGAGGAGGAGGAGGAGGAGGAGGAGGAGGAGGAGGAGGGAAAGGGAAAAGGAAAGGCGGAGCCGCAGGAGGAGGGGGAGGAGGAGGGGATTTGCTGGATGCTGCGCGCACGCAGGATCGTGGAGTGTGGAGTGCTCCGGTGCGTGCCCGCGCCAGACCTGCGACCCCCCACGCCTGCTTCGCCCGCGCCCTGGGGGGTACCTCCTCTTCCGCCTCCGCTCCCACGCCGTGCACCGCTCGGGAGGGCCTCGTGAGGCCGCCCTCGGCCCTCACGCTGTCCACGGCGCGCCCCGATGGGCGCCACCAGTCGTGGCGGGAGTGCCGGCTTTCACGTCTCGCGAGGGGGTTTTCCTCCGTCGGTGCGCACGGCTCTCGCACTGTCGTCGTGCAACAGATGCACCCTGACCAGAAGCCGAGTACAGTGGAAACCCGTGCCAGGAAACACCCTGCTTGCGTCCACGATGCCGTGAGTTTCTTGGGCTTCGATGGTCCTGTTGTGGAAAAAGCGGCGCTCCCACACCAAAAGTCAGTGGGTGTCCTAGGGGCTCAGGGTCGTTTTTGTTTTGTGGAAGGCTCCTTGTGGTCGAGCTCCTACTCTACCCCTCGTGCCCCCTCTTCACGGGGCGGGTGGAGACCCAATTATACGTCCGACGCCTTCCTGCTGCATGCTTCTGCCCGCAGGCCGACATGCACCACCGCCACAATGCCGGCGCGGCCCTTTCAGAGCGGGGAGGTGTCCTGCGTCGCAACGGCGGGCGGGCCCGGGCGGCCGCGTCGAGCGGGCGGGCCGCTGGAGCGTCGGAGGTGCGTTGGAAGCGCGGGGAGGTCTCGAGCGACGGCGCGGCTCCCGGGGGAAATCTTGAGGAAGTCCACGGCGAGAGGGTGTTTCCTGAGCGTCTAGCGCGCGGCGTCTGAGCGAGCTGCGAGGAAGTCCCGGGCGAGAGCGCGGCTCCCAGGTAGATGACAAGGAAGCCCCGAGCGAGAGCGCGATGCTTCATTAAGCTGCCAGGAAGTATCAGGCCAGAGTCGTGGTTGCTGCTGTTGTAAGCCAGGGGCCAACAAAACAGCCTGAGCTGCAAGAGTTGTTTTTGTAAATATCCTATCGCGAGCCCTGGGAGGGGCAGTTCATCTGAAAAGTACTCTGTGCCCCGAAGGGGAGTAACAGTAATTATTCTTTAACCCTGCAACAACAAGCTAAGATGTAAACACATATACACACCACCACCACCACCACCATCATCATTATTAATAGTATTATAGAAAACGTTGCCAATATAGATACAGAAGAAGAAGAGCAGACATAAACATTGCGTTTAGTTGAGAAACGAAGTCGGGGGCCTTGGCTCGCCACCGCAGACCGACTGGAGCTTCTGCAAGGTGGGCTGGGTGGGGGACCTCGAGTGGAGTTTGCGCAAGGCGCCGCGCCCGCGCAGCGCTGCGCTTCGCCGCCCAGCATCCGTTCCTTCCTGCTCCCCCTCCTGTCCCCGCTCTCCTATCTCCCCCCATCTGGCCTCTTCCCCCCCCCTCTCTCTCTCTCTCTCTCCTCTCTCTCTCTCTCTGCCTCCCTCCTCCTCCTCCTCCTCCTCCTCCTCCTCCTCCTCCTCCTCCTCTCCTCCTCCTCCTCCTCCCCCTCCTCCCTCCTGCTCCGCCTCTCCTCCCTGATCCTCCTCCTCCTCGTCCCTCCCCCTCCTCGCCTCCTACCTTCCTCGTCCTCCTCCTCTGCTCCTCCTCCTCCTCCTCACTCCTCCTCCCCCTCCTCCTCCTCTCCTCCTCCTCCTCCTCCTCTCCTCCTCACTCCTCCTCTGCTCCTCCTAAAACTCTGCTCCTCCGCCTCCTCCTCCTCCTCCTCCTCCTCCTCCTCCTCCTCCTCCTCCTCATCATCATCATCATCATTATCATCATCATCATCATCATCATCATCATCATCATCATCATCATCATCATCCACCTCGATTCATTTTCCTTATGAATAATTTCTCCCTGTCGCACCCCGAGGCCAGTTTTTAGGGCGGGCGGGGCGTTTCGCCTGATACTTCCTCACCACTTATGACCCTGAAGCTGGAAAATTGACAAGAGCTTCACAGATGGGGGGCGGGTCGTTTTCAACATGTGGCTCTCGCCTTTAGCGCCGCGCACATTCGTTTTCAAAAGTTGCAAGAGGTGTACGGATTGAGGGCGGCTCATTTTCAAAATGTGGCTCTCGCCTTAGCGCCGCGCACATTCGTTTTTTTGTTTAAAAAAAAATGAAGGAGTCGCGTGGGTTCCCATGATCAACAAACCAGAGATGGTATTTGGAAGGACTCAGGATCATGAGGGCGCAACAGTTACGCTGATCCGCGGTGTTGAAGTCCCAGGAGTGGTGTTATGGCACGATGCAAGATCGTCAAGACTCAACAGTCAGGTTGATCCGTGGCGTTGGAATCCCGAGAAAAATGTGCTGGCATGCTTCAGGGTCTTCAGTCGGTTGTCTTCCAACAAGGCAGTTCCCTCAGTGGCAATGAACCGTTGTAGGGGCCTATGAAGATGGAGCTTGGAGGGGGGGATTATTCCAAAATCGTTGATGACTTTTGGGATTCCACTGGTCCTCCTCCTCGTCCTCCCCCTCCACCTCCTCCTCCTCCTCTTCCTCCTCCTCCTCCTCCTCCTCCTCCTCTCCTCCTCCGCCTCCTCCTCCATCCTCCTCCTCCTCCTCCTCCTCCTCCTCCTCCTCCTCCTCCTCCTCCTCCTCCTCCTCCTCCCATTCCTCCGACAAGGATGCAGCCGGTTGGATGTCGTCTCCTTGCTTGCTCGGATGGTGAAGCCGGCCGAAAAGTGGGTCAGCCCCTAGTCTAAGCAGGCCCCCAGGCCATTCCCAGGGTCGTCAGTAAGCGGGTCGGGATGCGAAGCTGGTCTTGCGGAGAGCCCCCGAGGTGCAGAACCCGTTTCCGCCGGGACCCCCTTCGGGGGCACATCGTGGTCGGGTCCATGAGATCTCCACGGATCTCATGGCCCCGTCTTCTTGTTCCGATACGTCCCCTGGTCCCCCCTTTGTCCGCGCACATGAGTCCAGCCATGGTTTTCAGAGGAGCAAGAGTTCATGAGAACGAGACGTTCCAGGATTTCCAGGATCACCCCCCCCCGATTCTCTAATGTCCCATACGGGCTGCAGAAACGACGGCCGCGAGACGCTCTGGAGATCCTGGAACGCATCCCGAACCAGTCATATCATGACACCATTTTCCTCTTAGGTTTGCGACCCCCCCTTTCCGCGCGCCAGCCCCGCGCGCGCCGCCCACGCGCGCCCCCCGCCGCGGGGACGGGGACTCATCATCGGACTAAACTTGTCTTGCTCTTATGGACTCTTGTCCCCTCATGGCATTCCTTGGCACTCTCGGACGCTAGCCCCTCTTGGACGCCCCCGACCGCTCCCTTCGTGCCCACGAGGAGGCGAGTGCACCCTCGCCCCCCCACCCTTGGGCGTGGAGGCCCGCGCGGGAGCGGGGCGCGCCACCGCCTGGCCCCACTGGTCCTCGGGTGCCGTTGCCCCTCCCGCTGCCCAGACAGAGCCCATGTCGATCCGATCGGTACGATAATCCTCCTCCTCCTCCTCCTCCTCCTCCTCCTCCTCCTCCTCTCCCCCTCCTCCTTCTCCTCCTCCCCTCCCACTGCTCCTCCTCCTCCTCCTCCTCCACCTCCTCCTCCTCCTCCTCCTCCTCCTCCTCCTCCTCCCTCATCATCATCATCATCATCCTCGTCCTCCATCCTCATCCCTCTGCTCCTTCCTCCTCCTCCTCCTCCTCCTCATTCCTCCTCATCATCATCATCATCATCCACATATCATCATCATCATCATCATCTCATCATCTCATCGTCATCGTCCTCATTCCTCCATCATCAAGCATCACAAATCATCATCATCATCATCATCATCAGCAGAGCCATCATCATCTTCCTCCTCCTCATCCTCCTCGTCCTCCTCCTCTTTCCTCCCCCCCCCCCCCTCCTCCTGCTCCTCATCCCCCTCCTCCTACTCCTCCTCCACATTATCCTCCTCCTCTTCTTCCTCCTCATCATCAGCAGCAGCAGAACCCTGCTCATCCTGCTCGTCCGCATCCTCCTTCTCCTCCTCATCCTCCGCCTCCTCCTCATCATCATCTGCTCTTCCTCCTCCTAATCATCATCATCATCATCATCATCATCATCATCATCATCATCATCATCATCATGATCATCATCATCATCATCATCAGCAGCATCAGCATCAGCATCAGCATCATCATCATCAACATCAGTATCATCACCAGCAGCATCATCAACATCAGTATCATCAGCACCATCATCAGCAGCATCATCATCACACTCATCATCCTCATCCTCTTCCTCCTCCTCCTCCTCATCCTCCTCCGTCGCTGATCCGTCTCTTCTTCTTCTTCTTCCTCCTCCTCCTATGCTCCTCCTCTTTCTCCGCCTTCTCATCCTCATCATCCTCCTCTTCCTGCTCCTCCTCCTCCTCCTCATCCTGCTCCTCCTTCTCTGCTCATCCTCCTCCTCTGCTCCTCCTTCTCCTCCTCCTCCTTCCCACCTCCTCTGCTCCTCCTCCTCCTCCTCCACCTCCACCTCCTCCTACCTCCTCCTCCTCACTCCTCCTCCCAGCTCCTCCACATCCTCCACTTCATCCTGTCTCTCTTCCGCTCATCCATCCATCAGCATCATCATCAATCATCACATCCCTCTTCCTCCTCCTCCTCCTCCTCATTTTGCTCATACTCCTCTTCTCCTCCTCCTCCTCCGCCTCCTCATAGTGCTCCAACCTCGTCATCCTCCTCCTCTCCTCATCCTCCTCCTCTTCCCGCCTCCTACCCTCTCCTCCTCTTTGCACAGCAATCCTCCTCTCCCCTCATCCTTCCTCTTCCGTCCCTTTCCTGCCTCCTCCTCCTCCTCCTCCTCATCCTCCTCCTCCTACTCCTCTCCTCCTCCCTCTTCCCTCTCCTCATCAATCAGCAGCATCACATCATCCTCCCCTCCCCCCTTCCCTCCTACTCCTCCCTCCTCCTCCTCCTCCTCCTCCTCCTCCTCCTCCTCTTCCTCCTCCTCATCATCCTCTTCCTCCTCGTCCTCATCCTCCTCCTCCATCATCCTTCGCCTCTTCATCCTCCTCCTCGGCTCCCCTATCATCCTCCTCCTCATCAGCATCATCATACCCATCATCCGCATCAGCATCATCCTCAGCATCAGCAGCAGCATCAGCATCATCATCATCATCATCATCATCATCATCATCATCATCATCATCATCATCATCATGATCATGATCATCATCATCATCATCATCATCATCATCATCATCATCATCATCATCATCATCACCAGCATCATCATCATCATCATCATCATCATCATCATCATCATCATCATCATCATTATCATCAGCAGCCTCATCATCAGCATCGTCATCGTCAGCATCAACAGCATCATCATCCACATCCTCGGCTTACTCCTCCTCCTCTTCCTTCTCCTCGTCCTCACCCTCCGTCTCCTCCTCCTGCTACCCATCGTCTTCCCCCTCTTCCAATATGTCCTCATCCTCCTCCTGATCATCTTCCTCCTCCTCCTCTGCTCCTCCTCCCCCGCCTCCTCCTCCGCGTTCTCCTCCTCCTCATCATCATCCCCCTCATCCTCTTAGTCATGCTCCTCTTCCTCCTCTGCTCCGCCTCCTCCTCCTCCTCCGTCTCCTCTTCTTCCTCCTCCTCCTCCTGGTCTTCATCCTCATCATCCTCCTCATCCTCCTGCTCCTCCTCTGCTCCTCCTCTGATCCTCCTCCTCCTCCTTCCGTCCTCCTCCTCCTCCTCCTCCTCCACCTCCTCTCCTCCTCCTCCTCCTCTCCTCCTCCTCCTCCTCCTCCTCCTCCTCCTCCTCCTCCTCCTGCCTTCCTCCTCCTCCTCCTGCCCTCCTCCTCCTCCTCCTCCTCCTCCTCCTCCTCCTCCTCCTCCTCCTCCTCCTCCTCGTCCTCCTCAAACAGGCCCATTGGGGACGTCTTCGCAGTGCAGGAGCACAGGGTGAAAGGGGACAGGCTCAGCTCGCTGCAGAACCAGGTGCGCGACCTCGGCTACCACGGGCTGTGGGCACCAGGACAGTCTACTGGGGGACGGGCCTTTGGACGTTTCGGGGAGCGTGGCGCTGCTCACGAAGACGGTGGTCTCGGTGACGGCGCCGCCCTTTGTGCTTGCTCCAATCCTGGAGGAGGCAAGGATGCTGGCGGGACATGTGCACTGGGGAGTGAAGGGCGGCATCATCGTGGTAGTGGTGTACCTGCGGCACACTGTGGGCATGGATGACGACAATTCGGACACGGTCCACGAGCTGCGCACCGACCTGCGGGTGCTCGACGCGTGCAAGCTGGACTGGGTCGCCATGGGGGGCTGGAACATGGAGGTCGACGAGCTGCACGGGCCCTGGCTGGAGGAGGTGCGGGGCATCCCAATTGTACCACCAGGACCGACATGCTGGCAAGCGGAGGAGGGCTCGTGTTTGGACTATGTCACTGCGGCGCCCAACCTGGACACAAAGCTGGGCGAGGCGAGGGTCACTACCGAGGCGGCGCTGTACCCGCATTACCCCGTGCACGTCGAGCTGGCCAAGGTGGAAGGGGTCGACCACATTCGGGTGGTGGTCGAGCCGAGGGGCGTCGGGGCCGTCCCACCGATAGGGGCAGCACCGTTCCCCAGGGTCAGGATGTGGGGGGAGGCGCTGCAGACGGTCACCGATGTTGACGACACCAGGGGCCTCGAGCTTGCGTGGGATGCGGTGACGAAGGCGATCGAGGAGGACCTGTGCGACCGTTGGTGTCTGCGGGGCAGGACGAGGCGTCAGCACCAGGGACGAGACGGAGAACCTGTGTTCAAGATGGTCCAACCCAAGTGGCAGCCGCCCCGCAAGCGACGGCTTCACGACCCCAAGGTGAATGCGTACATGGTGGCGGCCCGTTGGGCCAGACACCTGGACAGGTATCGGGACAGGCTAATCAGGTTGCTGGCGGACACCAACAACGTGGACGTGGATAAGGTGGTGGACCTACTCGGCGAGATACAGAGTTTCTGCGACAATGTGGCCAAGGCTGGCTACGTGCATGAGCGCCTCGACGAGGAGGTGGTGCAGTGGTTCGAGGGCGGCCTCGAGCGGTTGGGCCAGGGCCAGTGGGCGAGCAAGGTCCAGGCTGTGATCGGGGAGGCGGAGAGGCTGAGGAAGAACTACTTTAAGGAATGCGACAAGGAGTGGATGGACTGGGCTGCCAAAAGCCTCGAAGGAGGCGCTCGGGCAGCGCATGCCTTCACACGCCTACCCCCAGCAGCTGAGGTGAGAAGGGCCACGACCCGCGGCAGTCCACACCAGCTGGTAGAGCGCGAGCTTGAAGAGTGGAAGGAGGCGTGGTCGCACCACGAGGTCAAGGCGCAGGACAAGCCACCTGACTTCGGCGAGCGGACGGAGCTGCCGAGGATGAGGGTTGCACATCTACGGCAAGCAGCGGGGAAGTTCAATGAAGGGACTGCCGTCGGCCAGACGGGGATTGCGCCGCGGGCGCTCTCACACCTCAGCGACATGGGCCTGTATGCGCTGTCGGCGCTGTTCAGCAAGTGTGAGAAGATGGGAGAGTGGCCGGCCAGCAGGCTCTTCACGGTGCTGGTCCGCCTGCCCCAAGAGAGTGGTGGGTGCAGGCCCACTGCGCTGGTGAACTCGGTGACGCGGCTGTGGGCCAAGACGAGGTCAACGATTTCGCGGAGCTGGATGGCCCAGGCGGATGTGCCCAACTTGTGGGGCACGGGAGGGGGGGGGGGGGGGGCAGGACTTCCTCCGCGGCGGCGTTTCACCATAACCTGATGGCGGGGGTCACCAGCCTCAATGGCGGCCACAGCGTGACGGTTCTACTGGACGCGTGGAAGGCGTTCGACAGCTTGATTGCCGAACGGGTGCTAGGTGAAGCCAGATGTATGGGGCACCCGCTTCGCCTCATGTGGTCGATCCTGAAGTACCACCACGTGCCGAGGAGGCTCAAGGCTTTCGGCTCGTTGTCGACGGGCTACACGGCGCACCAGGGCATCCTGGCGGGCTGCTCAAACTCGATGGCTGTGCTGACGGTGGCCACGGCACGGGCGCTCAAGAGGCTCGCCAAGTTTGGCGTCATCCCCAGGACGCTGGCGGGCGACATCTCGGTCCAGTGGGCGGGCCAAGACCTGCGGGGCGCGCGGGTGCCATGGGAGGCGGCGCTCAGGCACAAGTACGAGGCGGCGGAGGTTGGGCTGGAGCTGCAGGTGGGCAAGTCGGGGCATGTTGCGTCGTCGAGGCGGGGACAGTCCGCGGCGAAGCCCTTCGCCTCGAAGGTCAAGATCAGCCCCAATCAGCACATGAGGGACCTCGGCCACGACCTCAACGGCACGAAGGCGCGAAGGACAGTAGCTAAGGGCAGGCTCAAGAAACTGAGGCCAAGGATGAGAAGGGCAAGGACATTGAGGAAAGCTGTTGGTGCCAAGGCCGCATGCCTGTGGCAGACGGGCTTGCTGCCTTCCACTGCACATGGAGCTGCAGTGGGTGGCGTGTCGGCGAGTGAGCTGAGCGTCATGCGCTCGGAGGCGGCGAGACTGGTGGGTGCCAAAGGGCGCGGAGGCAGCATCACGCTATACCTGGCGAGCCAGCGCAACCCTTACTACGACCCGATCTTCGCTGCCACTGTCGAGCCGATCATGCAGTATGCCAGGGTGATCTGGCACCAGGAGATTAGCTTGGGGGCACTGGAGCGGGCATGGAGAGCGACGCTGGACAAGGTGGAGGCTGGCGACGACAAGCTCACTTGGGCAGGGGCCAGAGGTCCGCTGAAGGTTGTCATCTTGTCGTTCAGGCGCATTGGCTGGTTCATGTTCTCGTCGCTGATGGTCAGGCCAGATGCCAGATGAGGGGCCAGCGATTTCGTTGCTGGCAACCCCACCGAGTTTTTTTTTCGCGACCTCCTGAGACAGGGGATCCAGAGGTGGCAGATGAGGCAGATCGCTGCGCACCATGACGCCACGAATTGTTCGTGCGCTGTGAAAAAGGAGGAGGGGCGCTGTGCCTGCCCCAAGACGCCGCCACTGTGGCCGAGAGGCCTGCGCGCTTGTGTGGGGGGGGGCGGGGAGCGGCTGTGACTGGGGCGGGGAGGACGGGAGCGCTTCGCAGTCTGTGGGCCGACTCTCTGTGCCCGAGGGCCAAGCTCTTTAAGAAAGGCCTATGTGAACACCAGGGTTGCAGAGCGTGCCCGCATGGGATGGAGCCCCTCGGGCACGCATTCGTCGAGTGCCCAGCGCTGACACAGCGACTGCTGGACGAGGAAGAGGAGTGTGACCTCGACCCCCAGCTGGCTGCTGCTAGAGATGCGATGCTCGAGCACGGACCTGTCGGCGAGGGGCGACAGGACACGGACTCCTTCGCGGTCGGGGTGGGCATCCCAAGGTGGCCGAGAGTCGAGGTGCCACCGCCGCCAGAGGACCCGCCGAGTTTTTTCTGGGGCGACTGGACGTCGCCGAGAGAAGAATGGAGCGAGAGAGTGTTCACTGACGGCTCGGGGTACCACGGGGATGTTCCTGAGCTGCGGCGGTGTGGCTGGGCTGCAGTCATGATCGACGCCAACGGAGTGCCTGTGAGAGCTGCGCACGGAGGGCTCGCAGGCGGGCAGCAGACGGTAGGCAAAGCAGAGAGGGTTGCAGGGCTCAAGGCCCCGGAGCACATGTCGACGGTCAGATTGATTATAAGCGATCTGCTCGACCTTGTGAATGAAGGACGCCAGTGGAAGGCGGGGGAGGGCGCTAGTTTGTCGGCGGCGAGCGATGCCTACCCGAGTGTCTGGCGGAAACTCACCAGCCTCCAGCGGGAGACGCCCAGTTTTGCCTGGGTGCCGTCCCACTTGAGTGATGAGGAGCTGCTCTTCACCGCGCCTGGGCCCTTCCCCGCCGCCCTACATCTGGGTCGTCGGGAATAGGTGGGCGGACTTTTTTGCCAAGCTTGGGGCCAGGTCAGTCAAGCTGCCTGACGGCCATTGCAGGTTTTATAAGGACTGTCTTTCGAGTGCCAAGGCGTACGCACGCTACCTCGCCTGGGCTGTCCAGAGGAGTTGCAGGCTCGAAATGCGGGCCGAGAAAGGCGAGGTCGAAAGCAGCGGCGGCCATAATAAGGCCAAGGG
>CAUYUJ010014676.1:182087-184587 GCA_963575745.1 Prorocentrum cordatum
TCCTCCTCCTCCTCCTCTTCCTCCTCCTCCTCCTCCTCCTCCCCTTGTTGCTTCTCCTCTGCTCCTCCTCCTCATCATCCTCCTCCTCATCATCATCAGCAGCAGCATCCATCCGTCCCTTTTCTTTATACATAACTTCTCCCTGTCGCACCCCGGGTGGGATTTTTAGGGCGGGCCGGGCGTTTTGCCTGAGAGTTCCTCACCACGTATGGTTATGAAGCTTAAAAATGGCAACAGCTTCACTTATGGAGGGCGGGCGGTTTTCAAAATGTGGTTCTCGCCTTTGCGCCGCGCACATTCGTTTTCAAAAATTGTAAGAGTTTCACGAATTAAGGGCGTGTGGTTTCTCAAAATGTGGTTATCGCCTTAGCGCCGCGTTCATTCTTTTGTGAACAAATTGCAAGAGTTTCACGGATTGTGGGCGGGTCGTTTTCAAAATGTGTTCTCGCCGTAGCGCCGCGCACATCTGTTTTAAAATTGTTAGAGCTTCACGGGTTGAGGGCGGGTCGTTTTCAAAATGTGGTTCTCGCATCAGCGCCGCGCACATCCGTTTTAAAAATTGTACGAGTTTCACGGATTGAGGGCGGTCGTTTTCAAAATGTGGTTCTCGCTCTAACGCCGCGCACATTCGTTTTAACAACTTGTAAGAGCTTCACGGATTGAGGGCGGTTCCTTTTCAAAATGTGGTTCTCGCTTTAGCGCCGCGCACAGTCCTCATAAAATTAACCAGAGTTTCACGGAAGCCCATGGTCAACGTACCAAAAATGTTGTGTTGGAAAGATTCAGGGTTATGCGGGTGCAACATCTATGTTGATTCGCGGTGTCGAAGTCCCAAAAATGTCGTTTTGGCATGATTCCAGATCGTCAGAACGCAGCAGTCAGGTTGATGCGTGGCGTGGAAATCCCGAGAACCATGTTTTGGTATGCTTCGAGGGTCTTCAAACAGCTGTCTTCCGACCAGGCAGTTCCCTCAATGGAAATGAACCGTTCTAGGGGCCTATGAAGAGGGAGCTCGGAGGCAGGGTTAATTCCAACATCGCTGATGACTCTTGGGTTCACACTGGTCCTCCTCCTCCTCTTCCTCCTCCTCCTTCTCCTCTGCTCCTCCTCCTCCTCCTCCACCTTATCGTCATCCTCCTCCTCCTCTGGTCCTCCTCCTCCTCCTCCTCCTCATCATCATCATCATCATCCTCATCCTCATCCTCATCCTCTGCTCCTCCTCCTCCTCCTCCTCCTCCTCCTCCTCCTCCTCCTCCTCTTCCTCCTCCTCCTCCTCCTCCTCCTCCTCTGCTCCTCATCCTCTGCTCCTCATCCTACTACTCCTCCTCCTCTTCCTCCACCTCCTCCTCCACCTCCTCGTCCTCCTCCTCCTCATCATCCTCCTGCTTCTCCCCCTCATCCTTCCTCCTCCTCCCGCTCCTGTCCAGCCCGATGTGATCCGACCCCGATCTTCGGGCGATCCGGAGCGGCCCGCGGCTTGCGCATGGCGCCGTTGTACGTCCTGGCGTCGCCAGTTCGATTTGCGCCCGCTTCGGAGCCGATGCGGTCCGATTCGATACACGATTCGATTCGATCCGATGTCCCGATTCGATGCTGACTGCTCCTGCCACATCGGGGCCGCGCCGAAAAGGGTCGTGGCGGCGGGTCCTTGTTTCCACTGTTCTGTGGCCCGAGGCCGGCGTCGGGCCGCAGCGCCGCCGAGGAGCGGCACGGGAGGGAGAGTTGGTGCCGCAGCCGCGCGGCCCGGAGTTCTGCTCCCTTGGACGCTCCAGGGCTTGGCATCGCTCGGACGTGTGCATTTTTCCTTCGGCGAGGACCATTGAGGAGCATCCTTGATCATTCGGCGAAAAAAACACGCACGAAACCGAAAAAAACACAGGGAAGGGACGTCCGAGCGATGGCCAGAGGGTTACCAGGGGCCCGAAGGCGCTGGCCACCCAGGCTCAGCACGGGCGCGTCGTCTCGATCTTGCACAGCGCGCACGCGCGCGGGCACGGTAGGCTCTGCGCCCTCCGCTCGGGCTGCTGTCCCCAGGGGGACAGGTCGTGAGGCCAGAGGGCCCAAGGCGGCGGGAAAGGCGGAACGCTCCCGACGTCTGGGTCCGGAAGTCTCCCCGGAAGGGGCCCGGGAGGTTTCCAGAAGGCCCCAGCAAGCGTTTCAGAGCCTTCGTGAGGTTTGCAAGAGGCTCTCCTAGGATGAGCCTCCGCAAAGAGAGCTGAGGATGGGGAAGAACTCGCAGGGTAGAGCGAGAATTAGGAAGAGGAAGAGGAAACATGAGGTAAGGATAACGAATAACCGGATTACAACGACGATGCCAGAAATGACAACAGCGAGTTATCCCTAAATGTTCAGTTTTACCTTATTGCCCTCTTGTCTGCATGTCAAGCTTTAAAGACCAAAGTGCATGACGCGAAGCGCACTTGCAGTCTTGAGTATACATATACATATATAGCGCCACACACATAATTTGTGTATATGTATGTGGATCTGTATATATATA
>CAUYUJ010014676.1:189587-237087 GCA_963575745.1 Prorocentrum cordatum
TTCGACGGTGGAGAGGGAGCAGCTGCAAGCGCAGACGTAAGTCGAGCCTGTCCCTTTGCAGGAGGAATCTTCGAAAATGGTTCAAAGACAGTCTGGGGAGGATGTTTCGATTGTTTGCTGGCTGTGTTTGAATACTGTTTGACATGTTTTCCAATCAGAGTTGCCTCTATAGGGGTCCTAGCGGATTCATATTTAGGTGAGGTGCACCGCCGATGTCCGCTGCCCGCCAGGGTGCCGGGATGCCCTATAGCCCTCTAGCCCTGTAGCCTTACAGCTTTATCGCCCTATAGCCCCATAGCCCAATAGCCCTATAGCCCAATAGCCCTGTAGCCCTATAGCCCTACAGCCATAGAGCCCTAGAGCCCTAGAGCTCTATTGCACTATAGCCCTGTAGCCCTACAGCCCAATAGCCCTATAGCCCTATACCCCTTATAGCCTTATAACCCGATAGCCCAATAGCCTTATAGCCCCATAGCCCCATAGCCCTACAGCCTTATAGCCCCATTGCCCTATGGCCTTGTAGCCTTATAGTCCTATAGCACTATAGCCCTATAGCTCTATATGATTATAGCCATATAACATTATAGCACTAGAGCCCTATATCCCCTATAGCCCTATGGTCCTATAGCCCCATAGCCCTATAGCCCTATAGACTCATAGCCCTATAGCCCCAGAGCCCCAGAGCCCTATAGCCCTATAGCCCTATGGCCCCATGGCCCTATAGTCCTGTAGATCTCCTATGGCCCTATAGCCCTATAGTTCCATAGCCCTACAGCCCCATAGCCCCATCGCCCTGTAGCCCAATAGCCCCATAGCCCCATAGCCCTAAAAAGACTTTGAATGGGTTTTGTTATCCGGTATTTTTTCCCGTCCAAAATCCGCCTGCACGAGGACATGCCCGACCCAAGCGCAGACGGGGCGGTGCCGAGGGTCGCCCTCCCGCGCGCTGCCACCCTGCCGCGCGACCGCGCGCCCGGCCCCCGTGCGTCCCGCCGCCAGCAACGGCCGCCTCCCTACCCTCGGCGCCAACGAGCCCACCACCAGCGCTGGACTTTGCTGGATCGGGGGCCCCCAAAACGAGGTGGTGGCCACGCCGTGTGGTGAGTCGGTGGGGATTCGGGGTCACCGCACGGTTTTGGGACTCGGGTCGTGCTCCGAGGACGTCTCGGGCGACTGGGGCATCCGGGGTCCCAAAACCGCGCGTTGACGGACCGTGCGGTGAGGTCTTGGGGGATTTCGAGGTCACCGCACGGTCGGTCACCGCACCGTTTCGGGACTCCAAAGTAGAGCCAAAGTGGAGCAGCCAAGCAACATTCGACAAGACGGCGGAAGAGGGCTTGTGCACTCGACGGCACCCTTGCTCAGGAGCTGCTGGAGAGCCCGCTGTACTTGGGTCCAGGCACGTATCCCGCAGGGAGAGTCGATCGATCCTACGCGTCGGTTGCCGCATTCAGGGCAGACGAATGACATTGCGCGCATTGCGCGAAAATGTCGAGTGCGCCATCACGACTTCTGGAATGTCAGAAAGTGGCGCCACCAAGCCCAAAGCATCTACAGGGGGGAAATTCCGCAGCGACACGAGGACGTGCGCCAGCGACTGCAGGCACGTCTGATCGCCGGACAGGTGGAACGAACGACCCCTGATGATTGCCATCGCTCGGACGCCCAGTCCCCGTGCTTCGGGGCCGTACGTTTTCGAGATCAGCCTCTGAGTGGCTACGACACTTCTGCACACCGACTTCCACGGCACAACGTGGCCACGCGCAGCACAAGCAGCCACTGCGGATCTCGCGCGAGCGGGGTCTTGCCGCATTTTGAGGACGCGGCGGCCCCTCGCGCCTTGCCTAGACGGGCACGGGCACGCGCGCCCCGCCGCACGCCCTGGACCCCGCCTCACTCGCTCGATCGCGCCCCGAGAGCCCACGTACTCGTCAGAACTGTTCTGCGGCGGGGAGGCGGAAACCCAGCGGTGGCAAATGGGCGCGGCACGGCTTATCAACTTATCGAGGGGCGCATGGCGCGCAGCGCCGGAATAAACAGAGGAAAGAGGCGGCGGCCCACATGTTACAGCGGCGGCTGCGACAGGGGCGGCGCCCCCCACTAACACTTTACACGTTAATCTTCGAAATCAAAGCCAGGGCCGCCCTATAGACCTAGACCTACGCGTCGCACACTGAGTGACCCGCGGCATTACGGAGCGACGCAGAGTGGGTCCCCAGGTGCGTCGGGGGCGGCGGCGCGACAGCGAAGCTTTCGCGGCGAAGAGCCAGAAGCGCCAAATCTGACGGCATCAGGAAAGGAGGAGGAGGAGGAGGAGGAGGACGAGGAGGATGGTCGCGTTCGACGAACCCTCTGGCAGAGAGAGAGAGAGAGAGAAAAAAAAAAAAAAATAAATAAAAAGAGAGAGAGAGAGAGAGACGAGGAGGAGAGAAGGAAAAGGAGGAGGAGGAGGAGGAGGAGGAGGGGAGAGGGGGAGGATAAGGAGGAGGAAGGAGGAGAAGAAAGAAGAGGAGGAGGAGGAGGAGGGCCGCGCTCGACGAACCCTCTGGCCGAGAAAGAGAGAGGTAAGACAAAGAGAGAGAGAGAGAGAGAGAGCGAGAGAGAGAGAGGGAGAGAGAGAGAGAGATAGAGCAGGAGGAGGAGGAGGAAGACCAGGAGGATCAAGAGGAGGAGGAGGAGGAGGCGCACGAAGAGGAGAAGGAGGAGGAGGAGGAGGATGGGGGGGGAGGAGGAGGACGAGACGAGGAGGAGGAGGAGGAGGAAGAGGAGGAGGAGGAGGAGGAAGAAGAGGAGGAGGAGAAGGAGGACGGCGGGATCCTGGCCCTGGTGGAGCCAGGATCCCTGGACCTCTCATTTCGGCGTCTGGACTGTGCTTCCTTGCGTTCCAGCGCGGGCCAGCGCGCGCCTTTCCTGTGTCGGCGCTGGCCGCCCCAGGTGCGGAGGCGGGGCCAGCGCGAGAGGCGGCCCGGGGGCCTCGGCAACGGCCCGGGCCGCGCCGCCAGGGGCACAGAGGGAAAGAGAGCGCGCGGTCGCTGGTCGGCGGGGTTCCGCAGGGGTGTGGTTTGCGATCTGCGTCGTTGGGGCTTGGGAGGAGAGGGAGGAGGAGGAGGAGGAGGAGGAGGAGGAGGAGGAGGAGGAGGAGGAGGAGGAGGAGGAAGAGGAGGAGGAGGAGGAGGAGGAGGAGGAGGAGGAGGAGGCCACGCTGCCCTTGTCGGGCCTCCTCGGGGCGCGGCGGGGAACTCTGTGTCGAGGTCGCCCCCCCCCCCGCCCCCGAGGGTGCGCGTTGCAGACCATTCCCTTTGCGGACCACACCCTTCCGAGTCGCCGACTTGGGCCGAGCAGGAGAAAGGCGGGACGTCATTTGTGAGTTTGGAGACGGCGAAGAGGCGCGCGCGCGCGCGACGTGCAGGCCCGGATGCCGTCCCATGTCCAGGGGGCCGCATGCGGGCCGCGGGCTCGCGCGGACTTTACGCCGTTCAGCAGGGCTGCTGGATCACGGGTTCGTCAGGCCGCGCCGCTGGGGCCGCGCTGCCCCTCTGGGTCTCATTCAGAGAGGGTGGTGTCCCACGACTGGCGTTCGTTTTGTTGTACGCAGAAGTGGTATGAGCGGGGCATCCCGCATGCGGGGGGGGGGAGGCGGCAGCGCGGTAGATGTTGAGAAGGATGCGCAGACGGCCGACCCACGCGATACATAGGCGCGCTGCGCAGCAGGAGGCCTTGGGGTGCCGTCGCGGTGAGAGCACATGGCATGCACCCTGGGGCGCGTGCACTCGTCTCTATCTACCCCCCCTCGGGGCCTCCAGGGAGCTCTCGCGCGGCAACACGCGGTCCTCGGAGAGCTTCAGAGTCGGGGAGCACGGGCGATGGGCCGCCCTTGCCCAGCGTGAGGCACGGGCCCCCCATCCCCGTCGCCTGGGCCCAGACGAGGCGCTGCTGCTTTGCCGGCTGGAGTATAGCCTTGCGCCTCGGCTGCGCGCTGCGACCAGCGATGGGCCGCGGCCGAGCGAGGCTCGACCGCCTCGCTGGGTCCCTCCCGCCCTGCCTGCCCCTGGGCCCTCCGTCGCTGCGGGCGTCGCGCTGGCGGGCGGCCGGCCGCTCGGGCGGCACGCAGGCGCGCCGCGCAGCGGGATGCGATGAGTCGCGTTCCGTTTTGTAGGTTTGGAAGAACTGCACAGTCTTCGGGCGCGCATCTTGTCCCCCCGCCTTCCAGAGATTGAGGGGGGGGAGGGCGACGACGGGGAGGAGGAGGGGGGGAGGGAAAGAAGGGAGAAGGAGGTGGAGGGCAAGGGGGGGTGAGAGTGGGAGGACGTGGAGGAGGAGGAGGAGGAGGAGGAGGAGGAGGAGGAAGAGGAGGCGGAGGAGGGGGAAGCGGGGGAGGGCGATAAGTAGAAGAGCGGGAAGGAGGAGAAATGAAGAGGCGGAGGAAGGGGAGGCGGGGGAGGAGGGGCAGGAGGAGGAGGAGGAGGAGGAGGGAGAGGGAGAGGAGGAGGGAGGAGGAGGCGGAGGGAGAGGAGGAGGAGGAGGAGGAGGAGGAGAAAGAAGAATAAGAAGAAGAAGAAGGTGAACATGAAGAAGAAGAAGAAGAAGAAGAGGATCACCAGAACGCAACTGGTTTACCAACGACGCTATTGAAAACGGCCCTCCCCCCCACCCTTGTGCATGCAGAGAAGTTCGAAGACGAATGTGAGCGAGTGCTGAGGCGAGAGACGCACGTTGCGGAAGCAGTTCGCAATGCATCCGTGCAGTTGTTGGAAACGCCGAGCCTGATGCCCAGAAGTTACGAAAGAAAGGTCGCTCGCGAAGCGCCCGGCTCGACCTGCCAACACACGTGGCGGCGCGACGAGGCGGAGGCAATTGCAAGGAAACGTGACGGAAGAGGAGCATGAGAACGGAGGGGGGACGAGGAGCAGGAGGAGGAGGAGGAGGAGGAGGAGGAGGAGTAGGACGAGGAGGAGGACGGAGGACGGAGGACGGAGAAGGAGGGGGAGCAGGAAGCAGCAGGAGCGGCCCCGACGCTCCAGGCGCGCCCGAGCGCCCCCGCAGCCGGCGCAAGAAGAGGGGAGCGGGAGGGAGGGGGTGATCGTTCAGTGCTGGCGGCGACTGCTCTCTCGAGAAAATCGGAGCGCCTCTACATCTTGCAGGCGCGTCGCGCATGGCAGGGCCAGACAGCGGGGGGAAGCAGTTTTTGTTTGCTCGGTGGTTTGCCGATCGGCGCGGGCCACAACACCCCTCCCCCCCCCCCTTGCCCCCCTCGTGGGGCAGATCTTGGCTGTTTTTTGGCGCCCGTTTCGAGCGGGTGGAGTCCCTCCCCCATCATGGGCGCGTTGTTCCAAACGGTCGCACGAAGCAGAGGTCCGGAGCCAGACCCCTCCCCCTCCCCCCCCCTTCCGCCCAGTGTCGAACCGCGAAATTAAGAAGCGCTCACAAGAGGAAGTCCTGGCGATGCGTCACTTCGGCGCGGGCCGTGAAATGATGACTGCCAGGAGGGGGAAAAACACACTGACACAACGAATCGCCGACTCCCAGGAAAATGTTGGAAAATAATATGGGAAGTGGGGCGGGACGACGAAATCCCAGAAAACACTGGAAAACACGGGGAATCCTGTCGTTTTGGCTCAATGTATTTGTGTGTCCCGGGGCCCCATTCAGGCTGGCCCCCTGGAGATGCCGAGGCCCTGGGCCCTGCCCTCGGTGCTCGAGGTGTCCTCGGGTGGCGGGGGGCGCTGCCTCTGGGCGGGCTCCACGGTTCCGTCTGCTTGTTGTGACCCTTATATATGTACACACACATATATAATTAGTTTATTTTATTTTTTAAACAAAAAACTGGCGCACCTGCGGGTGGCACGCCATGTCTGCGAAGCAGGCGTGTACTGCAACCAGCGTCAGCAGCGCATGGCGAGGGGAAGCATCAACGCAGCGTGCACCCGAAACGTCAGCACTTTGGCCCGTGAGCCGCCGCGCGCGGCGTGTGTCGCAGCCAACGTACTTGTAGCCTTGATCCTGAGAAAAAAAAACAGCGTGTCAGAGCACGTGCTCAGGCCGACATGCTGTTCCACGTGTGACCGTAGACGCGTTAACGGTGTGTCAGCTGACGGCGAAGCAGGAAATCCACTTGTAGGAAAGCGCGGTGCGTGGCCAAGCCACTTGTTGGAACGCGTGGTCCGCGTTTTCCTATGACTCCTTGTGTCGTTTTCGTTCGGTACATTTGCATCTATGAACTGTAGGAGACGGCCTTTCGTAATTTCCAAAATGGTGTTCTTCGTGAGCTAGGTGTCACAAAAACCAGATTCCCAGCCGCATCGTTAACCAAGCACGCCGTTAGCGCGGCCTTAGTGTGACAAAACATTCATCATTGTGGATCACATCCCGTATGCGCAAGAGCCTCGCGGATCCTGTGTTCTGGCCTTCCGGATCTTTGTTAGTTGTGCGACCGTCGGGGACCATCTCGTCGTTGGGAGATGCAAAGAACAAGACCAAAAGCGAACACCAGATCGTACATCATATAAGTAGGTTGTTCGATAGATTGGGCCTGCGGAAACATGACTCGGAAAGGCTTGCCCTTGCGATACCCCGGGCTTCTTGGCAATCTTGCGATAGGTTGTCAAGCCTTCTCCGAGGTCAACGCAGCCGTACAGGGCCCAGAGCCTTCACACATGACATTCGCGCGCGACTGCGACATTCCCGAGCCTTCATGATCGCTAGATACATTGCTACTTTCGTCGAGTTGTCGACGTGGCAGCGACATTAGACGATTTCGTTAAGGGCTTAGCGACGTCTGCTATGCCTGGACTCGCGCCGAAGTCTCCACGAGCGGTACAGATCAAGCTGAATAAGTATTTCTGGAACGACCTCGACCCCTATGCATTTACATCGGTGCGCCTAGTATACCTCGGTTTATCTGGCTTGATCCCCGCAAGCTGATTGGGTAAGAGTCGCCAAGCCCTTTGGAATGGTTGAGGACAAAGAGAGGAGTCGTTCGATGCGCGATTGTGACCTCGATCGCGCACGTTTCACCTGCTCGAGTCCTCGCACAAGCGATGCGATACGATACGATCGGCCTGGGTGCGGTGGAGTCTAGCGTGGGCGGGGGCTTTCCTCCCCACTCGTCCCTCCTCCGCCTCCTCCTCCTCCTCCTCCTCCTCATCCTCCCCCTCCTCCTCATCCTCCTCCTCATCCTCTCTCCCACGACTGCCCCCACCCACCCCTTCCCCATCTCCCCCTCCTCCCTCCTTCCCCCACCTCCCCTCCTCACCCTCCCCCCACCCCCTTCCTCCTCCCCGGCGGCGCGGGCCAGACCAGGCACGTGTTCGAGCAGTTGTACCCCGCGTCCCAGGCGGTCATTTGGTTGCGCCGACCTCGGAGCGCGGAGGAGGAAGGAGGAGGAAGAGGAGGAAAAGGAGGAGGAGGAGGACGAGGATGAAAAGGAGGAGGAGGAGGAGGAGGAGGAGGAGGAGGAGGAGGAGGAGGAGGAGGAGGGGGGGGAGCAAGAGGAGGACGAGGAGGAGGAGGAGAGGAGGAGGAGGAGGAGGAGGAGGAGGGAGGAGGAGGAGGAGGAGGGGGGGAGCAAGAGGAGCACGACGAGGAGGAAGAGGAGGAGAAGTCGGAGGAGGCGAAGGAGGAGGAGGAAGAGGAGGAGGAGGAGGAAGAAGAAGAAGAAGAGGAGGAGGAGGAGGAGGTAGGGAGGAGGAAGAGGAGGAGGAGGAGGAGCAGGAGGAACAAGAGGGAGGAGGGAGGAGGCAGGAGGGAGGAGAGGGAGGGAGGAAAGGAGCCGAGAAAGCGACCTCCCAGAAGCTGTCTGCTCGCTCAGAATCGACCACTTGAAGTGCGTGGGCAACACGGCGACGTGGTTGGACCAGCAGGAAGATTGGATCCAAGTGCACACGAGGGAAGGCGGCGCAGCGGCAGTGCAGCAGGCGCAGGCCTTCACCCGACGGCTCCGAGAACTCCGAAAGGCGGGATTGGTTGCCGAGGCCTACCTCAACTTTCTGCTGACTCACGCGCAATGTCCGTCACCCACCACATACGATCCTACCTGCATGGCACCTGGGTGGAGCAGCTCGATGAGGTGGTGCTACGGCGCTGGAACACTTACTCTGCGTGGGCTAACCAGGCGAGCCCCACACGCTGCAGGCCACCATGCGCCTCTCGGACAGGGGGTGCGCCATCCCGTCCGCGGCCCCGACGGCGCCAGCAGCCTACGCGGCGAGCTGGGCGTTCTGCCCCCACGACGTGGCGAAGTGATTGGCGTGAGCACATCGGAGGGCTTCCAGACACGCTGCCCGCAAATCAGTTCTAGCGACGCGAATGCGCTTCCTGAAAAGATCGCGTTGTTCGACATTGAGCTGGCCTCAACGTGTTCGGAGTGCCGCGCCAGCTCTACGCATTGCGTGTTATGAGCTCTATCACACTTCCCTTTCTATTCCTAGCCATTACGCTCCGTTCCGACAGCCTGCCAGAGAACATCAATGTGGCATTGGCGCTTCCTGGCAAGAATCTCGGAGAAGGCTCAGAGGCACCGAGTGGCAAAAAAACGTTGGTTCCTTCTATTGTCCCCCGCATCCTAAACGGGCTCTTGTTTTCTCTCGACACCCCCGCGCAGGAATACCTCCCCTCTCCTCCTCTCCTCCTTGCACACTCACCATAACCACCACATCATCACCATCAACCTCTCCAGCACCACCACCATGGTCATTATCAGCATCGTCATCAGCATCATCATCATCATCATCATCATCATCATCATCATCATAATCATCACCAGCATCATTATCAGTATCAGCAACATAATCAACAACACCAACATCAACATCAACATCAACATCAACGCCACCACCGCACGCACGCACACACACACACACACACACACACACACACACACACACACACACACACACACACACACACACACACACACACACACACACGCACACTACGACACACTCTCGTATTGGTAATGTGTCGTCATGACATCACCGCCTTCTTCATTCACATCATTCGCCTCGTCCTCATCCGTACCTCATTTACCAGCATCATTATGACCACCGACCATCACGATCATGATTTCCTGGGCCAACTCCCATAATGCATGTGTTGCGTTCCTCAAGCGTGTTTGCAGGAGGTCTCGATCGGAAGCCTCGTCTGTGAGTGTGTTGCGAGGATGGATATATCGGCAGCCCACTCCTTCTGGGGTTCGCACTTCACGTTTGTTATCCCAAGCGGTCATCGGAGATCCTGTGATTGTCGCTTTGGGGCGGCTCCGGACGCCTGAATATGTACGAAGTCTCGAGTGGGAGCCTCGTCTGCGGGTGAACACCAGGGAAGTATCGAGCGGGAGTCCCTCCCCTACGGGTCCAGGGCGGTCATTTGAAAATTTGTGATTGTCGTAATTCTGGGGCTCTTGATGCTTGAATCTTGCGGACGTCTCGAGCTGGAGTCTCCTTTGTTGTGAGTAGGACGCGAGAAAGTCTCGAGTGGGAGCCCCCTTCCTTTCGGGGACCGCATTTCGTGTTAGTAAGCCGAGGCGGCAACCAGACAATTTGTAATTGTCTTCACTCCTGGGCTCCTGGGATTCGAATATTGAGGAAGTCTCGAGCGGGAGCCTCGTCTGTGAGTGACACGCGAGGTAGTCTCGAGCGGGAGACCCCTCCCTACGGGGCCCGCACGTCTTGTTTGTAATTCGAGGCGGCCATCGGGTCCCAACAGCTTTGCGATCTGGCCTTCGGAAAACGCGCCATTGCCAGTGGAGGCAGCGACGGCGCCAAGGAAACTCGACGCGCGCGCCCTTGCAACAGGGACGGGGGAGGAAGCGGACGGGGGAGAAGAGGCAGCAGGACGTGGAGGAGGCAGAGCAGGGGGCGGGAGGAGGGCCTCCGCCAGGGCGAAGCGGAGAAGGACGATAAGCAGGCAGGGAGAGAGCCTCTGGCGTCACAAGGACGACAACGAGGATTACGTCCACCTGGGTTTGGAAGATTGGAGAGGCCTGACGGCCGGTGCCGCCGACCCTGATCGAAAGGGCTAGGAGTGGGGGGAGGAAGCGGAGGAGGAGGAGGAGGAGGAGGAGGAGGAGGAGGAGGCACCTGGGTTTGGAAGATTCTCATGCGGGGTCACACCGTCGGAGTAGCCACGAAGTTGGCTGATCTTCGCAGCGCCCACGGCAGCCGGAGACGCGCCCGACATCTCGCCCAGAAACCGCCGGAGGGGCCCCGCGGGGCTCCCCGGCTGGCTCCTCCTCCTCCTCCCCTCCCTCCTCCTCCTCCTCCCCCTCCTCCCCCTTCCTCCGCCTCCTCCTCCTCCTCTCCTCCTCCTCCTCCTCCTCCTCCTCCTCCTCCTCCTCCTCCTCCTCCTCCTCCTCCTCCTCCTCCTCCTCCTCCTCCTCCTCCTCCTCCTGGGAGGATGCGGGGGCTCGCGGGGGCGCGCCAAGAGGATCCCCGGGGCCCTGGGGGGCGCGCCAAGTCGCTGGTGGGAGGCCTGCGGGAGCGCGAGGACGCCCGAGGCAAAAAAAAAAAAAAAAAACTGGCGACGTACCCAACCCCTGCGCAAAAGCGGGGCGCAAATAGTTTAGGATACTTTATAAGGGGGCGATGACGGAGCGAGGGTTACATATGTCTGCAGACGGAATTCGGGAGACTCGCAGGACATTGGCTACAGGAAAAGGGCTTGAAAAGCTGATGATTTACAATTCCTGAGCACTCCTACCCACTTCGAAAACGGGGATCACAGCAGGCCTCGAAAGTGGCGACAGGTTCACAGATCGCAGCCCCGCAGGGATGGCGAGGTCACATTTGAATCTGCCCGTGGCCCTCACTGCGCTGGGCCCCCCAGCAGGCCTCGAAAATGGCGGCAGTTTCGCAGATCGCAGCCCCCCAGGGATGGCGAGGTCTAATTTGAATCCGCGCGTGGCCCTCACTGTGCTGGGCCCCCCAGCAGGCCTCGAAAATGGCGACAGTTTCGCAGATCGCAGCCCCCCAGGGATGGCGAGGTCTAATTTGAATCCGCGCGTGGCCCTCACTGTGCTGGGCCCCCCAGCAGGCTTCGAAAATGGCGACAGTTTCGCAGATCGCAGCCCCCCAGGGATGGCGAGGTCTAATTTGAATCCGCGCGTGGCCCTCACTGTGCTGGGCCCCCCAGCAGGCCTCGAAAATGGCGACAGTTTCGCAGATCGCAGCCCCCCAGGGATGGCGAGGTCTAATTTGAATCCGCGCGTGGCCCTCCCTGTGCTGGGCCCCCCAGCAAGCCTCGAAAATGGCGACAGTTTCGCAGATCGCAGCCCCCCAGGGATGGCGAGGTCTAATTTGAATCCGCGCGTGGCCCTCACTGTGCTGGGCCCCCCAGCAGGCCTCGAAAATGGCGACAGTTTCGCAGATCGCAGCCCCCCAGGGATGGCGAGGTCTAATTTGAATCCGCGCGTGGCCCTCACTGTGCTGGGCCCCCCAGCAAGCCTCGAAAATGGCGACAGTTTCGCAGATCGCAGCCCCCCAGGGATGGCGAGGTCTAATTTGAATCCGCGCGTGGCCCTCACTGTGCTGGGCCCCCCAGCAGGCCTCGAAAATGGCGACAGATTCGCAGATCGCATCCCCCCAGGGATGGCGAGGTCTAATTTGAATCTGCCGCGATTACCCTCTACGCTGGACCCCCCAGAAGGCCTCGAAAGTGGCGACAGTTTCACAGATCGCAGCCCCCCAGGGAAGGCGAGGTCTAATTTGGATCTGCCGCGATTACCCTCTATGCTGGACCCCCCAGCAGGCCTCGAAAGTGGCGACAGTTTCACAGATCGCAGCCCCCCCCCCCAGGGATGGCGAGGTCTAATTTGAATCTGCCGCGATTACCCTCTATGCTGAGCCCCCCAGCAGGCCTCGAAAGTGGCGACAGTTTCACAGATCGCAGCCCCCCAGGAATGGCGAGGTCTAATTTGGGTCCGCGCGTCGCCCTCACTGTGCTGGGCCCCCCAGCAGGCCTCGAAAGTGGCGACAGTTTCACAGATCGCAGCCCCCCGCAGGCAAGACAGAAAGAGGCAGGAAAGAGGCGGGAGGCGGGAGGAGGAAGGACGCGACCACACTGCTCTATTCAAAACGAATACCCAACCAAGGAGGGTTGGGAAAAAAAAACGCCCGCCAGGACGCGCCGCCCCCCGCAGTGCCCTGCGCCCCTCCCCCGCCCAGTGGGCAGAGAGCTGGGGAGGGAGGGGAGGGGAAGGAAGGCCTGTGAAGTGCTGATCCCTGAAGCCGCAGGGCCGGAGGGCTTCAGGCTAGGTGCGGTTGGGCGCCAACTTGCCATTGCGATTTCGCGCACCATCATCGAGCCACAGACAGTGCGCACCGTCATCACTGCGATTCGCGGAGACTAGTTTGGCAGATTAGGCTAGCGCCACAGATTTCCCAGCAGCAGCACGAGTCGATGGAGGTGTGAACGGAGGGCATCGCACTGGCATGTTTCAAAACACTGCCTGATATGGCTTTTATTTGGGGTCGAGCCCCCGAGCTTCCCTCGCACACGTTTGCTTTCGCGCTGTACTCGTTGGGTAGGATATGATTGAGGTCGGGAGGAGACGCGTTACCTGCACAGATATTGCGCCGACCAGGTTTGTACCATACCGCTTCACAGTGCGAGAAGCAAGAACAGAAGAAGATTCCTAGATGAACCCCAGTGGAGTCAGAAGAATCGCCCCCAGGGACCCTTTCTGCGGTGCGTCTTGGAGTGATACCGGAAGCATTTAGGCCCTCTTGGGCAATATCGATATTTTTTGAGGCTTGCTTGGGGCAAGGAGCCCAGCGCAAGAAGCCCAGGGGAAACCCTTAAGCCGAGAAGGCGAATGTGTAGATCTATGCACATAGATGTATAGATACACACAGTGGCCTTCGACCCATCCCGCCACGGCGCCTGGGTTGTAGGTCTGAGGCCTCTTGGATGCATGTGGTGATCTCTTGGGATGCCTCTCAGCAGCGTCTTGGAGGCGCTTTTGGGGTGTCTTGAAGGCCCCTTGGGCAGCCGCTTGGGGGCCTCTTGGAGCCTAACTTGGGCATCTTAGGATCTCCTTGAGCATCCATTGGGCATTTAGGGGGCCTGCTGGCGGTCATCTTGGGGCGGAGGGCTCGAAATGTCGGTTCGTGTCCCCCCTCTGGAGTTTCTCTCGGGCTGCCGGCCCTTCTGGTGGTCTCCTGGGCCGTCTTTGAAACATCAAAGCCCGAAAAGGCGAGAGCGCCAAAATCTACCAAAAGTTTTTGGGAAAGTCAATGATTCTGGCCTCCCAGGACCCTCTTGGGGTGCCTCTTGGAGCCCTCTATGGGCGTCTTGGGGGCCTTCTGGGCCGTTTGGAGGCCATCCTGGGCGTCTTGGAGCGATCTTTGGGCGACTCGGGACACTTTTGGATTGCCTCGGGGTCTATTGGGGCCCTCTTGGCCGTTCTTGGGGCCCTCCTGCCGGCGGCCGCTGGGGACGTTCCAGGCACCCCTGGCGCGCTCTCGACGGGGTGCAGCTGATGGAGAGCGCCGCAGGGCTGGAAAACCGACGGAAGCCGACGAACATCGCCCGAGGCCTCGAGGCCAAAGACTCGCCGGTCCGGAGCCGCGGCCCCTTCCGAGGTCCTTCCTCGCGCTGCTCCTCGGCTTCGGGGCGCGGGCCCCAGCGCGATCCCGCCGCCGCCTCTCCCCCACAAGGCTGGTGGTCGAGCGGCGGGGCGGCTGGGCGGCCATGTCACACGCACGCACGCTCGCACGCTCGCACGCACGCACGCACGCACGCACGCACGCACACACACACACACACACACACACACACACACACGCACGCGCGCGCGCACACCCTTAGGTTGTTGATGGGTTGTTGTTCAAAGTGATGGCTCGCGTTGCTGATTCTCCCGAGCTGACCGATTCGCAGCGGTTGTTTGAAGAAGGCGGATGACCTTGCCGAGATTGTTGCAAAGAGCATCATTATCAGGCACTCCTAGCCATCCTCGGAAGAATCAGACCGGCTCGCTCGCGCCATCAAAGCTCATCGTGATGTGTCTGCCCTGGCTGCTCAATGAATGCCCTCCTGGCCGAAACTCAACATCACTGGTGTCGCTCTGTAGAAAGCGACGGGGCAAGTGCCTCATGAGGGTCTTGGTCCTAGCCACTCGTGGCTGCGAATTGCCACTCCTCTCGCAGTGCGAGACGTATTTTGGGGGGGGGGCCGTGCCAAGAGGCGACATCGTTGTATAGCGTTGGCTTGCTCCGATGGTGTTCTTTTGATCTTTGGGGGGGGGGGGGGGGGGGAGGGGGGGGAGGCAGGACCTACAGTGGCCATGACCAGGCTCGCAAGATCCCCCAAACAGTGGAACTGGCCCTGAAGGTCGGTCTGGCGGCTAGATAGCCGCCGCCGCCGCCCCGTCGCTGCCTCGTCGCAGCCCGTCCTCTGGGCCCGAAGGTTGGTCTGGCGGCTACGTCGCGGCCGTCGCCGCCCCGTCGCCGCCTAGTCGCCGCCCGTCGTCTGGGCCTGACGGTCGGTCTGGGTACTATGGCGCTTCCCCCTCGCCGCTTCGTCGCCGCAGCAAGGATTCTCCTTTCTAAAAAGAGAATAAATAGACTCTACCCCCCCCCCCCCGGATTTAACGCTTCCCCTTGGGATTGTATAATTTCATATATATATATATATATATATATATATATATATAATATATTATATATATATATATTATATATATATATATTCTGCACACTCGTCCATCCTTTGCTGAAAAAGCTTCCGCGCGAGCTCCTGCGAAATCTTAAGAAAACCATAGGTTTTTCAAGATTTTCACAAAATGTTATTAAACGGGCTTCGCGCGCGCATGTCGAAATCTGTCGAACGCCCTTGCGCGTGTGCCGTCGCGAGAATCCTCTGCAAAAAAATGGAACGAAGTGCAGACGCGCGCGACGTCGCGCGCGTATGCCGAAATCCTTCAAAACCCATCGGTTTCGGAAGGATGTCAAAATCGTGTGTCCAATAAACCTACAAAAACCCAAGGTTTCGCAACACGGATTTTCAACAAAAGCGTGCGCGCGCGCTCTTGCGTTGTCGTCGTCGTCGCCGTCCTCCCTCCTCCCGCGTCGTCGTCGTCGCCTACGTCGTCCTCTGTCTTTCCTCGTGTTCGTCGTCGTCGTCCTCTTTGGCGTCGTGGTCGTTTCCGTCGTCGTTGTCGCCGTGGTCGTCCTTCCTCCTCCTCCCTCGTCGTCGTCGTCGTCCGTCGTCGGCGTCTCGTCGTCGTCCCTCCTATTTCGTCGCCGTCGTCGTCGTCGTCGTCGTTGTCGTCGTCGGCGTCTTCCTTCCTCCCTCGTCGTTGTCGTCGTCGGCGTCGCCGTCCTTCCTCCTTCTTCGTCGTTCGCGTCGTCGCCGTCCTCCCTCCTCCCTCGTCGTTGTCGTTGTTGTCGTCGTTGTCGCCATCGTCGTCCTCCTCCTCCCTCGTCGTCGTCTTCGTTGGCGACGGCGTTGTCGTCGTCGTCGTCGTTGTCTTCGTCGTCGGCGTCGTCCGTCGTCGGCGTCTCGTCGTCGTCCCTCCTATTTCGTCGCCGTCGTCGTCGTCGTCGTCGTTGTCGTCGTCGGCGTCTTCCTTCCTCCCTCGTCGTTGTCGTCGTCGGCGTCGCCGTCCTTCCTCCTTCTTCGTCGTTCGCGTCGTCGCCGTCCTCCCTCCTCCCTCGTCGTTGTCGTTGTTGTCGTCGTTGTCGCCATCGTCGTCCTCCCTCCTCCCTCGTCGTCGTCTTCGTTGGCGACGGCGTTGTCGTCGTCGTCGTCGTTGTCTTCGTCGTCGGCGTCGGCGTCGTCGTCGTCGGCGTCGTCGTCATCATTGTCATCGTCGTCGGCGTCGGCGTCGTCGTCGTCGTCAGTGTCGTCGTCGTCGTCGCTGTCGTCGTCGAAGTCGTTGGAGACGTCGTCGGTGTCGTCGTCGTCGGTGTCGGCGGCGCCGTCGTCGTCGTTGTCGCTGTCGTCGTCGGCGTCGCTGTCGTGGCCAAGTGCCATCTGGTACCTACCGTCACGGTATTGTCTTAAGAGGTCTTGCGACCAAGTTGCGGGTGGGAGGGTGGGATGTTTGCACGAGCAGTGGAGAGGACAGCTTCAAGACGGTCAAAGTGGATTCCAACACATAGATTGCACTGCATAGATTGCACGGCATGTATTGCTCTCTTGCGAAGGCCTTCCGGCCGGCGCCGCCGACTTTGAAGGGAGACGACGACGACGACGACGCCGACGACGACAACGGCGGCGGCGACGACGACGACACTGACGTGGGCCAGAGTCCTGACGGATGCTTCTTGGGGTCTCTTCGGAAGGCTCTCGGGGGCCTCTGGGGAGGAATGTCGGGGCCTCTTGGGAGCCTATTGGGAGCCTCTTGGGAGCCTCTTGGGGGCCTCTTCGGGTTTCCTGGGGACCTCTTGTGGGCCTATTGGGGCCTCTTGGGGACCTCTTGGGAACTTCTTGGGGCCTCCTGGGAGCTTCTTGGGGCCGAGGGCTCGAAATGTCCGTTCGGGCCCCCCGTCCAGGCACGCTCTTGGAGACGTCTTCGTCTTGGGGGCCTCTAGGGCCGTCTTGGAGGCGTTTTGGGTTGTCGTGGGGTCCTCTTGGGCTGTTTGGGGGCCTTCTTGGAGGCCTTTTGGGCCGTCTTGCGACGATCTTGGGGGCCTCTTGCGCCGTCTTGGAGCGGCGGGAAGTGGAAAAGGCGAGAACGCCCACTGTTCTTAAGCATCAATGAATTTGACCTCTTGGGGTCTTCTCGGGAGTGCTCTTGGAGGCGTCTTGGAGGCCTCCTGGGCAATCTGGAGGGCGTGAACGCGTTTGAGACCGATCGTTTGGCGATTGGGGTCCCTCTTGGACCGTCTCGGGCGCCTCTTGGGGCACTCTTGGTCTGTCTTGGTACCTTCCGAAGCCTCGGGGCCCCCATGGGGGGGATGCGTACCTGACCCCCCCGGACCCCCCCCGACGGGGAGAGATCAAGGGGAAGGGGCTTCCCTTCGACTCGATTGCGACATTGCTAGATGTTTCTCCCGCTGACAAGCTTGAGGAGGAGGGCGCAAGGAAAGGGGACGACGGAGACGACGACTGACGGAGACGACGACTCGAGCAGACAAGTCCCCCACACACGCCGACAGGGTCGGCGGACTTTCTGTGATTGCACGGCATAGATCAGGAGGGAAAAAACACGCAGACACCATTAATCGCCGATCCCCCAGAAAATATACGAAAATCTGGATGTGGGGGGGAACATAAAAACCCAGAAAATATGGGAAAGTATGGGGAATCTTGTTATTTGTGTCTATTTATGTGTGTGTGTGTCTCAGGGCCCCTTCAATCGATTATTTTATTCTCTTGTCCAAAGGGAGGTTAGGATCTACAACCACCACCAGCCCCCCCCCCCTCGGGCCCTTATCCTCCCACCCTGGTCTAGTACGATTTATGCGTGAGTCTGCCCCATCGCTCATTGCCAGTTCGAAATCATGCCATCCCAGGGGGACCCTCATCGCTTCCCGTCGCCCCTGTTGAATTATCATGCGCGCGCACTCGTTCATCAATTGCCTGGGACGGACCCAATCCCTTCGCCACGCGAGGCGAAGATTTGCATGAACGCTCCATACACAAGAACACATCGCAAGATGTGCACGAACGATCTGCGCTGCCCTCGTCTCCGCCGTGACAGCCTACGAAGGTGGCGATACTTGCAAGGTTCGAAGCCACCAAGGGAGGTCTCGGCTGGATGCGCGTCCTTCCCGACTCCGCCGTGCCTCCCAGAAGCCCACGGAAGTGGCGACAGCTGCGCAGTTCGCAGCCACCCAGGAAGCCGCGAGGTCTCAGTTGGATTCGAGCGGCCCCTGGTTCCGTTGGACTTCCCAGGGGCCAACGAAGGTGGCGACAAATGCGCAGTTCGCAGCATACCAGGGAGCAGCGAGGTCTCAAATGGGTGCGCGTGGCACCCGATTCCGCTGGACCTCCCAGGAGCTCACGAAAGTGGCGACAGTTGCGCAGTTCGCAGCCACCAAGGGATCAGCGAGGTCCCGCCTGGGTGTGCGTGGCGTGGCCCCCGATTCCGCCGTGCATCCCAGGAGCCCACGAAAGTGGCGACAGATGCACTACTCGTAGCCACCCAGGAAGCAGCGAGGCTTCGGCTGAATGCGCGTACTTCCCGACTCCGCCGTGCCTCCCAGAAGCCCACGAAAGCAGCGACAGTTGCGCAGTTCGCAGCCACCCAGAAGCAGCGAGGTTTCGGCTGGATGCGCGTACTCCCCGACTCCGCCGTGCTTCGCAGAAGCCCACGAAAGCAGCGACAGCTGCGCAGTCCGCAGCCACCCAGGAAGCAGCGAGGTTTCTGCTGGATGCGCGCACTCCCCGACTGCGCCGTGCTTCGCAGAAGGCCACGAAAGCAGCGACAGTTGCGCAGTTCGCAGCCACCCAGGAAGCAGCGAGGTTTCGGCTGGATGCGCGTACTCCCCGACCCCGCCGTGCTTCCCAGAAGCCCACGAAAGCAGCGACAGTTGCGCAGTTCGCAGCCACCCAGGAAGCAGCGAGGTTTCGGCTGGATGCGCGTACTCCCCGACTCCGCCGTGTCTCCCAGGAGCCCACGAAAGTGGCGCGAGCTGCAAGTTCGCAGCCACCCAGGGAGCTGCGAGGTCCCGTCTGGGCCCGCGTACTCTGCTATTCCGCAGTGTTGCCCAGGAGCCCACGAAAGTGGCACCAGTTGCGCAGCTCGCAGCCCGCAGCCACCCAGGGATCTGCGAGGTCCCGTCTGGACCCGCTTACTCCGCTATCCCGCCGTACCTCCAAGGAGCCCGCGAGAGTGACGACGTCTGCCCGTGTCGCAGCCTCTGAGGGAGCCGCGAGGCCCCATCTGGATCCGCGTACCCCGCCACTCCGCCACGCAGCATCGGAAAGAGTCGCAGGTCCATCGCCTCGAAATCCATCTTCAGCCTTGGCGAGCGAGCTGCCTCGGCCTCTGCCGCCTGCATTTCCAGCACCTTCCTCGCTGTCCCGAATGTCGCCCCTAATTGTTTGGTTGACGACAAAAGCTGGCTCCTGGCTGGGCAGTCACCTGCCGGTGCTAGCGTGTGCACGGAAGCGTTGGCCTTTGAGCCTTGGCCCCAGGGGAAGGGACACCCCGAGAAGACGGCCGTGAGCTAAAGGGGGTACGGATATAGCAATACACACATGCATCATGCATGACGCATAGGTGTAAATACAGTCATAATTACATACATGCATAGATACATGCGTACACACAGACATAAAGTTTATACGTACACACGTACAAACAAGCATATCTACATGTATATATACATATGTGCACGCATGTACATACATACATACACACCAACATACATACATTCATACATACATACACACATACATGCATACATACACAGGAGCATATGTAGACATGCATACACACATGCATGCACGTATGCATACATACATCCATACATACATACGTACCTGCAGATATGCATGCATACGTACATGCCTATATGCATGCATACACACATGCCTACAGTCCTATGTACACATGCATAACTACATATATATACACACACATACACGCCTATCTACCTACCGACCGACCTACCTACATACATACATACATACAAGCATACATTCATGCGTACATGCATACATGCATACATACGTACATGCATGCACCTATACATTCATACATACACATACATGCATGTGTTTATACCTACACACATACATACATGCATGCATGCATTCATACATATAGACATGCATGCATTCATACAGACATGCACATGTTGCACCACATGGAGGCTGCACCACACAGATTGTACCTCGTATTCTAGAGCACACTGTTTGGGGTCCACGCTTGCTACCGTATTATTTGGAGAGACCCAGCAACCCGCTGACCTCCAGAAGCCCCGCAGCTGAACAAATCTCTGGATGATGTGGCGCACAGGTCAGGCTTGACCGCAAGCGAGGCCTGCCTGGCCCCGAAAAACGACAGCAGTTAGGAGGACAACCTCCAGTTTCTGGCACCTCTCCCCTGGGCTATTCGTCCCCAGCGTCGCCCCACGCGCCCATCCACATGCCCCCGCCCGCTCCGTCCCGGCGTGTCGCCCCATTCGCTCCCACGCTGCTCTCTCCGAACCAACTCTTCCCCCTATCCCCCTCCCTGTTTCCTCTCCCCCTGCCACCCTGCTCCTCCTCCTCCTCCTCCTCCTCCTCCTCCTCCTCCTCCTCCTCCTCCTACTCCTCCTCCTCCTCCTCCTCCTCCTCCTTTTCTTTTCCTTGTGAATAATATGATATCTCCCTGTCGCACCCCGAGGCCAGTTTTTAGGGCGGGCCGGGCGTTTCGCCTGAGACTTCCTCACCACTCATGACTTTTTGAAGCTTAAGAATTGGCAACAGCTTCGCAGATGGAGAGCGGGTCGTTTTCAAAATGTGGCTCTCGCCTTTAGCGCGGCGCACATTCGATTTAAACAGTTGCAAGAGCTTCACGGATTGAGGGCGGGTCGTTTTCAAAATGTAGGTTTCGCTTTAGCGTGGCGCAAATTCGTTGTAAGAATCTGAAATGGTTTCACGGATTGAGGGCGGGTGGTTTTCAAAATGTGGCTCTCGCCTCAGCGCGGCGCACATTCTTTTTACAATGTGCAAGAGCTTCACGGATTGAGGGCGGTTCCTTTTCAGAGTGTGCTTCTCGCTTTAGCACGGCGCTGTCTTCCAACGAGGCAGTTCCCTCTGTGGAAATGAACCCTCGTAGGGGCCTATGAAGAGGGAGCTTGGAGGGAGGGTGTATTCCAACATCGTTGATGGCTCTTGGGTTTACACTGGTCCTCCTCCTCCTCGTCTTTCAAAACTGCTCGGCGATCGCTGGCTCGCTGGCTGTATGCAGTTTCGAGGACGACCACACCTAAATTAAGTTAAGTATTGGGCCCGAGACCGCGGCCAGCACAGCAGCCCAAGAAAGAAGATGAGGGCTCCGCAGCCATTTTGGCTCTAGCCACCTGCCTCGGCGGCGGGCCGGCCCGCCTGCCGCCAGCTGCCACTCGAAGCGCACCGGCCCGCAGGGCCCACGCCCAGGCTCGCTGGGTCGAGCACCAGACTTAAGTCGGGCATGTCCCTCTGCAGGAGGAAGATTCTGTATATCTGGCGAAGGACCCAACCATATGCAGTTCTGAGTAACGCCTTGTGGGTGCCGCTTTCGGTGGAGCTCCCTATGGGGCCACGAAACGCGTGAGGGACGTGCCGTAATGGGTGCGGGCGGTCCCACTCTGGCCTTGGGTGGGGGTGCCTATGGGCCACGAAACGCTGTCCTGGGTGTGGTGGGCGCATGTGGCCACCCACACTCGGGCCGCAGGTGGAGCTCCCTATGGGGCCAGGAAACGCTGTACGGGGTGTGGCGGACGCATGTGGCCACCCGCACTGGGGCCTTGCGTGGAGCTCCCTATGGGGCCACGAAACGCTGTACAGGGTGTGGCGGACGCATGTGGCCACCCCCAATGGGGCCTTGGGTGGGGCTGCCCATGGGGCCACGAAGCGCTGCACTCGGTGCGGCGGACGCATGTGGTCATCCCCCACTGGGGCCTTGCGTGGAGCTCCTCATGAGGCCACGAAACGCCGTACTGGGTGTGGCGGACGCATGTGGCCACCCCCACTGGGGCCTTGCGTGGAGCTCCGTTTGGGGCCAGGAAACGCTGTACTGGGTGTGGCGGATGCATGTGGCCACCCCCACTGGGGCCTTCGGTGGAGTTCCCTATGGGGCCACGAAACGCTGTGCTGGGTGTGGCGGACGCATGTGGCCACCCCTACTGGGGCCTCCGATGGAGCTCCGTTTGGGGCCAGGAAACGCTGTACTGAATGTGGCCACCCCCACTGGGGCCTTCGGTGGAGCTCCCTATGGGGCCACGAAACGCCGTACTGGGCGTGGCGGACGCATGTGGTACCCCCCCCCCCTCTGGGTCCTTGGGTGGGGCTCTTTATGAGGCCACGAAATGCTGTACTGGGTGTGGCGGACGCATGTGGCCACCCCCACTGAGCTAGCTCACTATGGGGCCATGAAGCACCGTACTGGGTGTGGCGGACGCATGTGGTACCCCCACTGGGGCCTTAGGTGGAGTTCCTTTTGGGGCCACGAAACGTTGCATTGGATGTGGCAGACGCATGTGGTACCCCAACTGGGGCCTTCGGTGGAGCTCCCTATGTGGCCACGAAACGCTGTACTGGGTGTGGCGGACGCATGTGGCCACCCCCACTGAGCTAGCTCACTATGGGGCCATGAAGCACCGTACTGGGTGTGGCGGACGCATGTGGTACCCCCACTGGGGCCTTAGGTGGAGTTCCTTTTGGGGCCACGAAACGTTGTATTGGATGTGGCAGACGCATGTGGTACCCCAACTGGGGCTTTACGTGGAGCTCCCTATGGGGCCACGAAACGTTGTATTGGGTGTGGCAGACGCATGTGGTACCCCCCACTGGGGCCTTCGGTGGAGACCCCTATGGGGCCACGAAACGTTATATTCGGTGTGGCAGACGCATGTGATACCCCCACGAAACGTTGTATTGGGTGTGGCGGACCCCCCCCCGGGGCCTTAGGTGGAACTCCCTATGGGGCCGGGAACCGCTGTACTGGGTGTGGCGGACGCATGTGGTACCCCCCCCCCTTGGGGCCTTCGGTGGAGCTCCCTATGAGGCCACGTAACGCTGTAGTGGGTGCGGCGGACGCATGTGGTCCCCCCCCCTGGGGCCTTAGGTAGAGTTCCCTATGGGGCCACGAATCGCCGCACTGGGTGTGGCGGACACATGTGGTACCGCCCCCCCTGGGGCCTTCGGTGGAGCTCCCTATGCGGCCACGTAACGCTGTAGTGGGTGTGGCGGACGCATGTGGTACCCCCCCCTTGGGTGGGGCTCCCTATGGGGCCACGAAACGTTGTACTGGGTGTGGCGGACGCATGTGGTACCCCCCTCCTGGGGCCTTACGTGGAGCTCCCTACGGGGCCACGAAACGTTGTACTGGGCGGGTGAAACACATGGAGGAGGGGGAAAAGGGAGGATGGAGGAGAAGGAGGAGTGAGTGAGTGAGTGAGTGAGTGAGTGAGTGAGTGAGTGAGTGAGTGAGTGGGACGCGGGGCGCTGTCCCTTCAAAACGAAGACCCAACACCACATGATGGTTGGGAAAAGATAACCCAAAAGTAGTCTAGGGACGACGTTTCTACTGCTTTGAAATACTATTTGACTGCTTTTGATTGCTCCTGGAAAATTCGCCTGTAGGAGGACACCCCCAACGTAATACCAGAATGGAGGTTCTGCGGGTGCACATGCGGAACTTCTGCACCTGCCGGGCGCGGCGCAGGGGCTCCGAGAGCCCCTTGCGCCCGGGAGCGCCCAGCGACGGCGCAGGGGCGCCCAGGGCCCAGGGCGCCGAAGCCGCTGAGGACGTGGATGTCGAGCTGCTGGCCGCTGGGCGGGACGCGACCAGCGCGTACGGCTCGCACGCAAGATCGGCGACTACAAAGGGTATGGTTACGCCGGGGTGGGGTTTGCGATCGGCACCGTTGGGGCCTGGGGGGCACGACGCTGTCCTCGTCGGGCCTCCTCGGGGCGCGGGAGAACTCAATCGAGGTCCCCGCGCGCCCCCCAGGGTGCCCACCAGGATGTTCTCCAGGGCGCCGGTTGCAAACCACACCCTTTGCAAACCATATTCGTTGGAGTCGCCGACAAGAGGAGGCGCCCCGCTCGGCGGGCAGAGGATCGCCGGAGCGGTCCGGTGCCTGCGCTGCCGGCGGCCACGAGCGGGCAGCTTCTTCTGCGACGTGGCGGTGCCGAGCATCTTCGACGGGGCCGGCGGGACGTCCAGGTGCCAGCACGGGCCGTACTGCGGCCACTGCAGGGCGAGGCTGAGCGCCATGACCCTGGCAACTTGTGCGTGCAGGGCGATCATCTGGGGGAACGAGCAATGACGCAAACATCAGGTCGGGCAAGTCCTCCTGAAGGCGGATTCTGGACGAACAACAAACAACATGCAACAAATATTCCAAAAAAACAAACATTCAAAAATTGACCAACAATCGTACCCAGGCTATTTTTCGACCATTTCTGAATATTCCTCCTGTAGAGGGACACGCCCGACTTAACATCAACATCAAAACTCGGGGGTCCGCGCGGGCTTCTCGGATCGGCTCTGGACCCCCCTCCCTGGCGCGCGGAGCGCGCCAGGGAAACCGCCGGAGGCGCCGCCATGGGGGTCCAGCGCCGATGCGAGAAGTCCGCGCGGACCCCCGAGTTTTCAATGTTTGTGTCATTGTTCGCTCCCCTGTCGTCAACTCGTGGCTGTGAGCTGGCCGTGCCCGCCGCGGAGGGCGGGCGGCGCGCGGCACGGCGAGGGCGTCCGCTGCGGCGTGTCCCCGCGCGCCCAAGTCGGGGGGCGCGCTCCTTCCCGCGCGGCTTGCTGTCCGAGGCTCTGTCTGCGGTCGTCGGGCGCTCGGGGGGCAAGAAAATGACCCCGGCGAAGAGCCCAGCCAGATGCAGCGGTGAGTGCCATAGCTGGGAGCGTCGTCTTCGGTGAAGCTCCCGATCGGGCGACGAAGCATAGGAGAGCTGAGCCGAAGTGGGGGTCGAGCTGCATGCGAACCCTGCTACTGGGGCCCTCGGTGGAGCTCCATAGGAGGAACCGTGTGAAGGGTGCGCTGAAGTGGGAGGTGGAACTGCGGAACTGCATGCGAACTTTCCCATTAGGGCTTGCGGTGGGGCTCCCTGTGGGGCCACCAATCGTGTGAGGGGTACGCCGAAGTGCGGAGTGGAACCGCATGCGAACTTTCCCACTGGGGCCTGCGGTGGAGACCTCTGTGACGCCACGAACCGTGTGAGGGGTACGCCGAAATAGGGTGTGGAACTGCCCTTAGGTGGAGCTCCCTATTGGGCCACGAACCGTGTGAGGGGTGTGCAGACATTGGGGGTGGAATTGCATGCGAACTGTTTCATTGGGGCCTTAGGTGGAGCCCCCTATGGGGCCGCGAACCGTGTGAGGGGTGCGCCGAAGTGGGGGGTGGAACTGCATGCGATTCTTCCCACTGGGGCCTTCGGTGGAGCTCCCTAGGAGGCCACGAACCGTGTGAGGGGTACGCCGAAATGGGGAGTGGAACTGCATGCGAACTTCCCCACTGGAGCCTGCAGTGGAGCTCCCTATGCGGCCACGAACCGTGTGAGGGGTGAACCGAAGTGGGGGGTGGAACTGCATGCGAACGTTCCCACTGAGGCCTTAGGTAGAGCCCCCTTATGGGGCCACGAACCGTGTAAGAGGTGCGACGAAATGGAGGTGGACCTGCATACAAATTGTTTCACTGGGGCCTGCGGTGGAGCTCCCTATGGGGCCACGAACCGTGTGACGGGTGCGCCGAAATTGGGCGTGGAATTGCATGCGAAATTTCCCACTGGGGCCTGCGGTAGGGCTCCCTAGGGGGGACACGAACCGTGTGAGGGGTACGCCGACATGGGGGGTGGAATTGCATGCGAACTTTTCCACTGGGTCCTTCGGTGAGGCTCCCTGTAGGGCCACGAACCGTTCGAGGGGGGGCCGAAACGGGGGGTGGAACTGCATGCGAACTTGCCACTGGGGCCTTAGGTGGAGCTCCGCGTGTGGTCATGAAACGTGTGAGGTGTGCGCCGAAATCGGGGTTGGAACTGCATGCGAATTGTCAAACTGGGGGATGCGGTGGGTCTCCCTATGGGGCCACGAACCGAGTGAGGGGTTCGACGAAACGGGGGTGCAACTGCATACGAACTTGTCCACTGGGGCCTGCGGAGGAGCCCCCTGTGGGGCCACGAACCGTGTGAGGGCTGTGCGATGACAACATTAATAATAACACTAATAATAATAGTAATGAAAGCAGTAGTAGTAATAATAAGCATATTCATCATGATAATAAATTTATTAATAATAATACTACTAATAGTAGTGATGCTAATAAGAATAACACGACGAATAGTGGCAATAATAATATCCCTGTGAAGAAGAAGGAATGAGTATGATAATAATGATCATATGACTTACTCTACTGATGTTACGACTAATAGTTTCATTGGTAATATTAATAATAACAATAATAATAACGATAATAATACTAATAACACTAATAATAACAATACTACGAAGAAAAATAATACTACCGATGAGGATGATGATGGCGGTGATGATAATAATGGTGATGGTGACGAGAATGGTGATGACGATAATGATGCCGCTGCTGTTGCTGACTCTGATGCTGATAAAGATGACAACGATGATAATGATGATGACGATGAAGACGATGATGACGATGATGATGGTGGTGGTATGGATTATGGTGATCATGGTGATCATGATGATGGTGGTGCTGCTGATGATGGTGAAATCGATGATGGTCATGATGATGCTGATGATGATGATGATGATGCTGATGATGATGGTGACGACGATGATAATTATGATGACGATGAAGACGATGATGACTAGGGTGATGACGATGGAGGTGATGATGGTGATGATGATGATGGTGGTGGTGCTGCTGCTGATGATGATTATCATGATGACGAAGACGGTGGTGGTGTCGATGATGAGGATGATCATGATGATGATCATGATGATGATCCTGATGATCATGATGATCCTGATGATCATGATGATGATGATGATGATGATGATGATGATGATGATGATGATGATGATGATGATGATGATGATGATGGTGATGGTGGTGGTGGTGGTTATGATGATGAGATGTTGATGATGAACATGGCGACAGTAAGGGCAGTGGCAAGGAGAGGGAGGAGGGAAGAGGAGGGAGGAGAAAGAGGGGGCAGCGGGTGGGCGGTGACGCGGGGCGCTGCCTTTTCAAAACGAGGACCCAACACCACAGCATGGCTGGGAAAAAGAGAGGAGGGCCCAGAGCTCAAGAGACTCTAGCGACGTGAAATGTCCAGCAGCGTTTACCTCTCTACAAGGGCGGCAGCCATACGGCCTGCCTCGGGCGCTAATGGCTCTGTTCGAGACCCACGGCCCCGGGGTTTGAGAGGGCCAGAACGGCACCAACCTCGGCAGCGCTGCACGGCCTCTTGTTCGAGCTGTTCGAGGCGCTGGGTCGGGATGAGCTCTCTCAGGTCGGGTCGTGCCGCGGGTGGTGTGGAGAGACCTGGCGAGCCTGCCCAGGCTGGTAGCTACCCACGATCGCGAAGCAACCAGGAGCACGTCCGCTGGGCCCGCCGGGCGGACTTCTCGGCAGACGGGGCCGGGCCTCCTCCCGCGCACTTGCGGGCGGGGGGTGGGGCATCCCAAAGCGGTTCACGTTGGCCCACTTACACGACTACGGCCCGCTGGAAGGTCACAGGCGAGGGCGGGCCAGCCCTATCCCCCTCACCCCCTTGTCTCCCCACGTATTCCACCCCCCTATCCCCTACCCCCCTGTCCCAACACTCTTTCAGGAGCCCCACCAACTCCGAACGGGAACGGCTTCTCCACGTTGCCAGGAGTTGAAGTCTGACCAAGAGTTTGAAGCAGCGAGCCGTCGCAGCGTGCTTGCGGTGGGTCCCCATCGGCCACGGCAGGGCCCATCTTGACGCCAGGAAGAGACGGCATGGAACCCTGAAAGATAAGCTCCGACTGCCTAAACCAAAGCTGGCAAGCATAATGGAGGCACCTGGGCCCACCCAGCTCCACTAGCCGTGATCAGGCAGCTTCAGTGACCTCGGATGGAGCGGCACGCACAGGGGGGAGGTCTCTAATTGGGAATGTTGCCTGGGAGCACTCGAACCCAGGGCTTGACCTAAACGCTGTTTTGCTGGACTTCGGCTGCACTTTGCTTTTCATTGTGGGAGGGAGGTGCAGGAAAACAGGAAGAGCAAAATGAAAACAGAACGAATCATCCTGGTGAAGGACCCAACCATATGCAGTTGTGAATACCTCAATTGTGCATGCTTTCTTCGGTGGGGCTCCCTATGTGGCCAAAAAGCGCGTGACTGGGTGGGAGGGGACGCATGCGGGCGATAGCACTGGGGCCGTCGGTGGAGCTCCGTATGGGGCCACGAAGCGCTGTATTGGGTTTGGGGGGGGCGCATGCGGGCGGCAGCACTGGGGCCGTCGGTGGAGTTCCTTATGGGGCCACGAAACGTTGCATTGGGTGGGAGGACGCATGCGGGCGGTAGCATTGGGACCTTCGGTGGAGTTCTCTATGGGGTTACGAAACGCTGCACTGGGTGGGGGGGAACGCATGCGGGCGGTAGCGCTGGGACCTTCAGTGGAGCTCCGTATGGGGCCACGAAACGTTATAGCGGGTGGGGGGGGGACGCATGCGGGCGGTAGCATTGTGCCGTCGGTGGAACTTCATACGGGGCCACGGAGCGTTGTATTGGGTGGGAGGGAACGCATGCGGGCACCCCCATTGGGTCCTTCGGTGGAGCTCCCTACGGGACCACGAAGCGCTGTACTGGGTGGGGGGGACGCATGCGGGCACCCCCGTTGGAACTTTCGGTGGAGCTCTCTATGGGGCCGCGAAACGCTGTACTGGGTGTGTGGGGGACGCATGCGGGCACCCCCAATGGGGCCTCGGTGGAGCTCCCTATGGGGCCGCGAAACGCTGTACTGGGTGTGTGGGGGACGCATGCAGGCACCCCCACTGGAGCCTTGGGTGGAGCTCGCTATGGGACCACGAAACGCTGTACTGGGTGTGGGGGACGCATGCGGGCACCCCCACTGGGGCCTTCGGTGGAGCTCCCTACGGGGCCACGAAGCGCTGTACTGGGTGGGGGGACGCATGCCCTACCCCCCTTGTGGGGGGACGCATGCGGGCACCCCCACTGGAGCCTTCGGTGGAGCTGGCTATGGGACCACGAAACGCTGTACTGGGTGGAGGGGACGCATGCGGGACCCCCCCCCCTGAGGACACGAAACGCTGTACTGGGTGTGGTGGACGCATGCGGGCACCCTAACTGGGGCCCTTCGGTGGAGCTCCCTATGGGGCCGCGAGGCGCTGTACTGGATGTGGAGGACGCATGCGGGCACCCCCACTGGAGCCTTCGGTTGAGCTTCCTAGAGGGCCACGAAACGTGTGAGGGGTGTGCCAAAGTGAGGGGGGTGACGGGAGGAGGGAGGAGGAAAGGGGCAGCGGGAGGAGTGGGACGCGGGGCGTTGTCTCTTCAAAACGAGGACCCAACACCACAGGATGGCTGGGAAAAACAACGTTTAGGTCCAGCCCTGCTCGAACCCTTATGAGTCCTTTTTAAGACAATGGCGAGCGGGGTCTTGCAGGCGCTCCCGCAATAATTCTAACCTGCTTGTCAAAGCTTGAAAGCTTGACAGCGCTCTGATGCATAAACAGTTACCACACTGACATTGCAAGCCCCTGGCCAGCTCGAAAGTTTGGTGGGAGACGTCACGCGCGGGCCCGACAGCCACATGCGGGCAGACAGAGACAGGGTAGATCGGCACCGATAGTCCCACATTCAATGAGGAAGACCATCGCAACGAGCGACGTCGTGGCGCAGAGCAGGATCTGCGGCAGGGGAAGAGCGATGTGGCGCCCAGGATCGCTGCACCACCACAGGGCGCGGTCGTGCCTGTCATTGTCATTGGTCCTGAGCCCACGCAGGCACAGAACGTCCTGAAGTGCACTGCTCTGACCGTCGTGATCAGGTCGAGCCCAGTGGAGAGTCGTATCTGCACAGCCCTATGCGCTGGGGCCGACGTTCCAGAGATTGAGCCTTGAGCCCGCAGTAGAAACAAACGTCTGGCGCCTCGCGAGGAAGTCGTGCTGCCCCGATTCGGGCTTCTCGACATGGAGGTCGGGCTGCTCGAGGAGTCGAGTGGCCCTCTTGGGGTCGGCAAGTCCTTGATACTGAGTGCCTCGAAGTTCGTTTTCGGCGGCGCCCAGCCCCGAAGCCGAAGTCTCCACCCGCATCCCCGGCAGTGCCAGCGCCAGGGGAGAGCAGCGGCACCCGCAGCACGGCCAGCCGGAGGGGCCCCCTGCGCACTGGGGACCGGAAGCCCAAAACTCGTTCCTGTCGGCCGATTTCTGGAGGATGGCATCTGCGCTGACGCCGGAAAATTGGCTGCGCAGCTGCGCGGGCACTTTTTGAGATCCTCCAACGTGGCCGCTCGCTAACTGTGGACCCACTGGGTGCCTCCTGGCCAGGCGGGGCAGGCAGCGCGATGGCTGCTTGCGCTCCCCGGACGGCCTTCTTGACACTGGTCGGCTCCGTCCCCGCACCCCAGCCAGGCCTCGACCCCTGGAGGACCTGGTCCCGGAGACCCTGGTCACCGAAGCCTCGGCCTGCCTGGCCCTCCCCCCTCTGCCGCCCCCCCCCCCAGGCCGGGCGGCGGGAGCTGCACGTGTCCGTTGGCCCCGGCCAGGGCCCGTCCGGGGCGCAGGGGCGGCGTGCAGGCCCTGCGGGCCAGGCCAGGAGGGCGTGGCCCAGAGCGAGAGCTGGGCCAGGGGCAGCGGACTCGTCTGGGCCTCGCGCCCTGGCACGGGGCCCCAGGAGCTGCGTGGCCCCCATCGCACTCGAGCACCAAATATCCTGGAAGTGATCCCGAACGCCCGGACCAGTCTCGACACAGTGTCGAGCGAGCATCGCCTCCCAGAGCCCGGCACCTGAAAGCCCTCCAGTTTCGGTATGTGCCTGGTGCTCGTATTTCTGTCTGGTGCTTCAGGCTAAAGTAGGTTGGAACACCATAACCAGACCCCCGACGTCGTGATTTTTTCGCAACGTCGACCCCCAGAGGTCTGGACCCCCTCCCCGGGACCGGTTTTGCATCCGGAGTCGTTTTTTGGCGGTCCCGAGGCCCGGTAAGGGCCCCCCGAGGCCGCAAATAGCGAAAAACCTCTCGCCGTGCTTCTTTCACAGCGCGAGGCGGCCTGGGCAACCCAGGAGGCCCCTCGTGGACACGCCCGCGGGCTCGCCCCCTCCGCTACCGCGAGGGGGCTCCCGGGGGGGGGGGGGAGGCCTTGGGGTCAGCGCGCCGTGCGCCTGCCCGGACCCGTCCCCGAGCGGAGGCCGGCGGGGCCCTGGCGTTACGTCGGGCCTGTCCCCCTGCAGGAGGAAAGCCCAAAGAGGGTCCTCCAATAGCCTGGGGACGGCGTGACTACTATGTTTCTTACTGTGTCTGATTGTCACTGCTCGTCCAAAGCCCGCCTGCAGGAGAACATGCCCGACCTAGCCCTGGCTGGAGAGGGCGGGCAAGCTGGGCGCTGGCGTCCAGTCCCTCCAGGGGAACGTCCAGAAACGTGCCAGAACGGTCCCTGGGAGGGGGTCCAGACCTCTCTGGGGGCCCACGCTGTGAAAAGGCAGCATGACGCCAGGGGCCTGGGGCCTCGCTCCTCCTCCTCCTCCTCCTCCTCCTCCTCCTCCTCCTCCTCCTCCTCCTCCTCCTCCTCCTCCTCCTTCTCCTCGATCCTCCGCCTCCTTTTCCTCATCCTCCTGCTCTTCATCGATCCTCCGCCTCCTATTCTCCTCCTCCTCATTCTCCTCCTCCTCCTCCTCATCATCTCATCTCCTCACTCCTCATCATCTCCTCCTCTATCATCTCCTCCTCCTCCTCCTCCTCCTCCTCCTCGATCCTCCGCCTCCTCCTCCTCCTCCTTTTCCTCATCCTCCTTCTCCTCATCGATCCTCCTCCTCCTTCTCCTCCTCCTCCTCCTCGATCCTTCTCTTCCTCCTCCTCCTCCTCATCATCCTCCCTCCTTCGCCTCCTCGAGCGCCCTCCTCCTCCTATTCCTTCTCCTCCTCGTCCTCGATCCTCGTCGTCCTTCTCCTCGATCCTCCGTCTCCTCCTCCTCCTTTCCTCCTCTTCCTTCTTATCCTCCTCCTCCTCCTCCTCCTCCTCCATCCTCCCTCCTCCTCCGCCTCCTCCTCCTCCTCCTCTCCTCCTTCCATCCTCCTCCTCCTCCTCCTCCTCTCTCATACATCATCATCCTCGTCCTCCTCCCTCCTCCTACTCCTCCTCCTCCTCCTCCTCCTCCTCCTCCTCCTCCGTCCTCCGCCTCCTCCTCCTCCTCCTCCTCCTCCTCCTCCTCCTCCCCCTCCTCCTGCGCCTCCTTCTCATCCTCCTCATCCTTTGCCTCCTCCTCCTCCTTCTCATCCTCGATCTTCGATCCTCCTCATACTTCTCCTCCTCCTCCTCCTTCGCCTCCTCCTCCTCCTCCTTCGCCTCCTCCTCCTCGATCCTCATCGACCTCGATCCTCCTCGATCCTCCTCCTCCTCCTCCTTCGCCTCCTCCTCCTCGATCCTCATCGACCTCGATCCTCCTCGATCCTCCTCCTCCCTCTTCCTCCTCCTCCGCATCATCAATCATCATATCACAATCAGCAATCAGTATCATCATCATCATCATCATCAATCCATCATCATCATCAGCATCATCACATCATCATCATCATCATCATCATCATCATCATCATCATTCATCAGCAACATCATCATCATCATCATCACATCATCATCATCATCATCATCATCATCATCATCATCACATCATCATCATCATCATCATCATCATCATCATCATCATCATCACCACCACCATCATCATCATCATCGATCATACATCCCAAAAAAAATCTCGTCAATCCTCTCCTCCCCTCATCCTCATCTCCTCATCCATCCTCCTGATCCTACTCCTCTTCATCCTCATCCTCCTCCTCCTCCTCCTCGAATCATCCTCGATCCTCCTCGATCCTCACCTCCTCGCTCACCTCCACCTTGATCCTCGCCACGATCCTCCTCGATTTCCTCCTCCTCCTCCTCCTCCTCCTCCTTCTCCTCCTCCTCCTCCTCCTCCTCCTCCTCCTCCTCCCCTTCCCCTTCCTCCTTCTCCTCCTCCTCGATCCTCCTCGACCTCCATCCTCCTCGATTCTCCTCATCCTCCTCCTCGACCTCGATCCTCCTCGACCTCGATCCTCCGCCTCATCCTCCTCCTCATCCTCCTCATCATCATCATCCTCCTCATCCTCTTCCTCCTCCTCCTCCTCCTATTCATTCTCCTCATCCTCCTCATCTTCCTCCTCCTCGTCCTCCTCATCCTTCTCCTCCTCCTATTCCGTCTCCGCCTCGTCCTCGATCATCCTCGACCTCGATTGTCATCGATCCTCATCCTCCTCCTCTTCCTCCTCACCATCATCATCCTTATCATCGACCCTCCTCGACCTCGATCCTCCTCGACCTCGATCCTCTTCCTCATCATCATCATCATCATCATCATCATCAGCATCATCATCATCATCATCATCATCATCATCATCATCATCATCATCATAATCATCATCAGCAGCAGCAGCAGCAGCAGCATCAGCATCATCAGCGGCAGCATCAGAATCCTCGATGCTTCTCCTCCTCATCCTCATCATTATCCTCCTCCTCCTCGATCCTCCTCATCCTCATCATCATCAGCATCATCATCAGCAGCATCATCATTCTCCTCCTCCCCCTCCTCCTCCTCGATCCTCCTCGACATCGATCATCTTCGATCCTCCTCCTCCTCCTCCTCATCATCATCATCATCATCATCAGCCTCCTCCTCCTCGATCCTCCTCCTCCTCCTCCGCCTCCTCGTCTTCCTCCTCATCCTTCTCCTCCTCCTCCTCCCCCTCCTCCTCATCATCATCATCATCATCATCATCATCATCAGCAGCAGCAGCATCCTCGATCCTCCGCCTCATCCTCCTCCTCCTCCTCCTCCTCCTCCTCCGTAGCCATTTTGGCTCAAGGCTGTTGCTTCTGCGGGCGGAGCCCGCATCGGCGAAACTGGATACCGCTAGTCCGCGGCATACCCCGTCTGTTTCGCAGAGCCTGGTCCGCCCCAGGACTCTGCGTGCCGCCTGCAGCCCGCAGGTGAGCACTCCTGTTGCTCAGCGACCCGCGGCATGGGAGACGATGGCAAAGCAGCGGGGTATATTGGGTGCAAAGCGTGCGGCTACAAGTGGAACTGGAGCAGCAAAGTCGAGTGCTTCAAGTGCAAGGCGAAGCTCCGGCCCACCGTCGGCGTCCCACCGCCACCGTCTGGAGTTTGGGCACAGAATGGTTCTCATTCTGCGGGTTGGCCACGCTCGGGACGGCAGTGGAAGAAGTGGGCACCATGGCGGCACTCCACGTACGCAAGCACCAAGGCTGGCTGGGACACCGTGGAGGCGCAGATGGGCGATGGCGGGCAGTCCGACCCGATCTCCACGGTCTCCCTCATCACGAGCTTGGCGGCGTACCAGGGCGACGGCGAGAAGAGCGACCCCACCATCACGGCCGCCTTGGACACGCTGCGTCGCAAGGCCCAAGAGGAGGAGGCCAACGCCAAGCCTGCACCAGCCCCACCCAAGCAGCGTACGGGAGCCCAGCTGCTGGCCGACGCCAATCGCGCGCTCAAGGAGCTGGACAATCGCATCGAGAAGCAGCGGACGAAGCTCACGGGCGCGCAGCTCTACTTGGACGACCAGCTCGAGAAGATGGACAAGTTGGCCCAGCAGAGGGTCGAGGTGCAGCAGCGGCACCTCACGGCGCTCCAGCAGGCCAACCAGGAGTCGGGCATCATCGTGGTCAAACCCGATGAGAAGACCCTCAACGTCAAGTTCGAGTACGACGGCTCGCTCTTCGAGGGCCTCGAGGAGTGCGACATACCGTCCGAGGAGATGGACAGCATCATGCAGTGGAAGAGCGAGTTGGAGCAGTTCAGAAGGAGCAGCTGGGCACCCTGCAGGCGAAGTTCAAGTACATCGAGGAGATCCACCAGAAGGCAAAGAAGGCCATGCATGCCCCCAAAAAGAAGCGCAAGGTCGAAGCAGGAGCAGAAGGACCCAAGGCAGAGGCAGTGGAAGAGGAACAACATGCACCAGAGGCACCCACCACAGCTACGCCAGCGACCGCAAGCAACGGCGCAGGTGCGGCTGCCATCAACCCCGAGGACGAGAAGAAGAAGCTCAGGGATGCCAATCAGGCAGCCTTGGAGCAGGCTCGGGCTGAGAGGCGCAAGGCTCGCGAAGCTCATGAGCAAGCTGACGGTCTGGCTGATGGTGCTGAGCAGCCTGGGCTTTAGCGAGGCGCAGTCCACCCAGCAGCAGAGCGAGGAGTTCCAGGTCCTGTTCGGCAACATTACGGAGTGGGGCCCACAGGTGCAGAACTACGTACAAGGCCCAGCCGCGCAGAAGTTCGATTGCCTGGCGTTTGTGGAAACGCATAAGGGGCCAAACCAAGTCTCTGCAATGAAGACGTTCCTGCAGAAGGAAGGATGGAAGGCGGCGATTACCCCGCGGTCCCCAGTGGCAAGTCGGAGAAAGGATGGTCCGCGGGTGAACTCGTCGCCACGCGCACACACATACAGTCCACGTCCTTGGAACACTGGAAGGGCAAGCACGACAAGCAAGGGGACTCGGCCTTCGTCGGTTTCTCCCCCATGGTGCTGCACCTTAGCATCGGCAATTTCATCATTATCGCGGCGTACCTACTACCGACCCTGCGTTTCACGGGCAGGAACCGAAAGGTCATGGCAGCCCTCACGGCTTTCGTGCGCTTGCTGAAGGACCCATGGCTCGTCGTGGCGGATTGGAACTGCGTCCCTACTGAGCTGCTCGCATCTGGTTGGATAGAACAGATGCGAGGCGAGATCGTCACGGGCCCAGAGGAGGTCACATGCGACAAAGGCAAGGGCTCCCTCTACGACTACGGCGTCGTCGCTGCGGGCTGCAAGGAAGGGCTTACCATTGCCAAAGAGCTGACAGTACCATGGGCGACGCATTGTGGGCTTCGCATCAGGCTGGCGGGCAAGAAGCAGCGATGGTGGCACCGCACGCTGGACATTCCCAAAGCGTTGCCCACGGTGCCGAGGCCGAAGAAGCAGAAGGACCTGGACAGCAAGCGGAGTAAGCAGCAGGTACGACGCCAACAGAGACGCGAAGAGCTGGAACCTGTACTTCGGCATGGTTTCGACCTCCTCGAGCAGGATCCAGGCACAACGACTACGAACACATCCCCGACAACTCAGACCCCAAGCGCGGTCTCACCGTCCATCAACTTCCACATCAGCAACGCTACGTGGGAGGATGCCAAATGGGGATTGTCTGGCAACCCACCAGATATTCAACTCAGAGGGGACCGTTGGCGACCACAGGCCTATCGTGATCGCCCACTGCTGGCGCAGAAGTTGGCGAACAGCTACGGCAGGTGGATCGAGGCCGTGGAGGAGGCAGTGTTGCTACATTCAGAGGTACCCCAACACCAACGAGACGGCTATCGAGGAAGGGCGCAGGGTTTCGGCATCAAGTGGAAAAAGAGCACAGCATCGCCAGGCAGACCGCATCTGTACAATTCTGAGGCAGATTGGTGGGCCATCACGCACACGCAGGTGATCGCGATCAACGGCCTAGTGAAAAGCAACAAAGACCCACAGCAGCTGCTACAACGAGGGCAAGAGTTTCGACAGCGTATACAGCAGGTACATGTGGTCAGCAAGCACAACGATATCGAGCTGCTCAACCAGTGGCAGCAGATGGCGCACGACATTTTCAGCCCAGCCCGTCAGGAGAGAGAGGACGTGATAGAGATCACCGAGAGGTTGGCAGGACAAGCTGCGCGGAGAGCTCTGGCAGATGGCACAAAGGGCTTCATCAGGTGGGCGCAAGATATGTGGAAGAAGACCCCTGGGGCCCTGCACAGATGGACGAAGGACACGCAGCAGCCGCGGCTCGAGGAGATGATCTCAGGCAAGATCGTGGCCGACCCCATCCTCATCATGAGCCACAAGAGCGAAAGTTGGGCCAAGAAGTGGACGGCCGCCCCGCATAGACAGACAGCACTTGCATGCGCTATTCGACGTTGCCGTCTCTCGGCGGCCCAAGAGGACCTCCCACAGCTCACGATCCAGGACATCGACACAGCCACCCACCGTATGGGGGTCAAGAAGGCACGAGGTATCGATGCGATAGGTCCCTTGGACATCGAGAGGCTCCCTGACCAGGCCAAGTACGACTTTTTGGATATCATCGCGCAAGCCGAAGAGCATCTGATGTGGCCTCCTCAAGTCCTAGGCACCATCGGCGCGATCGCGGACAAACCAGCAGGAGGTGATCGGGTCTTAGGGCTTTTACCTATGACGATTCATATATGGTCACGAATGCGATCGGGAGTGGTCGAGTCGTGGACGCAGCAGTTGGAGGACCACTGGGATACAGCGTTGCGAGGATCCTCGGCGTTACGAGCGGCTTTGCTGCGAGCTACCCTCGACGAGACGGGCCACTCCATGGGCATTGCACATGCGGAGTTGTTCGCGGATATGGAGCAGTTCTACGATTCTTTAGACTTGGGATGGCTTATTGACACGGGGATCGAGCTGGAGTTCTCACCGACAATTATGGCTATGGAGGTCGAAGCGTTCCTGGGCCCACGGCACCTCAAGCACACGGAGTGGATCGGACCCAGGATCGACCCGTCATGTTCGATCGTGGCGGGCTCAGCCCAAGGGACTAGATTCGCCAAGGTGTACCTGTTCCCGCTCTTGGACGCAGCTCAGAAGCGAGTCCAGGCAGCGGGTCTATGGACATACGTGGACGACACGGTTGGAAGGGTCGAAGGTACCGAGGAGACGGTGGAGCAGCAGATGGTAGAGTTGGTCGATGAGTTCATCATCCAGGCAGAGAAGCGCAACCTCATCATCTCGCCCAAGACGGTGCTCGTGGCATCCAATCCCAAGCTCCGAAGACGAATATGGCGCAGACTACAACGGCGAGGACTCCCTGGTAAGCAACAAAGCGACATGGTGGACTTGGGCACCGGCGTCAGTGGCATGGGCAAGCGCACACAGAAAAAGGCTCGGGCGCGGCAGAGAAAGGCCAAGCAGCGAGCGGGCAAGATTTTCAGGCTTCGAAGGATGGCGACGCGAGTGGCGAGGATTACCAAGGGCCTCTTCACCACAGGCGTCTCCCCTCAGGAGTCATATGGGCATGAGGTCTGGGGCATTGCACCTAGCCGAATATTACAGTTACGACGTATGGCCATGAAGTCGGCGGCGGGCACAGGACCAGGAAGGTGCTTATCCACTGGCATGGCTGTGCTGTATCACTTGAAGGGCCCAGGCATCAGCTTGCGACGGCAACTTGTCAGCGAATGGCTACACCAATGGCTCCTTCACCCAGAAATTCATCGACGAGTACGACAAGCATGGGGACCGACTTACCGTAAGTTGGTCAGAGCAGGCACGCAGCTGTGGCGTAAGGTACACGGCCCAGTGGCAGCGGTGCAGGCTCTTCCAATGGCGGCGGGGTGGAAGCCAATCCAGGCGGCACTATGGAAGCGACCGGCACCACAAGGTGACGAACAATGGCAGCTCCCCTTCATAGATGACGATGGCAAGTGCGACGTTGATGCTATAGAGTACACACAGCTGCTGGAGGATCTGGAGTACGACCTAGAAATGGCGAGGTGGGCTCAAGCAGCTACGCATTTGCACGGGGACGACTTGCAACGAGGAGGAGACATATGGCACATAAGCAAGGAGCAACAAAGATACAGCCAGCGGGCTGAATGGCAAGATTGGGCACTCAATAATGTTGTGGTTACGGGTGGACAATGGACTCGGCAACGGCAGATTCAGGCAGGCTGCGTGTGCGACACGAACATCTGCGAGAGGTGCAAGCAGGAGCCCGAGACCATCTTCCACCGCATCTACACCTGTACGGCCAACGCAGGACACGAAAACTATGAGAAGACGGACTACTTGGTGCCAAAGGCGCTCGCTGGCGTCGAGGCAACCCCGACCTTATGGCTCCGAGGTATCCCGCCCAGAGAGCTCACTCACCCAGTGGTCAACGACATCGACAGACAGGACTACGTCAGGTTCGGCGACCACGAAGCAGCTCGAGTGCCAGGACGCAGTCTCTATCTATTTGGTGATGGCCCAGGCGGTTGCTACGGTGGCGACCCCCGAAGGAGACGAGTAGGCATCGGAGTGGCGACCATGAAGATGATCGACGGCAAGTGGAGTATGTCAGCAGGTTTTTTTTTTTTTTTTTTTTTTTTTTTTTTTTTTTTTTTGTTTTTTTTTTTTTTTTGTTTTTTTTTTTTTTTTTTTTTTTTTTTTTTTTTTTTTTTTTTTTTTTTTTTTTTTTTTTTTTTTTTTTTTTTTTGTTTTTTTTTTTTTTTTTTTTTTTTTTTTTTTTTTTTTTTTGTTTTTTTTTTTTTTTTTTTTTTTTTTTTTTTTTTTTTTTTTTTTTTTTTTTTTTTTTTTTTTTTTTTTTTTACGATGGCAGACCTACCAGGACGGCGTCAAACCGTACCGCGGGCAGAGATCACGGCCTTCGCGATCGCCATAGAGGAAACGAGAGGAGACATTGTTTACGTCACGGACCACTACCCGCTCCTCACAGCTTGGAAAAAAGGCAGAGCTCAAGACCCTGGGCGAGGGAAGAACGCGGATTTATGGGCACGCATCAAGAGGGCGGTGATGGACACGTCCCCCAGACACATCGGAGTGGAGTGGACCCCGTCGCACCAGGACGAGGACGAGGTTGAGCTAGTCAACCCGATTTTTGCGATGGGCAACAGCTTTGCAGACGCATTAGCTACGGTTGCGGCAGAAGCTTCTTGGGAAAGAGTGTGCACGCCAATACCACGGACAGACGAATGGGATGCGATCTGTGCTCATGTACGATTACGAGCGAGGCAGGCCTTGGCGGACACGGCGAGCATTGACCCCTGGTGCGCTGAGAGGCCCTCCACAGCCAAGCCCAAAGCCAAGAGGGACCGAGTAAAGGAAGTCGTCGACAAGATGAAGCAGCACGATATGGTCAGGCTCAAGAATAAGTGGTGTTGCACAGCCTGCAGACAATACATCACAGCGGACGCCCTGCAGGAGTTTGCCATGACGGAATGCAACGCTACATACAGCACGGCCAACGAGATAGTCGAGGTAAAGGGCGACAGGTTCATGGGCAATGGCAAGATACATTGCAGCCACGTGGTCAGTGAATGGGTGCGGTACGGGCTGCTATTCTGTGCGCGGTGCGCAGCACATGGAACGACCATTGGGAAAAGGCTACGTGAGCAGTGCAGCGAGACGATCACCAAGTACGGGCAGGATGCGCTCAACAAGATTCGGGACGGGCGCTACCCTGGCTACAGGAAAGAACCACCGCGAGCTGCACAAGAGGCTCAAATAGCTAGGCAAGTGCGTGAGCTACATGATCAAGAACGGCTAGCGCCGCATGAGTACGGCGGCCCTTTGGTTGGGAATGTGCCCCCTCCAGAACCACACCCTACACCCCGACCGAGACGGATTACGAAAAAGACACCAGTGGCAAGTATTCGGCCAGCAGCGGTACACCCAAACAGATTGCGAGCGCGAGCCTCTGCCTGAGCCGAGGTCACAGGAGTTGGAGGATTACGACGACCCCGAGGTGCAGAGGGACACCGACGATTTCTTCAGCGAAGCGCCCCTGCGCGAGGAGGAGTCAGACCGAGGCGTACCCCAGCGTGGCGAGGGGCTAGGCCACTGCACACCCCAGCGCGGTGAGGGGTCAGACCGTGCACATCGTCGTCATGCGGCTGGATCGGAATCTGCCCCCCACGGCACGCACTGGATGCACGCAGCCCCTTTGGCCACGAGTGCTGAAAGTACCGACCGTGGGGGGAGTCAGAACGTAGTGGACAGCCATAACCACGACGACAATTGCAGGATGGACGACAGCAATGGAGTATTGGATCAAGTTCCAGGCGCGATGGGACGACCGCCGATCGTTGAGGACACGGGGCCACAAGATTATGCCGACATGCGTGCTGATCTTAGAGAATGGGCAACACTGTGGTACGACGATCTCACGTGCTTGGCCAGAGACAGCGACAGCTGGCAGGAGTGGTGCGTAGCGATGCTCACGCAGATGCTCACCGACGAGAACAATCACCCCCTGTGCCGCACATTGAGGCGCTGGTTCCCAGGGCAGACGATGCAACAGATCATCGAGCAGCAGTGCGGAAGTGCGTGGAGACAAACTACGGCGAGAAGGGATGAGTTCTACGAACGACTCCATGCGCCAGAGACAGAACCCGAGGAGTTTCGTAGATTGGCTCATCGGCATCGGCGTGAACTCGCACGGCTACGAGACATGTTCCGCAGGGCGTTAGGAGATCGGGCGCCAGACGGACAAAGGCCGCCACCCCCACGACGCCCTGGAGCAGATGGCGATCATCAAGCAAGAGACCACGTGGAGGCTGGCCTCAGTCGCGGCAGATGGTGCTGCAGGCTTGAGCGGACGACTGCTGGGAGTACGGATGCCACGTCACCTGCAAGAAGAAGGGCGCACAGAGAATCCACGGCGACAAGCGCATCGGCGGCAGCATCAAGCCCAGCGGGTGAGGGACCCTGGCGTGGCGAGGGGTTAGGCCACGATGCTCCCCAGCGCGGCGAGGGGTTAGGCCGAAGGGAACATACACTGGCGTGCTCGAGCAGGTTAGCCAGGGCCGCGGCAGGCGACTACATCGAGCTCGAGCTCTACGAGGAGGACGACGACACAGCACCCCAGCACGGCGAGGGGTTAGGCCGTACCGACGATGAAGGACTCCTTCGAGGCGAAGGAGAACAAAGGGTCGAAGGGCGGCGTCATGATGGACAGGAGACAGTGGGGGTGCGGCCCCATGATCACCACGACCCGATCTCCACGAGCCAGGGACAGCCCGACGACCGCTCCGAGTGGAGGAAAGCACCCCAACGCGGTGAGGGGTTTGACCGCGTCATTGAGAGGGAGCAGTACGGAAAGCAGTACGTCGCACCCCAGCGCGGTGAGGGGTTAGACCGCAGCCGACCCTCGCAGGGCGTGACTGCGGGGGCAGGCGATCCCCAGCACGGTGAGGGGTTAGACCGTAGGCTCCCCCTGCGTGGCGAGGGGTTAGGCCACCAACCCCAGCGCGGTGAGGGGTTAGACCGCGTATTTCCCCCGCGTGGCGAGGGGTTAGGCCACAATGTTCCCCTGCGAGGCGAGGGGTTAGGCCACGATGCTCCCCAGCGCGGCGAGGGGTTAGGCCGATGGGAACATACACTGGCGTGCTCGAGCAGGTTAGCCAGGGCCGCGGCAGGCGACTACATCGAGCTCGAGCTCTACGAGGACGACGACGACGCTGCACCCCAGCACGGCGAGGGGTTAGGCCGTATCGACGATGAAGGACCCCTTCGAGGCGAAGGAGAACAAAGGGTCGAAGGGCGGCGTCATGACGGACAGGAGATAGTGGGGGTGCGGCCCCATGGGCACCACGACCCGATCTTCACGAGCCAAGGACAGCCCGACGACCGCTCCGAGTGGAGGAAAGCACCCCAGCGCGGTGAGGGGTTAGACCGCGTCAATCAGTGGGAGCAGTACGGAATGCAGTACGTCGCACCCCAGCGCGGTGAGGGGTTAGACCGCAGCCGACCCTCGCAGGGCGAGACTGCGGGGTCAGGCGATCCCCAGCACGGTGAGGGGTTAGACCGTATGCTCCCCCTGCGTGGCGAGGGGTTAGGCCACCAACCCCAGCGCGGCGAGGGGTTAGACCGCGTTTTTCCCCCGCGCGGCGAGGGGGTAGGCCACAATCTTCCCCAGCGCGGCGAGGGGTTAGGCCGCAATGTGTACTTCGAGCTGGAGCTCTATGAGGAGGACGGCGTGGAGTTCACCGCCAGCGGCGAGTCGCAGGCGCAGCCCTGTGCGCCTGACGCCGCCGCCGCCGCGCGCAGGCCCGCGCTGGCCAGAGGGCCGTCGCGCGGCGGTGGAACTGACTGAGAGTAAATCCACGGGCTCGCCATGTCGAGTGGGGGCTTCTGTGCCTGCCCGGGGTGGCGGGTCTAGTGGCGTGCCTAACCTAATCCTCCTCCTCCTCCTCCTCCTCCTCCTCCTCCTCCTCCTCCTCCCCCAGGCGTTCATGGAGCCCCCATGTTGCCAAGGCAGGAGTAACTTGGGAGATTTGGTGAGATGGCGACGACGTGACATGGACGCATATAAGTCTGCGAGCGGCATGTGGGAGGTTCGCAGGTCCCCGATCAAAGGAAAAAGCGTGGTAGAGATGAGTGTCTATGTGAACCACTGAGTCATTGAGGCAAGGTCTAAACGGAGAAGGCGGGCAACGGGCTTGAAACGTCGGCGGGGCAGCAACGACATGGCATGGCTCCCTCGAATCAAAATTCCCACGCAACGACGCATGCGCGATGCCTCACTCCGCTGGACCCACCAGCAGCTCTCGGAAGTGGCGACAGCGTTGCAGATCGGAGCCCCCCGGGGTCGCAGATCGCAGCCCCCCAGGGACTGCGAGGTCCCGCTCAGGTCTGCGCGGTGCCTCACTCCGCTGGACCCACCAGCAGCCCTCGAAAGTGGCGACAGTGTCGCAGATCGCAGCCCCCCAGGGACGGCGAGGTCCCGCTCAGGTTTGCGCAGTGCCTCACTCCGCTGGACCCACCAGCAGCCCTCGAAAGTGGCGACAGTGACGCAGTTCGCAGCCCCCCAGGGACGGCGAGGTCCCGCTCAGGTCTGCGCGGTGCTTCACCCCGCTGGATCCACCAGCAGCCCTCGAAAGTGGCAACAGTGTCGCAGATCGCAGCCCCCCAGGGACGGCGAGGTCCCGCTCAGGTCTGCGCGGTGCTTCACTCCGCTGGACCCACCAGCAGCCCCCGAAAGTGGCGACAGTGTCTCAGATCGCAGCCCCCCAGGGACGGCGAGGTCCCGCTCAGGTCTGCGCTGTGCCTCACCCCGCTGGACCCACCAGCAGCCCTCGAAAGTGGCGACAGTGTCGCAGATCGCAGCCCCCCAGGGACGGCTAGGTCCCGCTCAGGTCTGCGTGGTGCCTCACCCCGCTGGACCCACCAGCAGCCCTCGAAAGTGGCGACAGTGTCGCAGATCGCAGCTCCCCCCACGGACGGCGAGGTCCCGCTCAGGTTTGCGCGGTGACCCACTCCGCTGGGCCCACCAGCAGCCCTCGAAAGTGGCGACAGCGTCGCAGATCGCAGCCCCCAGGGACGGCGAGGTCCCGCTCAGGTCTGCGCGGTGCCTCACTCCATCGGAACCACCAACAGCCCTCGAAAGTGGCGACAGTGTCGCAGATCGCAGCCCCCAAGGACGGCGAGGTCCCGCTCAGGTCTGCGCGGTGCCTCACTCGGTTGGGCCCACCAGCAGCCCCCGAAAGTGGCGACAGTGTCGCAGATCGCAGCCCCCCAGGACGGAGAGGTCCCGCTCAGGTCTGCGCGGTGCCCCACTCCGCTGGACCTACCAGCAGCTCTCGAAAGTGGAGACAATGTCGCAGATCGCAGCCCCCCAGGGACGGCGAGGTCCCGCTCAGGTCTGTGCGGTGCTTCACTCCGCTGGACCCACCAGCAGCCCCCGAAAGTGGCGACAGTGTCGCAGATCGCAGCCCCCCAGGGACGGCGAGGTCCCGCTCAGGTCTGCGCGGTGCCTCACCCCGCTGGACCCACCAGCAGCCCTCGAAAGTGGCGACAGTGTCGCAGATCGCAGCCCCCCAGGGACGGCGAGGTCCCGCTCAGGTCTGCGCGGTGCCCCACCCCGCTGGACCCACCAGCAGCCCTCGAAAGTGGCGACAGTGTCGCAGATCGCAGCCCCCCCCCCGGACGGCTAGGTCTCGCGGGGGACAGGAGGCGGGAGGCAGGAGGCGGGAGGCGGGAGGAGGAGAAGGACGCGACCGCAGTGTTCTATTCAAAACGAAAACCCAACCAAGGAGGGTTGGGAATGACCCTGGCGACGTACTCAATCCCCTGCGCAGTGCAAGGCAGGAGTAGCTTGGGAGGGCGACGACGTGACATGGACGCACATACTTCTGCGAGCGGCATTCGGGAGGTTCGCAGGTCCCCGATCAAGGGAAAAAGAGTGGTAGAGATGAGTATATAAGTGAACCCCTGGGTCACTGAGGCAAGGTCCAAACGGAGAAGGCGGGCAACGGGCTTGAAACGTCGGCGGGGAAGCAACGACGTGGCATGGCTCCCTCGAATCAAAATTCCCACGCGACGGCGCATTCGCGGTGCAGCCCTCGAAAGTGTCGCAGATCGCAGCCCCCCCCCCCCGACGGCGAGGTCCCGCTCAGGTCTGCGCGGTGCCGCACTCCGCTGGACCCACCAACAGCTCTCGAAAGTGGCGACCGTTTCGTTGATCGCAGCCCTCCAGGGACGGCGAGGTCCCGCTCAGGTCTGCGCGGTGCCCCACTCCGCTGAACCCACCAGCAGCCCTCGAAAGTGGCGACAGTGTCGCAGATCGCAGCCCCTCAGGGACGGCGAGGTCCCGCTCAGGTCTGCGCGGTGCCTCGCCCCGCTGGACCCACCAGCAGCCTTCGAAAGTGGCGACAGTGTCGCAGATCGCAGCCCCCCCCAGGGACGGCGAGGTCCCGCTCAGGTCTGCGCGTTGCCCCACTCCGCTGGGCCCACCAGCAGCCCTCGAAAGTGGCGACAGTGTCGCAGATCGCAGCCCGCCAGGGACGGCAAGGTCCCGCTCAGGTCTTCGCGGTGCTTCACTCCGCTGGACCCAACAGCAACCCTCGAAAGTGGCGACAATGTCGCAGATCGCAGCCCCCCAGGGACGGCGAGGTCCCACTCAGGTCTGTGCGGTGCTTCACTCGACTGGACCCACCAGCAGCCCCCGAAAGTGGCGACAGTGTCGCAGATCGCAGCCCCCCAGGGACGGCGAGGTCCCGCTCAGGTCTGCGCGGTGCCTCGTTGGGCCCACCAGCAGCCCTCGAAAGTGGCGACAGTGTCACAGATCACAGCCCCCAGGGACGGCGAGGTCCCGCTCGAAAGTGGCGACAGTTTCGCAGATCGCACCCGCCCCCCAGGGACGGCGAGGTTTCGCGGGACACAGGAGGTGGGAGACAGGAGGCGGGAGGTGGGAGGAGGAGAAGGACGCGACCGCAGTGCTCTTTTCAAAACGAATGCCCAACCACCAAGGATGGTTGGGAAAAAATGTCTGATGACGATGCCTTGGCTATTGGTGAGTTGTGTTTGCGTATTGTTTGGCTATTTTTGTTCGCCCAAAATCCGCCCGTAGGTGGACATGCCCGACCTGAGTCGTGTCCCGAGCCGTGTTCATTTGAAGGCCTTTTTTCCCATATCCTAAGATGGGGTTATTGGTATTACTTGGACGCCTCCTACTCCTCCTCCTTCCTCCTCTTTTCTCCTCCCCTCCTGTCGGACATACTCAGACTTGCTCATACACAGACTTACTCATACTCAGACTTACTCATACTCAGACCTACTCATACTCAGACTAACTCACACTCAGACATACTCATATACAGACTTACTCATACACAGACTTACTCATACACAGTATTAGTCATACCCAGACGTACACATACACAGACTTACTCATACACAGACTTACTCATACTCAGCACCCCTAAGGGGAGCCGCCAGGGGTGGTTGCACGGGCTCGGTCGCGGCCAGTTTGTGGGGATGTCTCAGGCGGTTTGCCTGTTTCTGTGCCCAACATCCTTCGCTTTCGGAGCAGATTTGGAGGATGTCTCGAGCGAGGCGCTCATTTCAGCACCCCTAATGGGAGCCGCCAGGGGTGGTTGCACGGGCTCGTTCGCGGCCATTTTGTGGGGATGTCTCAGGCGGTTTGCCTGTTTCTGTGCCCAACATCCTTCGATTTCGGAGCAGATTTGGAGGATGTCTCGAGCGAGGCGCTCATTTCAGCACCCCTAAGGGGAGCCGCCAGGGGTGGTTGCACGGGCTCGTTCGCGGCCATTTTGTGGGGATGTCTCAAGCGGTTTGCCTGTTTCTGTGCCCAACATCCTTCGCTTTCGGAACAGATTTGGAGGATGTCTCGAGCGAGGCGCTCATTTTCACCCCCCAGGTGGGCCAGATTTGGAGGATGTCTCGATCGGTTGTAGTTTTGGTGGCCAGGCTCGTGGGCGCAGATTCTTCTCAGGATGCCACAGGAGGCTCCAACAGGCTCCAGGAGGCTCCAGGAGACCACATGAGGTCCCAGGAGGCATCAGGAGGCCACAGAAAGACTCAAGAGGCAACAGGATGTCCCAAGAGGCGCCAGGAGGCCCCAGGAAGCTCCAGAAGGCCTCAGGAAACCACAGGAGACCCCAGGAGACAACAGGGAGCGCCAGGAGGCCTCGGAAGGCAACAGGAGGCCCCGAGAGGCCCCAGGAGCAGGAGGCCTCAGAAGGCAACAGGAGTGGCTCCAATCCCATGTGGTTTACGTATGCTCCTATCGATTGGGCCTCACCTGGAGCACGATTCTTTGATGTTCTACGTATGTTTCTATAGATGGTCCTTCTCCTGTGTACACAATCCTAAATGTTTTACTCATGTTCCTATATATTGGGCCTCTCCTGGGGCACGAGTCCTTGGTGTTTACGCGTGTTCCTATAGATTGCCCTTCTCCTGTGGCTCTAATCCGCAATGTTTTATGTACGTCTGTTGCTATAGATTGCGCCTCCCCTGGGGCACGAAACCTTCCTAGGAGGTCCCAGGAGGTCCCAAGAGGCTCTGGGAGACCCCAGGAAGCCCCAGTAGGTTTCAGGAGGCCCCAGGAGGCCCCAGGCTCATGCACAGAGACGCGCTCGTACTACTGAGGCTCATTC